>ML777271.1:999194-1102870 GCA_009831015.1 Picea engelmannii
TGTTGCTTGTAGAAGATTTGAAACATAATCTGCTTAGTGTCAGTCAAGTCTGTGACCGAGGGTGTGAAGTTTTTTTTACCTCTAAAGACTGTAGAATAAAAACTGTGGATTCAGGTCAGCTAGTTGCAAAAGGTATAAGGACAAAAAACAATGTCTATGTTTTAAAAGAAGAAGAAGAAGAATGCAACTTAAGAAAATATGATGAAAGTTGGATATGGAATAGAAGACTTGGTCACCTAAATTTTGATCACATAATCAAACTCAAAAACAATGGGGCGGTAAAATATCTTCCGAAGATATCAAATCCATATGACTTTGTTTGTAAATCCTGTCAGAAAGGAAAGCTTACTCGCACTCAATTCAAATATAAAAACTTTCCTTCAACAGAAAAACATCTCCAGTTAGTACATATGGATCTATGTGGACCATCAAGGAAATAAGGTACAGGAAAATAAAATTACTTTATGTTGATTATTGATGACTATTCTAGACTAACTTGGGTTGCCTTTTTGAAAGAAAAATCTGAAGCATTTGAAAAATTCAAAGTATTCAAGGCTCTGACTGAGAATCAAATAGGAAAAAGGTTAAAGGAAGTAAGGTCTGATAGAGGAGGAGAGTTTAGTTCTGGAAACTTCAAAGAGTTTTGTGATAAACATGGGATCAAAAGAGAGTACACAATTCCAAGGACTCCACAACAAAATGGAGTTGTTGAGAGGTAGAATAGGTCAGTACAACAAATGGCAAGATCAATGATGAATGAAAGGAACATACCTCAGACATATTGGGTGGAAGCAATTCATACAGAAGTTCATATCCTTAACAAAGATCATCTCAGACCACACAATGACAAGACCCCTTATGAACTTTGGTTTGGAAGACCTGCCTCAATCAAGCATTTTAAAGTTTTCGGGAGTACATGTTATATCAAGAACAATTATGAAAATATTGGAAAATATGATGATAGGGATGATGAAGGTATCTTCTTGGGTTATGCTACAAATAGTAAAGGGTACAGATGCTACAATAAGAGACTGCACAAACTAGTTGATTGTATAGATATAAAAGTTGATGAAGAAATCCCAGTCAGAAATGTAAGTAGTGTTGAATCAAAAACATAAGATACAATTGAAGATGAAGATGAATAGGTCCAAGGATCATAAAGAGAAGAGTCTGGATCAGATGAAGATACAAATATTCAAAATGACACAAATAAGCAGAAGAAGAAAAATCACCTCTCAGAATAATTAGAAAGAATCATCCTGAAAATCAGATAATTAGGGATATAAATGAAGGAGTTCAGACAAGAAGGAAATTGATTAAAGACTTAGAACAATCTCATGTTGCCTTTTTATCTATGAATGAACCTAAATTTTTTGAGGAAGCTAGCCAGGAAGATAATTGGATTAGAGCAATGAATGAAGAGCTTGATCAGATTGAGAAGAACAATACTTGGGAGCTTGTTCCTAGACCTGAAGATAAGAGTGTAATAGGTTCCAAATGGGTGTTCAAGAATAAAATGAATGAAAAAGGACAAGTTGTTATAAATAAATCCAGATTGGTCTGTAAGGGATATGCACAAGTGGAAGGTCGGGACTATGATGAAACTTTTGCACCAGTGGTAAGATTGGAAGCTATCAGGATATTTCTTGCTTATTCATGTCATAAGAACTTCAAAGTTTATCAGATGGATGTTAAGTCAGCATTTCTTAATGGTGATCTGGAGGAAGAAGTATATATGGAGCAACCTGAAGGATTCTCTTTGAAAGATAATCCTAATTATGTTTGTAAATTGAAGAAGGCCTTATATGGATTAAAACAAGCACCACGAGCTTGGTATTATAGACTAGACAAATTTCTACAAGAAAAAGGGTTCAAGAAAGGTATTGTTGATAGTAACCTTTACATTAAGTCTGAAGGTGATAATTTACTAGTTGTTTTGGTTTATGTAGATGATATTATTTTTGGTTGTACTAATGAATCATCTGTCTAGTGGTTTGCTAATTCTATGCAAACAGAATTTGAAATGTCCATGATAGGAGAATTGTCATACTTTCTTGGCCTACAAGTAAAACAAAGCTCTGAAGGAATTTTTATTTCTCAAGAAATATATTTGAAAGAAATGTTGAAGAAATTTTAGATGGAAGATTCCTCTACATTTAGCACACCTATGGTGGTTGGTTGCAAGCTGAGTAAATAAGATATCTCACCTGATGTTGATCAAAGGACATATCGCTCCATGATAGGCAATCTTTTGTACATCACAACATCTCGTCCTGATATAATGCAAGCTGTTGGAATGGTAGGTTGTTTTCAGTCTGCTCCTAAACAAAGTCATTTGGTAGCTGTCAAAAGGATATTTAAATACTTGAAGGGAACAATGACTTATGGACTGTGGTATCCTAGAAATCAGAATTTCCAGTTAACTGCCTATTCAAATAAAGATTGGGCAAACTGTGTTGATGAGAGAAAAAGCACTAGTGGAGGAGCACTTTTTCTGGGTGACTCATTAGTGGCATGGCTTAGTAAAAAGAAAGGATCCATTTCTTTATCCACTACAGAGGAAAAATACATTGCTGCTGCTACTTGTTGCACACAAATTTTATGGATGATACAAACTCTTGCAGATCTAAAGGTAAATTAAACTGATCCCATTCCAATTCATTGTGATAACACCGGTGCCATTAGTGTCTCCAAGAATCCTGTTCTTCATTCCAAGACTAAGCATATTCCAATTAAGTACCATTTTCTCAGAGAACAAGTTACAAACAAGATTGTTCAACTGAATTATATACCTTCTACAAAACAAATTGCTGATATCTTTACTAAACCATTAACAGCAACCCCTTTCGGATATCTTCATCAAAAGTTGGGAGTTATAATATCTTGTGTCTAATCTGTGCACCTGGTCAAGGGGAGTACTTATTGAATATCTGGTGTATTTCCAAGATGCTTATAGTTGACAGGGGGAGTATGTTTTGCAACAGATCAGGGGAAGAATGTTTCTTCTTTGCATTGATGTCAAAGGGGGAGAAAAGAGTTCGAGAGAGGAGATCTGAATGCATGTGGGTTCTTGTGTTGCCATCAATGCCAAAGGGGGAGATTGTTGGAAAATATTTAACAGACAACGAATGCTTGTCATTGATGGCAAGAAAAACAGTGAAGATGGCATGAATACAGGAAGTTTGTAATTGACAAGAAAAAAGAAGATAAGTTCACGAAGGCAGCGAATGATCGAAGGCAACACAACATTGATCGAGTAATCAAAGATCCGTAAAGGTTGAGAAGAATCTATGATCGTTGAAGAGGAGGACAGATCTCAGCCATCAGATTCAAGCACAGGATCCGACCATCGTTGGATCAAGAAGAACCTGCACGTTCTTTAAGGTACAAGGAGAAGTGGGAATAATCGCAATATGCAAAATCACGATGTAATCTGAGCCGTCAGATCAAGGTTTGATCTTGACCGTTGATTCCAGTCCATGTCGGAGTTTCGAGGATCGAGAGTTGGAAATGTCAAATATTATTAACATCAGGAATCCTGATATCGCGATGTAATATGAGCCATCAGATCAAGCTTTGATCTGGACCATTGATTCCATTCCGTGTCGGAGTTTCGGGGATCGCAACATGGAGTGGAAAGTAAACAATGCAACAAGAATGTCGATTTCACGATATGCGAAATTGCGATTCAATTGTAGCTGTAGAATCAAGCTCAGATATGGACCATTGATCTAACTCCATATCGGATTTTCGGGGATCGCAACATGGAGAGGCAAGTAAAAAATGCAACAAGAATGTCGATTTCGCGATATGTGAAATTACGATTCAATCGCAGCCATTGAATCAAGATAGAATCTGGACCGTTGATCCAAGTCCCTTTCAGGGTTTTGAGGATCGAGTGTTGGAGAGGTCAAAGAATATTAACATCAAGAATCGTGAAATCGCAATATACAAAATTGTGAAATGATCTGAACCATCAGATCAAGTGTTGATCAGGACCGTTGATCCGACTCCATTTCGAAGTTTCGCGGATCGGGACTTTGAAGTGACAAGAACACTTTCACCACAGGAATGTCGAATTCGCGATATGCGAAATCGCCAATTGATCTAAGCCATTGGTTCGAAGAGATCGTGGACCATTGATCCGACTCCCTCTTCGATGTATTGGAGATCAGGAATTTGGTTATCGAGAGATGGAGAAGTCAGAGACTCTCAACATCAGGAGTCCTGAAATGTCGAAGTACCGAAACGTAAAATTACCAAATGCAGTTGTTGAATAAGGCTGTGGTCACAGCCCTTGGTCACATCAGCGAGAGATGGAGGAAGGAGCTAGTGCAGAAAAGTCCTGCATCGGGACTTCAAAAATCGCAAAATGAAGTGTCGAGACACTCAGCACAGGATTGTCAAAATGCCAAAACCCGATTTAAAGGCAATGTCAATAAAATTAATCCAACGGTGCAGATAAAATGAGAATATGATCGAAGGGTTATTGTTCTCTCTCTCACAGTTAACTTTTCAGTTACAAATCTGTTAGTGAAACGGACTCATGATTTCCAATCACTTGGCGTTTCAGTTGCTTAGATAGTGGTCTTTCATTTTCTGAAGAGAATGTGAAGTGGAACCATTGTGGATGGGTGTATAAAAGAAAATGAGACAGACGGTATCTGGTTGGTTGTTCTGTATGGGAAAATGAATGAAACTGTGAGAAAAGAAAAATTATAGAATGTGCAGGAGGAGATGAAGAAGATGCACAGTGTAAGATGAAACTCGAAGAAGAGTAAAAGATGAGAAAGAGAAGTTGAAGCTGAGAAGAATGACAAAATGAGTTGATGCAGAGCAGACCTGCTGAACAAACAGAGGAAGAGAAGAACATAAATTTGTATAAGACCAGATTTAAAGAACAAAGAAAGATTGGTAAGAATTGATTCATCTACATAGTTGACTATTTATTTATTCACACATATTCTAGAGAGGTTGGGAGGTGCTCGAGAGGACTGTTGTCCTCAGAGGTTCAAGTGGAATCTTGAACACAGGAAGTTGTAGCTTCCATCTGGTTGCAGCCAGAGAAACCAGGGTGGCAGGGTGGTGCAAGGGAGAACAAGTGTTCTCTGTTATACAGGTTGGAGCCTGTGTAATTGGAAGTTGGTGCTTCCATCTAGTTGGTGCTGGAACATATAGGGAGTTGGTGCTTCCTTCTAGTGGGTGCTAGAGAAACCAGAGAGTTGGTTCTCTCAAACAAGTTGCAGCTTGTAAAATAGAGGTAGTAGCCTCACATTGAGTTGGTGCTCAATTAAAGATGATGTATAGAAATTAAAAGATTGTCTATCATTTCGAAGAAGAAGAGGTTTTCTCCCTTTATGGGTTTCCTCGTGAAAATCTGTCTCTGTGTATACCTTATGTGTGATTGATGCTTTTTACTTTTACTGTCCATATGTTGTATAATGTTGATGATCACTTGAAGAAAGTTTAAGAATGTTTTAATAGACTTAAGATTGTTTAAGCTCAAATACAACTGATTCGCCCCCCCCCCCTCTTAGTTGTATCAATAATTTCAACATAATAAGGATCATTGATCATAATTAATATTAGTCGTCAGATCTTTCAGGAAAGCATATAAGGGAAATTTTTAAGGAAGATACCTTGGCATTTTGAAGGGGTGAGTCTGAAAGTGGTGACCAAATTAATCAACGCGCACCTTTAAGCCCAAAATGGATATGGGACGTTAGATATGACAACTCTCAGTCATTAGATCTATTGGAATTAGGTGACCCCATTAAAAGGATTGTGCATCTTAAAACTCGCTAAAGGTATGGATCGTTGATCAGTGTGAATTCTCCATCATTCCATCTAATGGATGAGCATGTTGTTTCAGAAAGACTCATTTGGGGAGTCTCGTAATAACTTGAAATTCTGAAGAGGGGACCCTCATATCCAATGGATGAGTGAAAAGTGGTAGCCTATCAATGGGAATCACATTTTTGGAAAATCCCATTTGGGAGACTGCTTGCGGAAAAAACTTTTCGGTAAATACTCGTTTAGAATGATTTTTTGAAGGGATGATCGTGAAGGTGAAATCCCAATAGGCTTGCAGATTTTGGATAAAACATGAGGAATAGTAAACTAACATCTCAATGGGGATTGTTCGAACAAGCAGGTTCATCACTCTTATGTTCTTTAGATTTCAGGATAGCTAAAGTGTGGTGAGAACCCCATTATAGGTTCTTTAACATAAAAATTTGGGGTTGATGCCATTTGGCCCTAAGAGAGAGAAGGTCCATGTCAAATGGATGAGGGGAGTAGGTCCATGTGGATTCCATGTGGACATGATGAAATAACCTATGAGAAATTCATGCGAAACTATAAGAGGCCACATCTTTCTAGCCAGAGCTCGTAGTTGTGCATGATTACAGTCATTGGAAATACCTTGAGGAGCATAATTTATCTCTTATCTTGGGATCAAAGTTAGAGAAATGGAGTGATAAAAAACATTGAGCATCCCACAAGCCTAATGAAGCTTAGTGGTTTGGGTGTGTTACAACATGAATGTAATTGATTAAAAATTTCTAACCAATTGTATATCTCATATATACTTTTTGAATAGGAAAGGATCATGAACTTAGTAATAGTTATTTACTTGTGTGACGAGTAATTGAGAATAAAAATGAACATGAAGGCGAGGAATGTGGAAATAGAAGGAATCAATAAGTGGGCTAATCATGAGATCATATTCTACCTAATTATCAGTGGAATCACTAATGCATATGTCACTAAGATAGAAGAGTGAATGTGAAGGGGAATAAACTGCCCAAGATATCAAGGTGAGATTTTGAGTACATGACTTTCACCATTGGAAAAAATGATTTCACATCAAGGTTGATGATCCATATAAAAATATAATGAAAGTAAAGAGTAAGGCTATCAAGAAAAAATACAGTAATGAAATAATTAATGCAAAGGGAAAGTGTATACATGATGATAGAAAATCAACGTTAAACATACTTGAGGGTAAAAATTCTCTAAGTATAATCCATTGTGTGGGTTCTTGAGAAGTTCTCCATTAGGAATAGAAAAAAAAATGCCTCCTTTCCCAAATAGTGTTTGATTATGTAAGGACCCTACTATAAGAATTCAAACTTTCCTCGACCAATTGTGTCATCGGATTGATTATAGACTAGGACTAGATCACCTCCACGAAAGGAGTGAATATGAAGAAGATGATCGTAATGAGATTTGGAACATTTTATATGGCCTCATTGTGCTATAAGGTAGTGCAATTATGCTTGTTCACCTGTTCCAATGTGACTAGTCACTACTCTAAGATATAGGTTTCTAGTAAAGTTTAATGGCCAAATGAAGGGAGGGGATTTCACACTCGATAGGTAAAACTTTCTCTACACTATGTATGAGATGAAACAATGAAAAATTGGTGGTAGTATTAATTAATGCCCTATAATCTCACAAATAATAACATAATATTATAGTTAGATTTATTCTTATCAACTATTTGTGGGAGGATAGTCGCGATAATTTTATTGATGACCTCAACTTGGCCATTTCCTTGTGGATTATAGGGTGATGAAAAATAGTGTTCAAGTCCTAAAGGAATATATATCTCACACCAAATTACATCCTATTAATTTGTTCCATGATCGAAGACCAATTACTTTGAGACACCAAATTGAGTGATAACAAGGTTAAAGAAAAAGTGAGTAGTCATTTTTGTTGTGTTATTAATCATCTGCATGGATTCATCCCACTAGGTAAAATAGTCAATGTCCACAAAGATTTACTAATGACCATCAATAAACACATTTTTCACTCCATAAAATCAATCCCCCACTTGTATACGGAACTTGTGAAAATCGCAAGGTGAAGAGGGGTTGGTTGAGCTTGTGGATCAGGGGAAAAAACTTGGCAATTGTGACAATGCTTAACGAATCAGATGCAGTTAGAAAACAAGGCAGGAAAAAAAAAATCCCTAATGATTTTTTGGGTGGTATCCATCCCATAAAGATGTCTTCCATAGTACTAATATCATAATCATTAAGCCATTCTTGTCCTTGTTAAAAGTGAAAAATGATGAAAATTTATGTCAATCCCTTTCCTATAGAGGAAAATGTCATTAAGGATACATCAAGGAGCTTGATGATGAATTCAATGTTGATCATCAAGTGATATATGAGGACCATATTTTTAATTTCGCAAGTAAATTGGGATATTACCATACCAAGCATCATCTAACAAAATAGTGAAAAAGTGTTCATCAGGAAGATCATCATTGAGAGGAGGATCAACTACACCTATTGGTAGGTTAGAGAAAAACTCAGTTAGGGCTAAGACATTCTTACTATTGGGAGTAGAAACTTTGAGACCAAAATCTTGGAGAATAATAATATAATATGCGACGTTTCCATTAATGACTTGCCAACTCAAGAGATATAACATAGGATTAGAATTCACAACGACCTTGGTTTTTCTTATTAGAATGTAATGATGTAGATTTTGGATATAAAATATGACGACTAAGGCTAACTTATTTTTATAGTTATATGATAGTGACAAATTGATTTTTTTTTCTAACATAATAGATGATGTACTCATACTAATCCTCCTCTTTCGGAACTAACACACTTTCCATGGAAAAAGTGGACATATAGATGTAGAGGATATAATCATTCTACAAGTTTGGGGGTAATTAAAGGAGAATATGTAAGGAAACACTTGAGTGTATTTAAGGATTTATAATCTTGATCATCCCATACAAAAGGTATGTAGGAACCCAACAAATACAAAAAATGGTGTTCACATGTAGCATATTCAATAATGAAACGTTGCAAGAAATAAGCCTTACCTTGGATGCTATACAAATAGTGAAAATGTTTAGGTGGAGGTATCTCAAGGATATATTAAAAATTCAATGGATTGATAGTTATACCTTTAATAGAGATGATGAATCCCAATAGGTTTCCTATAGGAAAAAAAACACACACTTAAGCATATGCAAGTGAATATTATATTTGCAACATTAGAGAAACACTTTGCAATGATCCTCCAAGTGTTGCGACCGTTTCTTTGAATGAGCTCCGAGGTCATCGATGTAAGAAACAATGATTTTGGATATGTAATATAAATATTATAACATATCCCATAGAAAAATTGAAAGTGGCACCAACATTTGTTAACCCAAAAGGCATGAGCTTATATGAAAATGTCTCCAAAGAAAAGTAAAATTGGTCTTGTATTACTCTTGGGAAAAAATCCAAATTTGATTATAGCTAAAGAATCCATCCACAAAGGATAGAACCTAATGGTCTACACAAGCATCAATAATTTAGTTAATGAATGACATAGGGTCATTGTCTTTAGTATAGGCCCTATTAAGATCACAAAAATTGGTACATACATGTAAGGTGCCTTGCTTCTTGTTAACAATGATTGGGTTAGATACTGAAGTGGTGTATGCAATCAAATAAATGAAACCATCTTTACAAATCTTTTCAATTTTGTCTTTAACAACTAGACCCTTAGTGGGATGGACAAGCATTTGTTTTTGGTGTACTGTAGACATTTTAGGTCATGTAGCAATGTGGTGTTGTAAAATAATAGGATTGAATCCCAACATTTCAGAATAATATCAAACAAAGACATCACAAATTCTTGGAGAAAGGATTTACAAGTGACCAACTCTTTAAGGGAACATGAAGTGCCAAGAATAATATGTTCAATAAACACCACGATGAACAAAACTATCCATTTTAATAGTAGGAGAAATGTTATCCATGTTAGACAAAACCTCTACAACATTGAACCTAGAACACCGTTTCTTGGAGGAGCAAGGAACCAAATTTGTATAATGTGCAGATTCATTTTAGCACTTTTTTTTTAAGGGAACCCCTAAATCCTCTAACATTTAGAGAAAATACAATCATTAGGTAACTATATTATGGGCCTTATGTACCCTAAGGACCCCATATATTGTTAATTTCTTCCCCTTTCTAAACTGTTTCTTAACTTGGGATTTTTCCTTGGCCAAATGGGATTTCCTATGAAATAAGGTAGCGGCATCTTAGTCAATATCCAAACCCCCTACATATTATGCAAGTTATTTCTTAGGTCTTGGGAGGTATGGAGTTTTGAAAGGGGGTTTTTGAGCCAATTTTTGCTCTTCCTTAGTCTACATTTTGGATTGAAAAATCAACTCATTATTGTTTTCCCCATGAACCTCCATGGTGATATATTTCAAAGACATAGGTGACCACTTGGATTTCCTTTTTTTCTTCAAAACTCCATCCCCTTTATCGTACCCAAAATAAGATACCCCATGAGAGGAATTATGAGGAAAATTCATCTTAGGATTAAATTTATCCCCTAGGATAGAAGGAAAAAGAATTAAGGTTTTATGGATTGTAACCTCTAATATCTCATTATTCACACTGACAGAGACCAAAACCCCCATGGAATAAGTGAATTCATTACATACTGTCTAAAAAAATATAGGAGTGTCAATATTTTGCATACCTGACTTGTCAAAGTGTTAGTTTAGTCATCTCCATCTTCTTGGGGTAGTTGAGGATGATCCTTATTCTTTGAAGGGATCCATGCCTTATCTTGAATAGAGGGTGAATGTGCATCATGATATGGGGGGTGAATGAGCATCATGATATGAGGGTATTCCTTTTCTTTACTTTCCAAATTATTCATAGAATATTTTAAATCCCCAAAAGGATAATATTTCTTAACCCACGTCTTCTTTTTTCTAGAGAAAACCCCTTTTTCTTTATGTAATCTTCCCACAAATGACCAACATCATGACATGATCTACATATAAAAGGGATCTTCCAAAAATATAGATTCTGAGTGTAGGTCCATGATCCCCCATTCAATTTTTATGTATGTAGGTAAACCTTATCTTATGATCTATAAACTGCTATGGATATTCCACTGGAATAGTTTGTCACAATAGATATTTTAATATTATGAAATCTTAGATTATGCAATTTATTTCCTTACATCCCAGATTAATTATTACTAGCTCATTGCTCATATTTTTGAAAATAGCTGAAATATAAAAAATGAAAGAACAAATCCAATGAACACAAGATGTATCCTTAGAAACCTAAAATAGGAGAAAACCCAACTAGAAGATGATGACTATGATTTTCTCTCTTTTCTTCAACTATGAAAAGCAAGTGAAAAGAAAAGGGGTAGTCACTATGGATTTTCCTTTGACACTGTGGCCTAAATGGATTCTATAGAATCTCCTACTTCCTCTATTATTCTCTCAAAATACCACTCCTATATTCTCTACTCAACTATGGAAAACTTACAATGCTAAAGAATGGAACCTTTTCTCCTCCTAGTGGCTCGGTATTTAACATAGCTTGATAGTTGTCTAGGGTTAGGTTTTTTGCATCCTCAACCATTAATTAGTGATAAGTTTTGGACCTTCTATGATCTTCTTGAAATTCCACACATGGCTATCCCACATGTGTGAGCAAGGGAGGTTGACATGGCATTTGCTTGTACCATGGTGGTCAACAAGGTAGGTCAAATTGTGGGAGGCATAAATTATGCATACGAGCTCTAATTGAGGTGATTTTCACACCATTGGAAATGTCTTGGTGTGTATAACAATTTCAAGGGGTTGATATCCATTATCACAATGTTTTGAACCCCCAATTTTTTTTTTATGCCTCAAAATGACTCGGGAAGGTTTCAGATCCCAAATTTCCAAACTGGGACCTACCACTAAAATGGGTCCTTCAACCCAATTCCTCAAAAATCGCCACCCAAAATTACTAAGATAGATGGAAAATTACATGAAGATCCATTTTGGATCATCTGAATTCAAATTCTAGGAGTATTCTAACAATCCTCATATCTTCCCTTTCCCAAAACATTTCATCCAAAACAATAAAGCAACCCAATGAATTCCCTATACCTTCCAAAATATTTCCATTCCATAGCATTAGATGGATTCCTAACATGCTGATAAATGTATTGAATGTAGTTCAGTTCTTTCCTCAAATCGAACACAAGTATCCACCTTTTTAAACATAATCCCGATGGAACACATAACCAACTTTCCCTAAGAGCTTCTTTGCATCATTCCTCTTTTTTACTAGAAAATAAATCTAGCACCAAACTAGAATGTGAAAAACTATAATATGTCCAAGGATTGGTCTCCATACCTCATTCATCTAAGATTTTAGGGTTTATCCTTTAACAAATATTCCCATGAAGTCACTGACTAGGTCCCTTTCCATTAAACCCTCCACCTCCGACAAAATTACATCAAATCCCCCACTATTTTCACCTTCTCAACCTTCACCCTTATACACTTCCTCGCCATTATTTTTTTAGCCACTCTTATGGTCTCCTTTTCACCTCAAGAATGTTTTCCTCCATGTTTTTCCTTTAATTCCTTTTATTCCTTCACTCTTTGGAATGAGGTTGTACTCTTGTGACATACTAATTCAAAAGGTGAACATCCCTAGACATCCTTTGAATTTTTAGCACCATCCATAGAAATTGATTTAGCAACATCGACACCACAAGTTAGTTCCATACATAAATCCACTTATGATTCAGTTCTCAACCTTGAATGGGACATGTTGTAAGTGGCCTCCTCCTCTAATGTATTTCCAACTGAGATATTTAAAGGATATTTTCTTCCTTAACCAAATAAAACTAGTGCATGATTTCTTCTTGGCACTCTACCATTTGGAAGCGTTGAAGCTTGTTGGTCTTCTTATCAATTCTCGACAGTTGCATAAGTATGAGGTGAACTTATGGATACATCATTGATAGTGGTATCCTCTTTAATATTTTATATCCTCCTATGATCATTCTTCCCGTGTGAGAAATCCCTCTATACATGTGCTTCTCCACAACCCCAACACTTTAATGGCCTTTCTTATGTTCTTCTACTTTTTCCTTTGTGGGCTATGTTAGTTTATTCCCACTTTGATATGGATAATTATGTTGGTGCACACTTTTAGTGTGGTGACTGGATTGAGCACTATTTCTTGGACTCTTGTACCAGGATGAATGAAATCCCTTCTTCTTAAATTCAGTCTTGTCATTCCTTTTCCAATCATTGTGAGTCTACTGCCTATGATTTTATTTCTCATAGAAGTAATTGTCCTTTCAGATGGTGTCATCAAGGGTCTTAGGTTCATCAAAATCAATTAAATACATAAAGTACTATGGAAATATATTGAGAAATTTTTGTATTCTTACCTTATCATACTCAATGTAAGGGACATACCTTAACAGTTCTAGGAATCGCTTTGCGTATCCATCTGTGGTGAGTTTCCCTAGCTTGTGATCATATAATTCCTTAACATTTATATCGTAATATTTTTCTGACATGTATTCCTTCCTAAAATACTTCTCAAACTGCTTCTAGGTCATCTTACTCTCATTGATCATTTTTACATTCTTGATGTAATGAACCAAATGCTTAAGATATTAGTATAAACTAGAAGTACACATCGTGTACACCAATGTGAATGTGGATCACAACTCCAAGATACATAAGAGAGATGAGTTACATAATAACTCCTTAAAGAATAGGATAACCTCCTCCAAATAACCAAATACATTCATACATCATAATTCACATGTCTATAGTAATGAATACATGATCTCTATATATACCTCTTCACACACTACACATGAGGACCCTTAACTATTAGGCTAATCCTGCTACTTATACATTTACACATTCCATGTTCATTTATCCCTGTATATTCCCCCCATTGGGATCATATCATATACATTTAACCCCATATATTCCCCCCTTGGGTCATAACATAGAACCCTCCCTCACAATTCTTTGTCCTCAAAGATTTGCAATTAAAGGCTTCACATGCGATGAAATCAAGTAATATGATTTTGTTATGTTCCTTGTTTTTTCATTCCATTGATGATGATCCATCCATCCAAAATCAATTCTTTTTGGTATTAATCCTTGGTGGCTAGTTGTTCCATAATTTTCTTTCCTTTGTTTTCATGTATTGTTGTTGTCACTTATCCAATTTGTAGTGGTTGTTGGTCTCTAATAATATCTTGTTGAAGAGTGGTTTGGTGATGCCTTGTTCCATGAATATTGATAAGTATTCCATATTCTTCCTTGATAATGTTTATATTCACCTTCTTTTCTTCCTTGAAATCTTTCTTGGTAATGAGGGTGTTGATATGGTTTCACATTTGAGTATTTTCCTTGACTCTATACATGCATTTCATCTATCTTCTTTTTAGAGACAATGACATCATCTATCATATTTTATTGGTCTTTGATTACTCTGAACTTGGATATAATACCATCATATTTTGCATGTACATCCTCTAGATGAAGTTCAACTTCTTCAAGTTTCTTCTGTTGACCTTCTTGAATATTGTCTTCTTTCTCCTTTTGAAGCTGCAATGTCACCCCATTTATCAAATTCTAGTGTCCTTCTTCAATTCTAGTTTTCATTTCAAACTTTACCTCATCAATATTTAGGGATTCCTCAACCTTATTGTAAATTTCCTCTTCAATTCTTTTGGTAGATTCTTCATCTAAGATCCTTGTTTCTTCTTGATTTTGATAATTCTTCATCTCTTCTTTCAATCTCTTCACCTCATCCAATAGTTTATTATTATTATTTTTTAATCTACCTATTTCTTCATCTTTCTTTTTTATTTTGATAATTCTTCTTCTCTTCTTTCAATCTCTTAACCTCATCCAATAGTTTATTATTATTATTTTTTAATCTACCTATTTCTTCATCTTTCTTTTTCAATTCTTCCTTTGTCTCATCATTTTCCTACTTTCCTTTGCTATCCTTTCCCTATTTTAATTTTTGAGATTCCTTAATGAGTGTTTCATTAAGGTCCTGTATCTTAGATAACTCATCACCCTTCTTGTTGATTTATTCCTTTGATTATTTTAACTCATATTGAGTTTTATTCATCTCCTCCATTTTTGTATCCAACAAATTGATGACTTAACGAGAAATGTGACCTCAAAACGAGAACTCTAGCCCCAAAAAACCCATATTTTTGCATAAAAAACATTAAAACCAACCCCCAAATCAAAGAGTGGTGCTACTGGTAGCACCATTTTTTCAAGCAGGCTCAAAATTACAACATTTTTCAAGAACGACCTTCAAAACGCATACAATAGTTCAGAAAAACCTTAAAATCAACACCTAAATAAAAAATCGATGTTACATAAAAAAATGTTTTTGCCAAAATGTTAAAATTATAGATAATTTGAAATTGTATTTTTAGCAATTGGTTCCATTAAAACTAAAACCTCAAAATCAAGCATCAAAATGAAAAGTACCGCTACTAGTGGCACCCATTCTAAAATTGGGGTATTAAAATGACATTTTTTTAAAGTGGTAAAAGAAATCATTATTACTATAAACAAAATCATTAAATTAACCCTTAAATGCTTACTTTTAAAATCTTAGTTTATTACTCCGAACACAAGATAATACATAATTACATGAAAACAATATATTTAAAAATATATATTCGAAACCCAAAGTTGAAAAAAAAATGAGAAAAACACTAAAAAAAAAATATATTAAAAAACATATAAAAAAAATTAAAATACAAAATTTCATTAAAAAAAAATTAATATTTAATATTTTAATTTTATTTTTTTAAGTTTTTAATATAATTTTTTTTTTTTTTGATAATTTTAAATTTTTTCAGGTTTTTGTTTTCTTGATTTTGTTTTAAATAAAGTATTTTAGGTTTTTTTAATTATTTTTTTATATCTTTTTATTTATTTTTGTTCTTTTTAAGTTTTTAAAAGCTTTTTTTTTTTTGCCATAAATTTGTTTTTTTACCTTTTTATTTTTTTCATTTTCTCTTAGTTTTTATATATATTTTTAATTTTGGTTTTCCTCGTGTTTTTTCTTTAATTGTTTTTATATAAATTTGTTTTTTAATTATTATTATTTTTTTTAATTTCAATTCTTTAATTTTTCTTTGTTTTTTTTAAGTTTTTAATTTATCAAAAACATTAAATTATATTTTTTTGCTAAATATTTAAAAATAGTGTTATTTAACTGCAATTATTTTCTATGTATTGAAGTAAAGGTAAAAATTGTGTTCAAAATGATATTTTCCACTATATTTAAAAGACATGGAACCATAAATTAATTGAGATGAAAAATCTTAATGTCCAAAAGTAAATGGTAAAAAATATTTCTAAGATTCAATGAAGCATGGAAAATGACTAAAAACATCATTGAAAAAAAAATTAAAATTTTTGAAAATAGATGAAAAAATAAGCATTTAAAAAAACAATGTGGAAACATTATGGATCAAAAAATTTAAAAAGTAAAAAAACCACCTAAAAGGGGAGGGGGGTGCTACTGGTAGCACCATTTTTAAAAACAAGGTAAAAAATGTGACCCCCCAAAAAACAAGAACTCTACAGAGTTCTCGTTAAGTTGGTAACTATGTTATCCTTGATCGATTTATTGCAAAAAAGTTTTTCAAATGCTTCCCATGTGCAGTTCCATCTAGTATCTTTGTCAATACTCATCCACCACTTCCGAGCTTCACCAAAAACAAATGTTGTTGAAGGAGTCCTATCATATTCCTTTACCAACCTCAACCATTCCATAGGAATGATTTCATATTTATCTTCATCTCCTGTAATTTGAGGTATTTCCATTGATTCTTAATTGAAGTATAACCCCAACCCTCAACTTACAACCTCAATATATTAAGGATAATAATCTCAAATAGTTATAATAAATTTTTCCATATAATATTCTATTTTTTTCTCTTTCCAATTTCTTTTGAATCACCTCAATCAAACATCCCAATCATAAGTTATGATAGTTTTAATTGAACATACTTTTGAAAACCCAGATTTGGAGTATGTCCTTCTAGCTGACCTTCCCTCAAATGTATTTATGCAATTTCATTCTTTCTGGGTCTAAAATGTTGGCCCGCAGTACTATTGTATTTCTTCTTTGCAATTCCATAGGTTTGACCAAAATTATATGTGCCAAATGAAATTTATGGTAACTTTCCCAAAGCTTGCTAAAGTTTGGCTTTTCCTGAAGAGAGAACTTGTACAAAATGTCACATTTACAATATTTAATACCTGATTCTAAAATTTGTACGAGAAATACTATGTACTATCCTATTTTAAATGTAACTTGTGGCACTAGATTTGGATCCTCAAGCAAGAATATATGACTATTTTACCCAAAACACCTGTTTGGGACTAGTTATAGGACTAGTCAAATAACCCTACCTTCCATAGACTATAACTTAGAAAACAAAATGATCAAAACTCTAAAATGTTTACTAGGAGGAATTTGCTATATTTTCTTAGTATTTTGCAAATTTCATAGTCTGAAACGTTGTAAAGAAAAATTTATAGGGAAATTCCCAAAATGACTCATTTGAAATTGATTTCAAGCTAGTAAAAAGCCCTAACTTCCACAGGCTATATCATAAAACGTGTAATGACCTAGAACCTGAAAGTTTTACCATAGGTACCTTGAGATGTATTCTAAATAACCTCGAAATTCTGTTGTCTAAAGCGGCCCATAAAAAATTATGGCAAAAATTCCAAGATGACTTGCTTGAAGTAACAAAATCCTAGGATCAATGCTCTGATACCAAATGTAATGAACCAATTGCTTAAGATATTAGTATAAACCATAAGTATACACCATGTAGACCAATGTGAGCGTGGAGCACAACTCCAAGATAGGTAATAGAGATGAGTTACACAATAACTCCTTAAAGAATAGGAGAACCTACTCCAAATAACCAAATACATTAATACATCATAATTCACATGTCTACAATAATGAATACATGATCTCTATATATACATATTCACACACTATAAATGAGGCCCTTTTACTATTAGGCCTACCCTATTACTTATACCTTTTTACATTACATGTTCATTTGACCCCATATATGCCCCCCCTTGGGGTCATATCATATACATTTAACACCATATATGTCTCACTTGGGTCATAACACCTGATTTCTTCCCACCAAATGGAAGCTTCTCTGATTAAATTAAAGGTGGCCAATCTTACTTTCAAGTTTCTTGAGTAATTTAGTACTCGTAAGTACTTGTTCAATCCTAGTAGCTATGCCTCTGCTTCTTCATCCTTCTTGACTTCTCCATCAAATGTGGGTGGTTTTTACTTTCTAAATTCCTCAATTATAGAACTTATGGAGTGTCTCTTCATCTTATTCTTATGTGTACTTGAACTAGTCTCATTACTGGAAAATCATTCAAAAGTAGTGATTTTCTTATTGGAGGACATTGTGCAAGAGTCTCCACTAGATGTATCTCTCTTAACACCATTGTGCCTCTTATTGGAATAAATTTTCCCTACATTGCTATGTGTTGGCCCATGCTTATGATATCTGATGGCATTTGCACCTTATCAGATAGTCTTCCTACATTGGCGGTAACTGGACCTTGCTACAAATTCTTTTGTATTTCAGACAGGCTTTGCAACAACACCGCATTTATTTATTTTTTCTTTTCTTGGGCTCTAATGAGATTTTCATTATATGTTTTGTAGCTCCTAATTTCATCCTTCATACTTGTCATTATTTCTACCAAATCTAGAGGGGTTTCTCTAGCCCTCCTATGATAAGATTCCTCCTCCCTAAAATGTGATGTTTTTTCCATGTTGAGTTGTACCAATCTATTGTTGTTTTGTTCTCTTCTTTGTGTCTTCTATGTGATGAAACAATAGGTCATTGTTAGCTAATAATATCTCAAAGTGCATGCAATTTTTTGGGCCTTATTAAGGATTTTATTAGCCTTTAAGAGTCCCAAAATCATGATTCTATTCTTTCTTCCATTCACACTCAAAATTCATTGTTAGTACTACACATAAACATAATTAAATTTTTGTAGAAATCATTTTCATTTCAAGACAAGGAAAAAGACATAAAATTTATGTTGTAAATGAAGTTATGATAATGTAAGAGAAATCAAGTCTGCAATATTTCTTTTAACATTTTGTGTAGTTAGTGTGTGATTTTCTATTGCATTAAATTTCAACAGACTCATCTTGGCCTTTACAAATAAATCTTTGTGGTAAATTTATATCCCATTAAGGCCTAGTGTTTGAACTCTTCTATGATACCACTCTATGACACGCCCGACCCTCTAATCCTTTCATAGGTTGGTGGGGCATACAAAATTTATCCATTTAACCATCATTGTAACTATGAATCTAAGGTTACATATCGATTCTTCTCCTCAACATCTTTCCAATGACTATAACCATGTTCAAATCCAAGGTCTGCTTAGAAAGATATAGCCTTCTAAAATTTCTAAGGTGTTTTGCAAAGGTGATGTCATCCTATCCACATGGACCTCTCTCCATGTCCATATGACATGGATCTGCCCTTAAAACCTCGAGCACAGACCTCTGGGATTTCAAAGATCACAAGACTATCGATATCACTTTAATATCAAAAAATATTCGTTGGATAGGACAACTTACCAAGTCACAATTTTCTCTTGAAATATACAACCTAAAAGGTTGTCAGAGTCTCTCCATCAGGCTCACTCATCAAGAAATATTCCCAAACAAATATTTCTTGAAGATGATCCCCCACAATCCTATTGGGATTACCTTGTCAAACTTACCTCTTCGGGATGGCACAAGACCCCGCTACAAGATATTCCTGAAACACTGGAAGGCTCTAGCCATCGAGAAATTCTTTGCAAATGAGACTTCCCATGAGAATGTGCTTTCCATATAGATAATATGGTGGAAACTTGTGTCAATCAACGACCTAGATAAACGTGGGTTCCTAACCTGCACGATATTTATCAAGGTCATATGTTCTCTAATAGATCTAACGGCTGAAATCTATACGATCTAATGACCCATATTATTTTGGGGCTCAAATATGCACGAAGGTTAGTTGGTTGAACTAACTTTTTTGAAAATGAATAGCCACCACAAGACTTCCCAAATGGTTCTCTCTGAAAACAATTATTCAAAAGATATGATGGTTGAGAAGGACACTAATCGATGATCCAAATCTATGCAGGTCCTTAAATTGTACGGTGGTTAACGTGATTTAATAGACCCCAATAGGTCTAACGGTCAATATCAACCACTAATCAAAAACTCTCATTCTTTTGGGCTTGTGCCTTTAATATTATTCCATTGGGGTGTCAGACTACCAATCCTCAAAGTCTTTTTGATACCCAATTTCCCAATGGACAATTGAGATTTACTCTCGACATCCTGACGAACAATTAATATTTACTGTTGACACTTAGGTGAATTGTTTGATTTCATCACTCCACTTGATCCTTCCATGTCAAATTCCATTCCCCGCCTCACCTAGGGAACTTTGCACACATGGATCCAAGCCACAATGACATATATGTCCCACTTGGATTTTCCCTTTTTTCCTTGGAACTTATGGTTATGTTGCACTATTCCACCATTCAAATCAAACCCCATGGTCTACCACCATGGCATCATTGATGACCTCTACCACTTTCTCTTCACCATGTAACTAGTTACATGGACTATGTGGACTTCCCTTTAGCATGACCTCACTATAGATTTTAACCTTGTACAATTAATTACTGCAAACAGATTCTTAATAAAAATATAAAAGATACAATGACACACACACACACACACATTACACATATATTTTTACCCTGGAAACCCAAAACGAGAAAACCAACAACCCATTTAGAGTCGCTCCTCTAATATTCTTTATTCATCACCCTTATTCATTATTTACAATACAATATATATATGATACCACAAAATCCAAAACCCCTAATCTAGTGAACCGAATTAGTCAACAACCCTAATTCCTTAACCAAAATTAGAAAACCTTTAGTGAAAACCATTGATCCATGGGATCAAAAAATGCTCAAAAAACAAAGTGCTCAAAATTGCTCAAAATCAAATTCATTGCGTAGATCTTGTCGTCACAATCACAATGTAACTTTAAGGAGATCAAACAAAGTCTGTATGGTTGAGATATCACGTTATGTCCACTATTCCAAACAAGCAAAAAAATGTTGACAATGCAGTTTGTATTGTCCACGTGTTAGCTGATCGTATGACCGTACAATTGACGTGGAAAGCTAACTAAGGAGACACTGATGTGGCAATTATGATTGGGAAGGTACGGACTTGGCAGGATTACTGTGCAAGTGGTTGACGTGGACCAATGGCTTGTTGACACATGTCAGTGTACAGGATGAATGGAAGGGTGCCACATGACCCATCCAGGGGCCGCCACGTAGCACCCTGTTGTTGTTTGTTTGGTAAATGTTTTGTTGGAGTTCACGGGGGTCAAACCCGGTCCCTCTGTATGGGTATATTCTTTGCATAGGCCGTCCACCAGCCCCCCTATGTTGGTTCTTATTAACTATGGTATTAAAATTTAATTTAAAGTTGCATTACATTATGGTTCGAGCGGAAAAGGGTCGGGGCTTAGCCCCAACTCGTGGTCATGAAACCATTACTCCTTTACCATATGACCATGAGCATAGGTTCCAATGGAATACTAGTCAGCCATATATTTGTAGGTCGACACTTGGCCACATGGGTCCATGCGACCATAACCTCTGTTAGGAAAGGTGCTAGTCCCCCCCTAACGGTGCGACAAATTCACCTGAATTACAGAATGACGTGCGTGTTGGGTTTTGGAATGGGAAACACACATATCTAGGTTTAATTGGATAGAGGTGTGTTTTGGCGAGCAAGTACAACAAGCTATTGGGAAAAGCTTCCGCGGAGTGTATTTTTCTCAGTTTTTTGCCAAACCAGGTGCAGGAAGAGCTCAACTAGGGGTTTTTGGACATTCTAGAGCCATTGAAACCATCTATTTTTCATTTTGAGAATTGTAAAGCTTGAAAATTTTATCATATAATGAAAATGATCCATTGGATGCTGGACCAAGAGATGTAGCCTAAGAGAGGGGTGAACTCCTTTATCATTTTGTTGTGTTATGTGCTTACTTTTGATGGTTGTTTATGACTGTTTATGTTGTTCATGTTAAGTAAAAACTCATTAGGTTTATGTTCTTACAAAATTTATCCAATTTCCTAAGTCACATAAATATTTCACTTGCAAATTTGTACACAAAAACCTTTTTCATTTTCAGATCAAGCTGGTATCAGAGCAAAGGTTTTTGAAGGTTTGATTATTTGGAAGTTTTGTTTTCTGATGCTTACAAGGTTGAAGCTCACAAGAGGGGAAGGTCAACTTGTAGAGCCAAGTTCTCAACTTTCAAGAAGGAGAACCATACATTCACCTCAATCTTCAAGGAGGCATTCACCAAGTATGACTCATGAGGAGAGTCATGAAAATCCTACTTCAAAAGATGAAACTTTCAAAAAACAAATTATGATATGATAGAAATGGTGAAAGTTTTATTTGAAGAAAGGAATGCAAGGTTTCAAGGTGAAAGCTCAAATCCTCCTAGAGGTAATGAAGATAGTGGTGATAAAAATCCAAAAGGAAATGGAGGGAATGGTGATACTCCACCTCCTTCACCTCCATCTTCCACTTCTTCTACCATTTCACAACCACCTCCAAATTATCCAAAATAACATGGTAAAATTCCTCCACAAACTCCTTTCCTTAAGTTTGAAATTAAGTTTGAATTTCCTATGTACAATGGAGAGGTAAATGATGATAAATTAGATAACTGGATTCATCAAATTGAAGTGTATTGTAGGATACAAAGAATCCAAGATGATGAAACTAAGATTCAACTTGCTTCTCTTAGATTGGAAAGTGAAACACTCATTTGGTGGGAAGTCAAAACTCGAGGACATGAAGAAACATGGTAAAGTTTTATCCTCTTGGAATGATTTTATTGTTGCAATTAAAAGGCAATTTTATCTATTAGAATACATGAGGAAAGCTATTATGGATTGGCAAAACTTTAGACAAGCTAAAGGTAAAAATGTGCAAAGCTACACTCAAGAATTTAGAAGAAGAGATTTGATTTTGGGTATAGATTTATATTTTCAAGAAACTTTACTCAAATACATTGGAGGATTGCATAGTTGTTTGAAACACACAATTCTAAAGTTTAACCATACAAATATAGATGAAGTTTGTGTACATGAAACTCATTTGGAAGTAAGAGGGAGGAATGAACCTCAAGAGGGAAAAAAGAATCCATTTTATAATGGAGACAAAGGAAAGAGGAAATTCAAAGGAAATGGAAAGAAAAATGATTCATCCAGGAAAGAGGGAGAAAAACTCACATGTAAACACTGTTCAAAAGATGGCCATGATGAAGACCATTGTTGGAAACTTCATCCTGAAAAGAAGCCCAAAAAGTTCAACAACAAAACTAAACCAAAGACTGTTGCAACTACACAACATGATTTAGGATATGATTCGGGAGATGAAAGAAAAATCACAGCCATGGGTTTTGAAGGTAAGGACTCTATTGCAAGTACTAGTTCTTCAAGTAGTAGCCTCAATGAAACTCAACTTGTAAGAGAAAGAATATTCAATAAATCTTTTCCACATAAGGGTTATTTCAAAGAATACCAATATAGATACTATTTTTGATACTATATCTCAAGAAAACCTCATATATGAAAACACTATTAAGAAATTGCATTTGGAGACTAGTCCTCATCCAAAACCATATCCTCTAGGTTGGATATGTGACAATGCCAAATTGTATGTGGCCAAAAGATGTAAACTTATATTTGTCATCACTACAAACTTTATATATGAGGTAGAGCTTGATGTTATTCCATTGGATATTTGTGGTATTGTGTTGGGAAGCCCATATTTATATGATAGGTGAGCCATATTTCATCATCACGAGAACAAATATCATTTTTTTTAAAATGATGTTGAGTACATTGTTATATCACATGAAAAGAAGTTGAATTTTTCACTTGTAAATGCTGGCCAAATGAAGAGATCAGTCAATGCTAGTAAGAACTGTGTACTCTTGATGATCAAACCCAAAGACAATGTTGAAAAAGAATCTTTCCAAGGTTGTGATGCAAAGTTAAAATCTGATTTATATGAAGTTGTTAACCAATATGATCAGATGTTTCAGGAACCAAAAGGATTGCCTCCTAAAAGAGGTATCCAACATGAGATTCAATTGCAACAAGATTGTCCTCTTCCAAACATTGGTATGTACAGGATGTCAGTCATGGAGAATGTTGAAATTAAAAAAAAATTCCAAGAGTTGCTTGACAAAGGGGTTATCATGCCAAGCACATCGCCATGCGAGTCACCAATTGTTTTAGTACCAAAGAAAGATGTTACATGGTGCATGTGTGTAGATTTCAGAGCCTTGAACAAGATTACGGTAAAAAATCGTTATCCTCTTCCTAGAATTGATGATTTGCTTGATCAATTAAAAGATGCTAAGTATTTTACTAAGTTGGATTTGAGAAGTGGATATCATTAGATTAGGATTGTTGAAGGAGACACATGGAAGACAACTTTCAAAACAAGGCAAGGATTGTTTGAATGGATGGTTATGCCATTTGAGCTTTGTAATGCTCCTTCTACATTCATGAGAGTTATGAATGATGTTTTAAGGCATTTTCTTGATGGTTGTGTGATTTTCTACTTGGATGACATCTTGATATTTAGCAAATCTCATGAAGATCATGTTAGGCATGTAAAATAAGTTTTATATGTCTTGAAGAAATAATTTTGTTTTTAAAGATGTATAAATGTGAGTTTGGAAAGGCCTCACTTGTTTACTTGGGACATATTGTTGGAGGAGGAGAACTGAAAATAGATCCTTCTAAGGTCAAAGTCATTTTGGATTGGCCCAAGCCCAACAATGTAATAGAGGTAAGAAGTTTTTTGGGATAAACCCAATATTCGAGAAAATTTGTTGATAACTTCTCTTCAATTACAACTCCATTACATGCAGTGACAAGCATGAAGCAAGTTTTCCAATGGGGAGGCAAGAAACAAAAAAAATTTGATGCATTGAAGGAGAAGATTAGTTCATCTTCAGTTCTTGCACTTCCTAAGTTGAGACAACCATTTGAGATACAAACAGATGCAAGTAACTATGCAATGGGAGCAATATTGTTGCAACATGGTAATTCCATTTGTTTTCATTCTGAAACTTTTAATGGTGTCATGATTAATTATCTTACATATGATAAGGAGTTGTATGCATTGGTGCAAAGTGTGAAAAAATGGAAAAATTATTTGTTGGGAAAAGAAACTATTATTCACAAAGATCATCAACCATTGCAATACTTACAATCAAAAACAAATCTACAACAAGCAAGGCACTTCAGATGGATAAGTTTCCTACGACAATTCCACTTGGTTATCAAGTATAAGAAAAGCATTTATAACAAAGTTGTTGATATGCTTTATAGACCTATTGTTAGTACTTTAATTATTCTTAAGAATAATTCTACCATGCATGAGAGCTATGTTGAACAATGTGCTTTAGATGCTAATTTTAAAGAGGTTTATACAACTTTGTGTCATTCTAACCAAGTTGACGAATTGGATTACCATGTGCATGATAAGATTTTGTATCATCTTGGAAAGCTATGTATTCCACAAGGTGAAAGAGACAACATCATAAGGGAAGAACATTCTTCTCTTATTGTTGGCCACTTTGGTGTAGGCAATACGATGGCTAATTTGCAAAGGTATTGTTATTGGCCTAAAATGAATGAAACTGTTTCAAGATATGTAAGAGGATTTTCTTTATGTGCTACAAGTAAGCATAGCAATAGAAAGTCGGGTTTTCATACTCCACTTCCAGTTCCTTCTCGTCCTTGGGAAATCATTTCCATGGACTTTGTAAGAGGATTACCTATGTCTAAAAAGAATCATGATTATCTTTATGTTGTGGTTGACCATTTAAGAAAAATGTTGTTACACGTGATTTTGTTCACTCTGGTGATATCTCAACAATGATGTATTCAACCTCCCAACAAGGAATTTTTGCCTGAGAAAAAGGACTATTGTCTTCTTCCAAAAACACATTTTTAAAGTGAGTTCGTAGGCTACCTATGTATTAGGGTGCGAGAATTATTGATTCTCACAGTCTACCCACACTTAGGGTGCAAACTATTCGCAGGCTGCTCTATAGGCAGGGTATGAACCTGTTTTTAAGCTTGGAAAAGAGAAGAAGTCTCGAGGGTTCTAGAAGGGAATCTTCTAGAAAATGAGTTGGAATTCGCATGGTTGTCATCCTACTGACTTCTCAGATTTGGTGGGATCATCCTCATCCATGTAACCATCTCTCCTTCTCATATATATTGAAATGTTTCTCATGGAAAAGGTTAAGCAAGATTGAATGAAGAATTGGTGAAAAGATTGTGTGAAGAACCCTGCTTGGACATAAGCTTGAAGGCTCTATTTGGTCTATCAAGAGGTATTGGACCTTCTTCATGCAAGTGCAGAGCAAGTGTGTCTGTTGGAACCTAGGGTCACTGAAAGGGAGCTTGCAACATCAAGGAGATCAGGTTCTAACTTCCACATTCATTTAATATAATACATCGGCATGTCCCTATCCCATAAAACTACTCTCGTTTTATAGCATAAATCCTTGATCATATGCTTAGGTTGACTTTGAATATATTTTTCTATATTCACTTTGGTTGGTTTGTGTTGTCTTGGAATTGATTGCACTAGAGCACTAGAGCAAAGCGGGATCAACAGAGACCTAAGGAAGCAAATTAAAGGTATGTCTCTTGTCTAACTCTACAAGTAGATTCAATGATTATAACTTAGGGAAAGAGTCATGTCCTATCTTGTTTTGTTCTTGATATAGGTGGATCTAGGGAGATCTATTAGTGTCCGCACCTACCTATTTGTCTGATAATAGATCTAGGTGGATCTATTATTTTAGTGTCAGTCCCACCCTTCATCCGAAGAGTGCCAAAGTGGTTGATCCGATCCCATCATCGATCAATCCCACTCTTCCTATGAAGAATGCCTGCATGGTCAATTCGATCCCATCATCGGTCGATCCTACTCTCCCTCTCGAGAGTAAACCTGATATTGCCCATGTTTTTCTCATTGATACAGACTCTTCCGTGTCGAGGGGTATTCCTCCTTCTCCCATGAAACCCCCTCCAAGTAATGAGGCCATTCGTTTTGATTAGGGTGTGCTAACTAGACCTCATCTTCCCTCTCACATTCCATTCCAGATTACAGTACATGTTTGTGGATGATATGTTCCTCAGACACTGATAGATGAAGGTATGTCTGTTAGTATTTTTTCCTCTTTTGCTTGGAAAGATTTGGGTTGTCCTCAGCTTGCCCCGGTTACGCAAAATTTGTTAGCTTTTAACAAAAGAACAAGTCAACCTTTAGGGACCCTTCCTTAGTTTCCTATAACTTTGGGAGGGAAAACTGTCTTTATTGATGTCATGGTCGTCCAAGACCTCTTGGATTTTTCTTTAGTCCTTGGGAGAGATTATGTATATTCCATGAAATCTATTGTGTCTACTCTTTTTTGTGTGATACATTTCCCTCACGATGGACGAGTTGTGAATGTTGATCAACTTTCATTCATTGACCCTAACTGGATTTCTTCCCTAAATGGTTCTTATATGCAGACGGTATCGCCCCCACCACAGGTCAATTATGTGGCGTTGTTGCCCATGGCTTCAACTTTTGATGACTTAGATCCAGTAGTTGACATGGTGATCTCTTCGATAGGGTTGTTAGAGCTTGATCTCTTTACTCCTGTCGCGGCTCTTGACATGGTGTCCTTCCAGAGTGTGTTTCTTCCTTCTAGTGAAGACCTCTTGGAAGCCATGACCAAGTTTTGTCCCTTGACGTGGTATCATTCTGGAGCATTGTCCTCTTGGAATCCATGATCAAGAAGAGAGTCGAGGATAGTTTTTTCATCTCTGAGGAAACCTCGTTAAAAAATGAAATAGAAGTCTTTGAGCATGGTTTTCTAATTTCAATCTCATTAAAAAATGAAACCACTTTCAAGGATAATATTTGCGTCTCTGAGGCAACCTCGTTAAAAAATGAAACAAAGGTCTTTGAGGATAGTTTTCTTCTTTCAAGCTCGTTAAAAAATGAAATTAGCTGAGCATAGTTTTCTAATTTCAAGCTTGTTGAAAAATGAAACCACTTACGAGGATAGTTTTTTCGTCTCTGTGGAAACCTCATTAAAAAATGAAACAAAGGTTACGAGCATAGTTCTTGTTTCTGTGCCAAGCTCATTAAAAAATGAAATAGTTTTTCCCCCTCTCTATTTGATTCAAGTCCTTCGTTTAGTATTTGAAGCTTCATTTCATTCATCTTTGCAGAATGGATGAAACAAAGCTTGGGGGACATTTGCCTGCCTCAGCCTCTAGACTTCATGCTGAAGTTGAGTCGCTAACTTCTTAAGCTGGGGGCTAAGTACCAACCATGCGAATTCATGGATAATGCGTTGGGAAGTTCAAGCATAGCTTTTACTTTGGTTAAAGCTTGTGTAAAAATGAAACCACCTACCACAAGCATAGTTTCCTCTGGTTAAAGATTGTGTAAAAATGAAACCAGGTCCAAGCATAGTTTTGTTTAGTTTTTAAGGTTGTGTAAAAATTAAAATCTATCCCAAGCATTGTTTTGTTTTGTTTTAAAGCTTGCGTAAAAATGGAAACAATATCGAGCTTAGTCTTTGTTCTTTCTCATGATCATAAATACATGAGAATAAGTTATCAAGCTCATTCTTCGTTCGTTCTCGCGCTCGAAAATACATGATAACGTAACCGAGTATACTTTTTTTCATATTTTCGTACTGATCATGGTAACACGAAAACGACGAACCCAAGGGAGTATCCTTTAAGCTCTTTTCACGCTCCATAAAAATGAAAATATTGTCGAGTGAACCTGTTTTGTTCACGCTCGTAAAAGCATTTGAATAAAATGTTCAATGGGTGATAGTTTATCACTTTTTCAGTGCTGTCAAACTATTTTACGAAAAAGGAACTAAGAGAGTCCTCTTTAAGTGTTTTTCATACTCTCAAAACATGAAAAACCCTCGAGTTTTCTATCCTTGGACTCATTAAACAAACATCAAAAGACCCGGAATGGGACCGAACCACTCCTTCCTAGGGTTCGTTAAACATACTCTGAGGGACTCATTCGAAGGATTAGCTTACATCAACAAGCATATGTTATCCTCCTCAAGATTGCATAAAAATAAATAGGTACTCGCCAGAAATGGTGGGGGATTGTTGGGAAAGGGATGTGTTTTCGTATTTATATTAATGGAAATAAGAGTCACTCTTGAACATGACACCCCCTATTCATCATTTGAATCCGGGTTGGGAAATCCATTTGTCTCTCGTTCGACTTACTACAAGGTCATATCTTGGGTCGTCTTTGTGTCAGTGCTGCCAAGTCCTTGGTCATGTCATTCATATGTTCAAGAGATGTTCACCCAAGCCCTATATTGAGTTAGCCATCTGCAGTTTTCCATTCTTACTATGTCAGCCTTCCCTGTGTCCGTTTCAACCTGCCTTCATACCCTGTCTCACCCTCAAAATTCGTTACTTATTTCGTGTCATTGATGGGGCATACATTAAGACCCTCATGTGATGAGCCTTGTTCCGTCGACTCCAGCTCATTATCCAGAAATGAGGCTTAGAAATATTTTAGTACCTTAGAACCTGCATGCCTTAATGGCAGGTCTCTTTGATTTCGACAAGGGTTCACATCATTGATCATTGATCGATAGATTTCACCAGATGCTCGACTTCAACTCATGTATTCACATTCGTTCAGATTGTACTTCGGTACCTTGGGAGTCATTGACATCAATGGTGATTTCCCTCGCACTTGTTAACCGTTTTCATCAATGACTGGTAATCAAGTGGTTTCTACCATGCTCGACTTCAACACATGTAATCGCATGGCTAGATTCATACTTTTAGGTGATGGGATTGAAGACCCTTGGTCTCATATTTTTTATCCAGGCTGCGATGGAGTATGTATCATTTATATCGGCACATAGACCCACTTTGTATGTCATGTGGCTATGTCGTCTTAATTCAGATCTCTTCGCATAGATCCACAGTGTATTTTTGGTGGCTATGCAGCATTTTGATGGCATGGATCCACGGTGTATAATTGGTGGCCATGACCTACATTTATGATTTCATTCATTTGTGATCTGAGTATGGGAATGCCTACCTCAGAACTGGTATTATATTCTGCAGATGCTTGGTTGTTTGCAGGTTTCCGATTAGGTGTGCTCCTAGTTTCTGACACACACGCGCATTTTACAAAGTATTTCGGCTGTCACAAGTTCTGGCCTCATACTTTGGGGGGAATTTTGTTACACATGATTTTTCTCACTCTGGTGATATCTCAACAATGATGTATTCAACCTCCCAACAAGGACTTTTTACCTGATAAAAAGGACTGTTGTCTTCTTCCAAAAACACATTTTTAAAGTGAGTTCGCAGGTTGCCTATGTATTAGGGTGCGAGAATGCTTGATTCTCACAGGCTACCCACACTTAGGGTGAGAATTGTTCGCAGGCTACTCTATAGGCAGGGTGCGAACCTATTTTTAAGCTTGGAAAAGAGAAGAAGTCTCGAGGGTTATAGAAGGGAATCTTCTAGAAAATGAGTTGGCATTCGCATGGTTGTCATCCTACTAACTTCTCATATTTGGTGGGATCATCCTCATCCATTTAACCATCTCTCCTTCTCATATATATTGAAAGGTTTCTCATGGAAAAGGTTAAGCAAGATTGAATGAAGAATTGATGGAAGGATTGTGTGAAGAACCCTGCTTGAATAGAAGCTTGAAGGATCTATTTGGTCTATCAAGAGGTATTGGACCTTCTTCATGCAAGTGCAGAGAAAGTGTGTGTGTCTTGGAACCCAAGGTCACTAAAAGGGAGCTTGCGACATTAAGGAAATCGGGTTGTAACTTCCACTTTCATTTAATATAATACACTAGCATGTCCCTTTCCCATAAAACTACTCTCATTTTATAGGATAACTCCTTGATCATATGCTTAGGTTGAATTTGAATATACTTTGCTATATTCACTTTGTCTAGTTTGTGTTGTCTTGGACTTGATTTCACAAGAGCACCAGAGCGAAGCGGGATCAACAGAGACCTAAGGAAGCGACTTAAAGGTATCTCTCTTGTCTCTCTCTACAAGTAGATTCAATGATTATAACTTAGGGAAAGATTCATGTCATGTCCTGTTTTGTTATAGATTCAGGTGGATCTAGGGAGATCTGTTAGTGTCTGCACCTACTGATTTATCCGATAACAAAAGTGGCGACTCCACTGGGGACACAACCCATTCTTAGTAGTTTTTAGTGGTTTTTTCTTGGCCATTTTCTCTCAACCCACCTTTTTTCACACCCATCAATCTCTGAGTCTTGAGGAGATCCTCACTGACTCCCTAGGTCTAGAAGTTCCCTCATAAATTTTGTCCTTTTTCAAAATTTTGCTTGTTTACAGACCTTCTCGCACTGCAACCTTTTGTAGCCTGTGAGAATCATGTGAGTTCACACCTTGGTGTTTAGTCCAATGTGAAATTCTCACACTCTGCCTGTGTCTAACCTGTGAGAATCCTTGATTCTCGCACTGTGCTCCACTGTCAGCTTGCGAACCCACTTGAAAATTTTTGGATTGAGTTTTTTGTGTCCTCAGATGCCTAGATTTGTTTGTGTGTCTAGGGAGAACTTCTCTGGCCAGTGATTGCATGTTTCTTGACTTCAGATTTCTTCTGAATAGTTCACTTTAAAAGAAAACTTTTACTTTGGGTTTAATTTCTTGCTTTATATAGTATTGGGGGCATCCTTGCATTTGAAGTAGCGAAATTGCATGATTCTTGGCATTTTTTGGTCTTAAATTCTGAAAACTTTTCCCCCTCATGGCTGGGGGAGGCCATGACACATGTATTGGTGTCAAGTACCTTTGTCTCATTCCTTGAAGATATTGATATTGATGAGTTTTAAAATTTTGGGACGTTGTGCATATGGGAATGATAAATGTTTTCTCCTTCTCGTAGAATAGCTTTCATTGAAATGCAAAGATTGCATCTTCATCTCTTTGCATAATTTTCGAGTCGGTCAAAACACCATATTTTCCATGCCATTTTCCTCTTGAGTAACAACATCCTTAAAAATAAAGCGCTTATAAAAAACCGATTAGAAATTTTTTATACTTTCTGGTAGCAAACCTACATTAGATTAGTTGTAGGGCTTTGGAATAGGTGTGAAAGATAAATTTCCAAAGTTGCAAACAAACATAGAATCTTGAGTTAGGGAGCGGTTAAATCCACTTATTACATTTTGTCCTGGGAAGCCCTTCTAACACAAGGGTCAATCACGAGGTCGCATTGAGACTAGCAAAGTTACTCACCCTGCTTTGTTGGTCTTGGTGTAGAGGTTGCACGTATTATGGGGGTCGCTTGAGAGGTATACCCACAATGATGAGTGGAAGCCTTTCAAGTTGATTTTGGGCTAGATACCCCGCCCTTGCACGTGGATCAAACTATCGACTATTTCCCCAGGCATCACTGTAGTGATTGGCAACCTTAGTGGCCTATCTCTCTAGGTTCTTTACACAAGGTGATTGTGGAGGGGCAAGTCTTCACGGTACCTGGAATCGACGTTGGCCAAACTCACTAGGGATCTTTGGAGGGTATACCCATGATTATGTGTGGGAGCTTGCACCACGGTGTAATTCCATTAAGCAGATCGCCAATGTAACTTTTCCACCCACTCTATCTCAGCCCCTTCTTACATTGTTCTCACGACGTTGGATTTCATCACCAACTAGTGCATTCATTGTGAGAAGGTTTTGTTTGCTTGCTTGCTTACTAGATTTTTAGTGTGTGTAGTTTGTTTTCCCTAGAGGAATCTAGATTGGATATTTATTTAATGGTGTTAGTTCCTGGAATGACCAATGAAGGAACCCCTACTCCAGGGGAACCTTTTTTTTTTTCCTTCTTATGGAAACATTGGTCCTTCTCACATCGCTACTTTGAGCCTTCCAGGTCTCACAATTGGATTACCGGTATGGTTGTTTTCCACTTAGGTCATCCTGAATGCAGTAAGTGCTTCAGTCGTAAGCACTTCCCCCCAAGAGCATCAACCTCATGTTGATCCTTCACCTTCTTTTCCAGTAAGGTCTTCTTCACCTTCTTCGCTTGAAAGGTCACCTTCCGTTTCATCTTCTTTGTCAAGTGAAAGTTTTGAAGCTAGTAACATAGTGAATAAGAAAAAGAAGAAAAGAAAGATTAAGAAGAAGAAAGATAAACAAGGATCCAAACTTCCAAACACTGTCAAACATGTTCGAAAACAACCAGTTACTGTTAATTGTGCTGGGAGTGTTGATGATGTCAAGATCACCCAAACAACCCATAAGCCCAAGTACCCTTGTAGGCCTTGTAAGGGTAGCCATATTTTTAAGGATTGCCTTGGTCTATCTAAGTTTATAGAAGCATTCTCTACACATCCTCGCCAACCCATGTCGTTAGCCTCTAAAAAACATGTTAATGACTTCCTGTCGACTAGTCACGATATAGTTGGGGAGAAGAAAAGTAGAGCCAAGTTCGTGTGTATGTTATGCAAAGGGAGTCATCTAACTCATCTTTTCCCTCATATGGAAGAAGCCTCGAAATTCCTGGAATACATGATTGTTTCACAACCTCAACTTCCAGCTTCTTATCACAAGATTTCTCTCAACACACCTGTAGTTGATGGAATGATCAATCTGGTTCCCCCATCGGTTAGTCTAGTTGATCAAGTGGTCAATCTGGTCATGTCTTTGGTTGAACCAGTAGACCAAGTGGCTGATCCGATCCCATCATCAGTTGATCTCACTGTCCCGTTAGAAAGTGACACCAAAGAGTTCGATCCATTTCCACCTATTGGCGTCAGAAGTCACTCCTTGATTTTAGTAGGAGAAGAGCCCGACGCCCATCAGTTTATGTCACAGTTTGTGTATTGAAAAGGTGATCGGATGGAAGTAAACTTGGATGATATTGTTTCGACTCCGAAACTGGTCCCGGCACGCATGGGTAGGGGAGGTCTTGTACATACTTCAGATAGTGAGTTGTAGTAAGGGTGAGTAGGGGGGGGAAGACTTGTATCAAAGAGATGCAAATGTCTGTTGTCAACATCAGGTTTCTAGCAGACTGTAGGAGAATGCATTCAAATGCGAGATCATCTCACATTCAAACGTAGAAAACCGGGGAATAAAATAGTGTCACAATAAAACCTTTATCATAATGCAACTGCAATAATTCATGTGAATCAGTCAATCATGAACTCCCTCGGTATGAGATGAAAACTAGATGAAACAGGGAAACTGTCTTTCATAAAACCAGAAATCTTACATACTGACGCATAACCAGAAAACTAGAGCGTCTGCTAAAACATTACAATCGGGAGCCTTTCTCTACCATCGATAGATACAAAAATGGCGAAAACGCCTACATATACACAAACCAACAGTAACAAAATCGAGACACTGCATTAAAAATATTGTGTCTGCATGGCTTCTGACAATCTTCACCTGCAGTCTCTGAATGATCGTGCACCTATGGCAGATGCAATGGAACTCCTGACAGTCCCATGGGAGAATCGATGTGCTTTTAATTCATCGCCGAACTTATCCTTTATGGCGAAGATGATGTCTAACCACCAGCAACTACCTTAATAACTTCTTTCTTGGGATTGAGAATGGCTCGGCTAACTTGGCACCTTTAAGACATGGAAGACCCCTCGCGCTGCCACCTGGATTAGTTGAACAGACCGATGAATAGACGTGGAGGACAACACAAAGGCTAGGGGGGTGTAATGGAAGTGGTGGTGCCAAGACCAAGAGGGTGAGACAAGAGGTGGTGAGGTGTGGGCAATGTGACATGGGAAGACGCACGACGAAAGGCAATAAACGGAGGAGGTAGGAGATGAAATATAATGGACACATTATTAATGGGAGGCTGACGTGGAATTGAGCGGGACACATGGCATGTGGTGAGTGGACAAGGAAGAGATAAAGGGAGCGAGCCTCATCATACAGTCAGGAGGAGAATAGATGGCAATGGGGAGGCTGACTCAAACAGTGACACGACAGAAAGGGGGGCCCGCTAGAGTGAAATTCCATTACGGACCCCCCCCCTCCATTAAAGGCAGAACCGATGGGGGGGCGGTCCGGAATTCAATATAGACCGTAGATCTAAGCACCGAGACTTGGGTCGTCCAGATGCGTGCATACATTATCTCTGATTCCAGACCCCCCCCCTCTCGTTAAAGCCAGAATGACGGAGGGGGTGCGGAATTGGACCTTGTCCGTGAATTTGAGTGTCTAGATCATGACCGTCCAGATCTGTGCCCTCTTTAAATTAAATGTGCCCGAGCCTCACTGATGGATGAATGACTGAGATGACCTCGGTGCTTTCATCATGAAAATCCTAAAGGGCCCCACTTGTGGATTAGCTATTGCACCGTGTGTCCTTCATATGGACGGTCCCGATTCTTTCAGGATTTCTGGCACTGGGGGTTCACGATGCAACACTTCTCAAAATATCGATGGACCAAACCGCGAACGCACGAATGTATGTCGCATGTCCTCCAAAGGAACGGTCGTCATGGAATTTGATGTTAGAATAGGGCTGCCTCCATTATTAGGCTCACTTGATGTGACCGGGTGCTAGGACCATGGGCTTAGCTTCAAAGGATCTTATCGGTGTTTCGGGGTTCAGGGTTTCGAGATGTAAAATGATGAGGAGCTCTTACTCCTCGAATCCCTGAATGTCGACATGTCAAGATCGTGCACCACGTGTCCTTTTGGATGGGCAGTCGAGATCCGTCATGAATGTATATAGACGCTACCCATCGTGCTAATCCCAGTGCAACTCCGCTAGCCCCGATATCCCGTCGACCGTCGATTTTCTCCTATGGACGGATCTGGACCGTTAACACCATAATTGTGCCCGCTCGCTTGATTTTAAGTCCGAAAAGGATTTTTTCGGTGTGCTGCACTTGGGCGCTCCTTGTGCAACTTGCAGACCTGGATACCCCGATGCCGAAAACAAGAATTGTCGCTAACATATAGGGTCCATGGGGGATAGACTCGTCCCTGTGATGCTCTAAGAACTCATTTTGCAGTTTCAGTGCCTTGCTATTGGGCTATGGAGTCATTTACTAGGCCAAAAATATACAAACAGAAAAATAACAAAGAACTAATGGACAATATTTACAAACAAAGGAGCCGTCTAAGGCTCAAACAAAACATTTCTTTAGAAAATAGCCATTCACTGGGCTGTCGAAAACCTCTTCACCCTCCAGATCGTGCAACTGGTACGTGTTGTTGGAGAAGACCTCAGAGATTTTGAAGGGGTCGATCCAGAGGGCGTCAAAATTGCTATGTTTTCCCTTATCCTGTCTGGGTGCATCCCACTTAAGTACCAAATCCCCGATCTCGAATTCCTTCTTCCTGACCTTCCTATCAAAAGCCTGTTTGACCCTTTGCTGATGACTATGAGCGGTGTCCCTCACCTGTTCCCTAGTCTTCTATACTTCTACTATCTGATGAATCCTTCTGATCATATGATCTGGCTCTCCCTCATAATCTTGAAAGAAATTCACCACAGGTAAGGCAAGCTGAGTGGGAAAAACTACCTCTGCTCCGTAAACCAACTGAAAAGGCGAGGTGCCCAGGGATTTCTTCGTTGTCACTCGATCAGCCCATAAAGCAAATTTAAATTTTGACTCCTAGGCCCTTTTTTTGTCCTCCGATAGTCTTTTGATGATCCTTATCATGCCCTTGTTGGAGGATTCGGCTAAACCATTGCCCTGGGGATAGTAGGGTGTGGAGTGAATTAGAGAGATTTGGAACTGCTCACAAAACTTAATGAGAGGGTCAGATTTGAAAGAAACAACATTATTAGTTACGATCCTGCTGGGACAACCAAATCTGGCTATGATATCCTCCAGGAAGCTGATAATTACTTTGTGGGATGTACTTTTGGTAGGGACAAATTCTATCCATTTGGTGAAATAATCTGTTGCAGTCAGGATCCATCTGTGCTGGTCACTTGAGGGAGGATGAATCTCCCCGATAAAGTCTATCCCCCACTGTTGAAAAGGTGTTGAAGCTATCACAGGCTTCATTGGTAGTGGTCCAAGTGCTGTTTCCCTGAGAACTTTTGGCATTTGATGCAGGCCCTGATTTCCCTGCTGACATCAACGAATAAAGTGGGCCAGTAATACCCAGCCCTGAGGATTTTGTGAGATGTGGTCTTCCAGAAATGATGCCCCACACAAAGTCCTCTATGGAAATCAAACATGACCTTCTGGTCTTCTAGTGGGTTTAGACATCTTAGCAGCACTCCTAGGGGGTCTCTCCTGTATAAGAATTTCCCAATGAGGCAATATCTTACTGGCTTGAGCTTTAAAGCTCTTGCCTTACTTTTACACATTCCATCCGGGGGCTTCAACTCCCAAAGAAAGTACAAAATGTCATGATACCAGGCACGCTCTGCCAGCAATACGCCTTCCTGAGAGCGTTGACAGGGTAACTCAACTTGTTGGATTCATGAGCGGGTATTGATGAAACTAACGCCCAGGGCTTCGTAATTGGATTCAGCTAGTAGCTTGGCTAAACCTTGCCCCTTAACCAACTTGGTGGGCTTTATCTCCAAGTCAAATTCCAAGATTCTAGCAATCCATCTGCCTCTTCTCCCATCTATATCAGGCTGTATAAGGATGTCCTTCACTGAAGTCGAAGGAACGTATGCGGTTACCCTTGAGTGAAAGACATAGACTCTGAAAGCTTTGAGAGATTTCACTAAGGCATAGGCTTGTTTCTCCATGATTTCATACCTGATCTCTGCATCTATTAATGCCCTTCTAAAGAAGGAAATGGGTTTCTCTCACCCTTCCTTATTTTTCTGCAACAAGACCGCCGCTACTGTATCAAAAGAAGCAAAAGAGAAAATTAGGAACTCTTTGGAATAGTCAGGACTGATCAGCACAGGTGCCTCCGTCAATGCCCTTTTTATTTGGATAAAAGATTCCATGGGTTTAGCAGTCCATTTTACTTCATTTCCTTTCCTGAGCATGATTGTGATATGTTTCACCAACTCAGCAAAATTTGAGACGAATCTCCTCAAGAAATTGATCTTTCCTAGAAAGGCCTGAACTTCCTTCTTGGATCTAGAAAGTGACAGGTTTTGAATCACCTCTACCCTGATAGGATCAATTCTCACTCCCTTTGCTGATACTATATGGCCTAATAAATTCCCCTCCTTCATAGAAAACAAATATTTCTTGGGGTTTAGGGATAGGCCAAACCTCTGACACTTCAGGAAAACTTTCCTCAAGTGGCAGCGGTGCTCCTTGTCTGACCTAGAGAAGACCGTGATGTCATCTAGATAGATTACCACAAACTGGTCCTTTTCCCCGATGTCATCTAGATAGATTACCACAAACATGGGATTTATCTATCTCAGCTTCTGTCTGAACGGTTTAGCCTCTTCCTTTAGTGGGATCTTGTGCTCAATGACAGATGTGTCATAAGTCTTGAGGTCTTCGTATGTCCATGCAAACACATCAACGAACTCTTTTAGAAACTCAGTATATTCGACCTTCTGTTCTCTGGTTAAACTGCTTGATAATTTGACAAACCTGGGCTCCTCCTGTGTGCCAATGTTGCATTCGGTTGTATCAGCATCTTCATTTGAAACCTTACCCTTTATGGCCACATCGTTCCCATCGAATAGTCTTTCCAAGGGGACTAGTCCTCTCGGAATGTGATTGTTGGGCAGCTGAATAATCTGGTGATTAGCAATTTTATTTAGAAACACCTCAGGGAAAAGGTTACCTTCCAGGTCGGGATCCTGATCAATGTGCAGCGCAGAAAATTCATCAACAGATTGGAGAAATTTTTCAATTTCCAGGTCATCTTCAAATACCTTCCAATGCTTGACGTTGTCTGGTACGGAGGGCCTATATCTTATTTCAACGTCTTATTTGACCCTAGGCGGTAGAGGAACTTTGATCAAACTAGCTGAGACAACTAAAGAATCGGCTGAAGTATTGTCCCCCCTCAGGATGAAAGAAATGTTAAAGGCCAAGAAGAAATTGTCAATCAGGTCCCATACCTCATTTCTGTAATTCCTGAGCCTGGGATTATTAGCACGATAAGAATTTCTGACTTTCTAGATAATCAACTCAGCATCTCAAAATATTGCTATTTCTTTAATTCACATTTACTTTACGGCCCTCATACTCAGGACAAGAGCTTCATACTCTGCCACATTGTTGGTGATTTCGAATTCCAGCTTGTATGACAGGGATATGGCCTCTTGACAAGGTGAAATGAAAACTACCCCAACACCAGCACCTTCGCTAGAACAAGCTCCGTCGAAAAACATCTTCCAAAGGGAAGGGGTTGGAGGGGGAATCGGATAATCAAGACTGGGTTTCTTTCTGACTTGGAAAGGGTCTTCGGGAGCATCAGTGAGCTGCAATAAACTAGACCCCAGGTTGGTGTCAAGTGCAAAGATGGGGTGATTGGTGGGATTTGCTTCATCACTAACAATGTAGGCCAACTGAGTTTCTCTATATAGCCTCCTTTATTCCCCTCCAAAGACTGGAATGGTGGCATACGTGAGATCCATCTGCAATGTTCCCCCAAGATTTTTAATCCAAGATCTAGACAACAACATGCCAAATTTGGGGCGAACGTCAGCTACCACAATATCCATGACCACACTCTTCATGGGCAGCTGAAACAAAGAAACCACCAGGTCTTTGATGACTCCTAGACACTGCACTCTTCTTGAATCGAAAGAGTACAAATCATGATAAGTTTTTGTCACCTCCAGTCCCAATTCTTCCATTATTATTTTGGGCATAAGGTTATGGGAAGCCCCTGAATCCATGAGGCAATTATGCAACACTTTATCGTGTATGTTGAGGGAGGTGTAGAAGGGAGGGGACGAATCATCTCTGTCTTCTACCATGGGACCTAGGATGACAGTTGGTTTCTCATCTTGAAGGTTCACTGAGTCAGAGGGAGGCTAGGGGGACTCAGATTGCAACAACTTGGAGAGGGATCTTTTGAAGTCCTCATTTTTAACCAGCTCTGAGAGGGGAATGAGAATTCTAATCTTTTGAATTTCATGCTCAAAATTAAAGGAGGAAATCGGCTTAAGAGCTTCCCTTACCTCAGATACAGGTTCTTTGACCACCGACGAAGCATTCTGAGCTTTCTTTCCTTTAGTAGTGATTGTTGCAGACTTAGTAGCCCTTGCTGCCATGAGGGGCTGGTCTTGGTTGTCAAAGTCTCCTTCTTTCTTTCTTGACCTAAGATTGTATCTGTTAGTGGTGTGGCTGGCCTTTTCTCCTTTACCTAACTCATGAATTTGAATGCTCATCAAAGCTTCTTCATATGCAGATTGATTCAAATGGGGAAAAGGAGGGGCTTCTTCGACACAGTGAATCTCGTGGTCAAACTCGTCTATCTCCTCTCTTTCCTCATGATCAACTAGGTTATTTTGGAGGAGGGTTTGAATCCTCTGATCATCCCTGTCCCTACTCCTTTGTTCCCTAGGAAAAACCTGTGGCACATTGTTATTAGGCTTCCTGAAACCCCTACTATCTGCATTTTGGGGATTTCTGTACATGGGCTTCCCTTCTAACTCCCATCTTTCCATCCTGGCAGAAAGTGATTTTAGTACTCTAGTTGTCTCATCTGTCTGAAGGGGTAGGGGAGAGGGACTGGATGATGAGGCTTCATGCCTTTTACTGGGCATTTTTTTATCAACAGTGTTTCTGAGTCGATCAACAACCAATATGTTAGATTCTACGTCCACGGCTGCATCCTGCATGTGGGCCAGAGTAGTGGCTCTTCTCTCCCTTAGTAATAGGTAGAAATTAGGATCAAAAACACTAGAATAAGTGATCTTTGCAGAGGATTCAAAGGGTTTTATCTCAGTAGGGATTCAATTGTACATTTTATTAAATCTCTTGGAGAAGTCGGAGACAGACTCCCCTTCTTTTCTCTTCAAAGACCCAAATTCTATCATGTAATACATGAAGTCTTTTTTATCTCCCCACAGTCTCAAAAATGCATTATCCAAAGTTTCAATCCCATCAATAGATCTAGGGGGCAGGGCCTTAAACCATTTTCTATCCTCTCCTTGGAGACTATGGACAAAAATCCTCATCCATACATCTGCATGCATGATAACATTATCATCTGCGAAACTGTAAAACACATCTAGGTGTTCTTCTGTAGTTATGTCCCCCTCACCTGTAAACTTGGGAAGCTTCTTAAGGTATCCATCTGCTGGGAGGTCATTGAGAGGCTGAGGTAAGACAAGAGGATCATACCTAGCAGCTATTATAACCTCAATTCTGGTCATGGGGGGATTTGCTCCTACCATAGGGATATTAGATGGAGGAGAACTCAGAGGAGAAGGAGTTCACGAAGGGGTTACTAGGAATGAGTCCCGAAGTAGAGTGGGAAACAAAAGGGGATTTAAGGAGAAGGCTAGTGAGCTCAAGTCAGCAGGTGCTCCTCTTTGCACAGGAGTAGTAATGATAACAAGAGGCGGAGAAGTAAAGATAGGAGTGGGGAAATTTTCTGCAGTCCTGGGCCTACGCCAAGGTAAAACCTCAAAGGAGAGGGGAGTGACAAGGATTTCTCCCTCTAGTCCTAAACCAGGAGGGGAAAACTCAGCAGGAACACTCCCAAAATTCAGGAAATGGGAAACCCCTGAAGGAGGTCTAATAAGAAACTAAGGAGGAGAGAATGGAGTTCTTACAGAAGGAGATGGCGGATTAGTTGGTTCGGCGGTGGGAGCTTCTTCATCAGAGGCCTTTCCTTTTCTGAGAACCACCTCTGGATCAATTTCAAGTGTAGCTAGAGGCAGCTGTGGATGAGACCGCGTGTGTCTACCTCTGAAAGCCACAATTAATAGAGCAGGTTCTCCCCAGTGGATTCATTACAATGGAGTCACCAGGTGCACAGTAGAAATATTCAAAAGGGTCTGATACCCGATGCACCTTCGGAATCAGAGGTTCAATGTCGTTCAATCCCAGGGAAAATTTTCAACTTCGTCCCCAGCAGCGGCGCCAGAAATGTTGGCGTCGGAAGTCACTCCTTGATTGCAGCAGGAGCAGAGCCTGACGCCCATCAGTTTATGTCACGGTTTGTGTATTGAAAAGGTGATCGGATGGAAGTAAACTTGGACGATATTGTTTCGACTCCGAAACTAGTCCCGACACTCATGGGTAGGTGAGGTCTTGGACATACTTCAAACAATGAGTTGTAGTAAGGGTGAGTAGGGGGGGGAAGACTTGTATCAGAGAGATGCAAAGGTCTGTTGTCAACATCAGGTTTCTAGCAGACTATAGGAGAATGCATTCAAATGCGAGATCATCTTACATTCAAACGCAGAAAACCAGGGAATACAATACTGTCACAATAAAACCTTTATCATAACGCAACTGCAATAATTCATGTAAATCAGTCAATCATGAACTCCCTCGGTATGAGATGAAAACTAGATGAAACAGGGAAAATGTCTTTCATAAAACCAGAAATCTTACATACTGATGCATAACCAGAAAACTAGAGCATCCGCTAAAACATTACAATCGAGAGCCTCGCTCTACCATCGATAGATACAAAAATGGCAAAAACACCTACATATACTCAAACCAGCAGTAACAAAATCGATACGTTGCATTAAAAACATTGCGTCTGCATGGCTTCTGACAATCTGCACCTGCAGTCTTTGAATGATCGTGCACCTATGGAAGATGCAATCGAACTCCTGACAGTCCCATGGGCGAATCGACGTGCTTTTAATTCATCATTGAACTTCTCCTTTATGGCAGAGATGATGTCTAACCGCCACCAACTACCTTAATAACTTCTTTCTTAGGATTGAGAACGGCCCAACTAACTTGGCACCTTTAAGACATGGAAGACCCCTCGCGCTGCCACTTGGATTAGTTGAATGGCCCGATCAATAGACGTGGAGGACAACATGAAGGCTGGGGTGGGGTGTAATGGAGGTGGTGGCGCTAATCCCATGAGGGTGAGAGAAGAGGTGGTGAGGTGTGGGCAATGTGACAGGGGAATACACATGACGAAAGGCAATAAGTGGAGGAGGTAGGAGATGAAATATAATGGACACATTATTAATGGGAGACTGACATGGAATTGAGCGGGACACATGGTAGGTGGTGAGTGGACAAGGAAGAGCTAAAGGGAGCGAGCCTCATCATACAGTCATGAGGAGAATAGATGGAAATGGGGAGTGTTGTTCCTGAGTCTGTACTTAAGGCTTTAAAGTACAGTGTCAAGGCATCTGAAAGTATACTAAAGGTTGATAAAGGATTACACTAACCTTCAGTATGAGAAACTAATGAGGATTTCTACGTTCTTGTTGTCTAGCTTCCAACTGTTCCTGGGTAGTAATATCTTGTTCAATGGCTGCCCATGAACATTCTAATTCCTCCCGGGTGTTAGAAGTTTTTAGGATTGTATCAAAGAGATTTAAAGCGATATGATTTTGATTAGAGAGTTCGGGTTGAATATTAGGTTGAATTGCTGCAAGGACAGTCATTTGAGCAACAACACCCTTATGGAAACGATTTAAAGAGAAATTTTAACGATGTTTCAATTCGGTATTAAGAAAGATAAATTTTAACTTTAAGAATAAAATATAAAAGTAAACAAAAGGCTCTTTCCCGTAACAGTATTACTTTTAATAAAAAGATGAGTATGAAAGAAAAACATTGAGCTGCAGATACGTAAGGTTCCTGTTAATAGAAAACTCACACATACACAGATGAAGATATTTGTATGGAAATAACCAACACAGTGTAAATAAACATATAATTCTGTAAATGCAAATTAGTCTTACACCCGCTGATAGCTGGTGCAGAGGAAAGACAATAACCAATTACAGAAAGGTGAAATCCCTCCGCTATAGTAGTGGTCGTACTAAAGTATAGCGTTACACATCAATTATGAGAAGTAGAGCAAAATGAAACATGAAACATAAAGAAAACAAACTTGTAATACAGTCGAGACGGGAACGAGAATCTTCAAAATTTGCTTGTATTAACTTCTTAATGCCAAAACTCTATTTACAAATTAGTACCAAAAAGTCCAGCCCTTTGGTCCTTCTTTTGGTGATCGATTTATACAAATTTGCCCCTTCCTACTCTCTTTTCGAAAAGTGCCAGGTGCTTGCTTTTACATGATTCAGTGCATATTATACATATGTCCATGAACTGGATACAAGTTGTGAAGGTTCCGTTTGGCAGCTGTGAGGAGCGAAATCACTCTGTCTCTTCTACTCTATTTTCGAAAAGGGCCAGGTGCTTGTCTTTGCATGGATTCAGTGCATATCCTACATCTGTCCACGAACTGGGATACAAGCTGTGACGTCTCTGCTTGACATCTGGCCTCAGCTAAATAGCACTCTCGAGCCAACTGTGGAAGTTTAGCACCTGTTTGGGCGTCAATGATGTCAAGAGCGCTGAGTTGTGCGCTTGGTTGAATCAAATTTTTATCAACCTGAGCCATTTATAACCTGACCATCTTGGAGATGTCCGACGAATCTCTTTCATTTTTCTCCTTTAGATCAAGGGAGAGTTGATCTATATTCATTCGCCTCAACATTTCCGAGTCACCTCCATTTTCCATTTCTAGCAGCTTGCCATTTATGGCATTGAAAGCTTCTTCCAATGAACTAGTCACTTTTTGAGCCTGCTCCTTGCTTAAAGCAATATTGTGTTCCCAATCTTTTAACAAAATATTACCTCTTGTTTGTTTCGCGATGGTGAGCCCTAGAGAGTCTGTGGAAAATCTGTTGTTGGTGGCTATCACTGCCTCTTGAAAAGCTCTCCGAGCAGCTTTGGCTTCCTTTTCTCTGATGGTCAGATTCTCGGAAATCTGATACATCAACAGACAATATTCTTGAATTACTCTAACCTTGCCCAATAGATTCTGTTGTATAAAAGAGATCCTGCCTCTGATATCAATCGATCAGGATTTAAACCCCGTGACATCGATCATTTTGCTTTCAGCAACCTCTACTTGAGCCTGTAGCTCTGTGATCATATTTCTCTGTTGATCAGCCTGCACCCGACCTTCTCGGATCACCGAATGTGATTGCTCCAGCTTGACTTTGAGAGTTTCTATCTCATTCTTATCAGCCAATCTAGCCTATCCCATCTCTGTGTTGGCCTGGCCCTTGGCATTTTCTGTAGCTGTAGTTAACCTGGCTTCAAGGATCTTGATGAGGCAATTTTTATTTTTAATTAGAGATTCATCTGCCCAACCGAGAATTGATTCGTCGAAGCGTAGGGGCCCAGTGTTCCAGCGATTTCAATAGAAAGCTGGTCGCTTTTCTTATTCTTACCATCTGTCATGATTTTGTATTTTTTAACAGTGGACTCTCCCTCTTGACAAAATTCTCACTTCACCACAGATTTTCTCTTTTTATCAAAAAAGAACTCATTAGGAGGGAGTTCCTCTGCCCTTATAGGCCTCAGCTCTTCACCAAATATCCATCCCTCGCTAATATCTCCATGTGCCAACTGCAAGGGAATGACATAGGAGATGGGTTTTCCTATTTGCTTTATTGATTCCTTTGGAGTATTGACAGGGTTCTGTTCTTTTTCAGTCTCTGCTATCTGCTTTCTTGGTGAGTTTGGAGTCTTTCCTTCGGCATCTGAATTCTTTTTGCTTGGAGGGTCTGGAGTTTTTCCTTAACCTCCGAACTCTCTTTGCTGGGCGGATCTGGAGTCTTTTCTTTTTCTTCGAGATTACCTGTTTTCTCCTCTTCCAGTTGTTGTTCAGGGATAGATATTACCTCTGGAGAATCTTCATCATTTTTATCTTTTGTCTCGGTAATGGCCAAACCTCCCAACACAGTGGGAAGACACCTCCGCCTATGCTCTTGGAATCTTAACACAGCTGTTGTGTCTTCGGGTGCTAGCTATTGGATCCGGGCTAACACCTCTTCATAAGATTTCGCTCCTCGGAAAATGTCATCCGAGGGGGAATTCTCATGTTCGAATCTCTTAAGCCCAACCTGAGCCAGATGATTGCTTACAACTCTCTGTGGATCATGCTTTTTGATCTCAATGGAGGCCAACTTTAGGTCCTCCAGGGCAGCAACCTCGGCTTTGGCATTCCCAAAATCTAATAAAGAATATGAATTCATTCGGATGGGAAAAGAAGGCCATACCTTCTTTGAATATCCCTTGAGTTCCCTACTTACGCCCCCGATTACTGTTTGCCATGCAACTTCACAACAGGCTAGTTTATCGAGAATGAACAGAGGTAGCACATGAGGGGGAGAAGAAGCCCCGAAAAATCTGATGTATGAGAACTCTGCTTTTACATACCAATCTGTGACGCCACTCAGACCTGTTGAAACGCTATCCGATATGCGAGGTAGCGGGCGATCAAAAATAATGATGTGCAGGGGCACCATCACCCAATTGAAAATCTCGTATGGGAACTTTCCAGCGTTATTTTCCCATAATTTATCATGGTATTCATGCACTGGTTTTTCTTGGGTTGGATTCCAAGCCCAATTCATCAAGGGGAAAGGCGTCATGGAACATATCGCATACATGATATATGTCGACATGTAAAACGCTGAGAGTTTCCTACCTGCCTTTTTCTCCCGATACTCTATGACCCTATTAGCTAAGTTGTCTGAGAGCATCTTTTCCCAATTGAATGAGCAACCTTCAGCAACTTGAAATATGAGAGGCACCCAAGAGACATGGAAATGCGAAGTATCTTCTCTCCTGAACAGGCGACATGTCATCATGGCCACATACAGGTACGGTGGCTCCAGCGAAGCAATAGAATACACACCCTTGTCATTCGCTCTGAACGTCGCGGAGCGCGAGACCTAGTCTTTTATCAAACTAGGCATGGTTTTGTCATATTCCTTGCAATCCTTATTTTTGAATTCCTCCAGGAATTCAGTGCCATATGTATATTCAGAAGTTGCTGGGAGATTGTACATGTCTTGTAAATGCTCTGGCCGGAAAGTTCTGATAGCCACTCGCCGACTGTTCATAATTGTTCTGGTGGGCAGGTCTACATGATCCAAAGCCTAGTGGATCATGTCGTAGTAAGGGAGCAGTTGGGGCCTGGTTGCTATTCTGTGCATCCCGGACTGAATGACTATCTTATATTTGGTGTGAAAATTGTCTCTCTCATTGCCGTCAGAATCGTTTGAGTAATCAACTAATTCTTCCTGCAGAACATTGGACACCTGCGACCAGTCGGAAATTGAATAGATACTTCGAGGTGAAGTATCATAGATGTTGTCTGAGCCCAGACTTGTAACTTCAATATTTTCCTTCGTCACTTTCCGCGGAGCCATGACAGAAGCTGGCGTTTTCTCTCTTCTGTGATAAACCTGCGTATACATGCAAAAGTTAATTCACTGTGAAAGTGACGAGTTGTGCCGCTTATAAAAAGTTTTATTTTAACAAAAGAGACTCCCGTATATATTTGAGACTTCTGTATTCTCCATAATAAGTCTGTCCAATCGCAATTAACAATAAATTGATTGCGTAAAAATCCGATTATATTTATTCGCGGATTTACCCTAATTCTTCATTAATTCCATCAATGTTCGGTGGCTTGACAGACAGTCAGGGTATGGAGAGTAGTAAGTGCTTTGGGAAATGCGCAAACCTCGATGCGCGGGACGCATCTCGTTTTATTTTAAAATTTCAAACTTAACAACGTTAACCATTTTCTCGCTCATTGTTGCATCGTGGATTTCCTTTCAATAATTTGAATTTTTAACTCGCGAGACTGCGAGGGCCGACTTGGATTCAATTAATAGTAATCATGATTTGGAGAGTCATTAATTGCATAATTAATCTATTCACCATTTTCGCGATTCAGAAATTCGAAGATAGATTTTTGGGGGAATGGTATTTCGAGTCGCGATACCGCAATGTGGCGATAATTATGGTTCAAGATACGGGGAGAGGATCTTAGATTAGGTTACTAATTAACCTTTCCTTAATCATGTCGCAACTTCGTGACTCGGGATTTTAGACGCCTTAACTTTATGAAAGAAAGTGACAAGTGGCGAAATGTCGAGCACTGAATTTAACCATGGTTAGTTTTTGGACCTTAAATCCTTGACCAGGGTTATCGCAAGAATTATCGCGTTCTCGGCTCTCGGGTTTGTAAGAACATAAACTTGGGTTTGACGAATGCCGAGACGCAAAATCCCGACAACGTCCACGCATGAGTTAAATTTTTTTACCCTAGTTAAAGTCTTGGGTGAAAATTAAAGGCGAGTTCGCAGCATTCGCGACTCGGGACTTGCGAAATCAAAGATTTAAAGTATCCGACTTGCGATATTCCGAAATAAAACAAAGAGAAAACATAATTTCAAAAATGGATTTGTTTTTCTTCAAAGTAGGAAAAGCATTTCTTTTTGGCGACAAGATTTTCAGAGTCTTAAGATCTCAGAAGGAAAAAAGGAAGTCAAATTAGATTCCAAGTTTCAGAAATTGAAAAATTTTTGGGAAGGTAACCAACAAGGGTGGCTCCAACATAGGCTCCAACTAGGGATCCTGCTTTCCCATGAGGCGGGAAGAACAGTAGACCAGGTGCCAATATTGGGTAAATGGAGTCATAGGCTAAAATCAACAGAAAAATTCAAGGAAAAAGATAGAAAGGGGGAGGAAATCCTCGCTTATACACCAAATTTTTTTTCGAACTCAGATACTCATTCCAAACATAGCTGAAGTCACTTCCACAATTTTCCCTTCCTCACTACTAACTGAGGAGACATTTTAAGACAGTCAAAATGAACCTAGGATATTCAACAGATCTTACGATTCTCAGCTTTCCTTAAAAGATTGTTTTTATACTATTTAAAATTGGGAAGTCCCATCGGAATTTGGGGAAATGATCAGGCTTTCAGAAAGTGTTGGTTACTAGAGTAGATTGATATTTATGTGTAACAGCCTTATAGATCTCTCAGACATTTCTTCACTTCCAACGAGCCTGTTCAGTACCCCGGTGAAGTTGTCTGACCCCTTTTCAACTGAATTTCTTTTCACCACTTCGGAAAATATTTATGCGTTTAAACGCTAAGACGAGGGAAATCATTTCTGAATTTCCTTTCATCATCTTGATGGACTAGGTGGGGGAAATCAGTTTATGAATTTCCTTTCACCACCTGTCTTAGTATTTACTTTTAAAACCCAAAGATGGGAGCAATCAGTTTTTATCAGGGCTGAGATCTGTGTAATATTTTTTATCAGAGGTATGTCCACTTATTTTGATTACTCGGTATCAACCTTCCTTTGACCTTCAGAAGACCTTTGGTTCTTAGGGAGATAGGGGAGAATAATAAAATTTTAAGGGACATCTCGTTCAAGCAATCTTTGATTTGTTTGACGCTGTTGAACAACCCAGGAAAGTTAGGGTCACTATAAACGTTCCTTAGCTTAGCAGAAGGTCAAGTAGTTGTGAAGACCGGTTTTCTTCTTAAGATTTGGTTCGGAATCCATGAGGTTTAAAACGAAAAAAAGACCTTTATCTCTCCTCAAAGACTTGGGAAGGTAGTGACTTGCTAGAAGTTAGGACCAAATATAGACAGGAAACAAGGCGGCAATTCAATGCTTAATTATACAAAAGGTAATAACAGTTTAGGACTGGTTTTCGGATATATTTAGGAACAAAAATTATGACTGACTGTTTTTAGGTTTAATGTATTTATTTAAATCATTTTATTTTGAAAATTACGAAACCAAAAAATATTCCTGTTACCTAACCTTTGTATTACAAAATTGAAACAATATTACCTTAGATTGCTTAAAACAACCCTTCATGACATGTGTATTGAGAGAACTCACCTCTGTCCTTTCTTTCAATTTCTTGGTGGACTATGAATTATCTTATGTATCACCTGTTTCATGTCGTTCTATTTCCTACACCAAGTCGCATATTATTCTTTCAACTAGTTTCATCTGTAACTGGAATGCTGCACAACCAATACAAATTTTATTGAAAACGCGTTGAGAGTTTAGGAACGAAAACCAAAAGATTTAAAGTAAATGTTTGATCGTAAAACATAAATATGTACAAAAACTCATAACAAAATTTATTTATTTACAAATATATACATATAATTTCCTATTTAATTTTATTTCTTTTTATCCGACGACTGTCACGTCATGTAGTGTTTTAAGTACCGCCCGTTGATCAGGGCGCTGAGAACTTCTCCATCAATATTTTATAGAAGAAAGGAATTCTTTCCTTCTGGGGCCGAAACCCTAAATGGTCCATACCAAAGGTGATCAAATTTGCTATGCTTAGCGGCTTCTTCCCTTCTCGCATCCCATCTTACCACTAAATCACCTGGGAAGAATTCTCTGCTCTTTGTCTTAATGTCGAACAATGCTTTCATATCGTCTTGGTATTTCTGCATTTTCTCATCAACCTCTACTCTGTGTTGTTGAACCTCAATCAGCTGATTAATTCTCCTGGTTACATGATTGGGTTCTTCATTCTGATCCTGCCATAATTTCATCACTGGAAACGCTAAGTTTATAGGCAGAACCGCGTCAGTGCCATAGACCAACTGGAAAGGTGAAATGCCGATAGACCTTTTAGTGCTGATGCGATTTGCCCACAACGTGTACCTCAAATGCACATGCCAGGACCTTTTGTTTTTATCCAGTACTTTTTTTATTACGTTTACCAGGCTCTTGTTAGATGATTCGACCAATTCGTTTCCCTGAGGGTAATAAGCAGTGGAATGGCCGAGAACGATACTATACTTTTGGCAGAAATTGATCATAGCCATGGATTTGAAGGCCTGGGCGTTGTTGGTAACAATATTTCAGGGACACTCGAATCTCGACAAGATGTTATCTTCCATGAAGTCGATCACTACCGAGTCTGTTGCCCTTTTGGTTGGAATTACTTCCACCCACTTTGTAAAATAATCAGTGGCTGTTAAGATCCACTTATGTTGAGCACTGGAATGGGGATTAATTTCCCCTATGAAGTCTAATCCCCATTGTTGAAATGAGGCTTCAGTTTTGACTGGAACGAGTGGTAATGCAGGGATTTTCTGCTTACCAGCGAATATTTTTCATGAGTAACAGGCGCATACCTTGGTATTGACGTCCGAAAATAGTTTTGGCCAATAGTATCTGGCTCTCAGGATCTTGTAGGATACGGATCTCCATGCATGGTGTCCTCCACAAATTCCTTCATGAAATTCTTCCACAACCCAAGGAGTTTCCGATTCAACCAAACAGACTAGTAAGAACCCGAGTGGATCCTTCCAATATAGTTGATTCTCGGAGATGCAATATTTTGCAGCGTGGAGTTTTAGAGTTTTGCATTTGGCTGGTGTTAGTCCATCTGGGCATTTCAGGTTTAACAAATAGAACATTATATCCTTATACCATCCCGTTGACATGAATTTTCTTCCACCTCACTTAGATGTGTCTGGTCATCTGTCTCTTGCAAATGTGTGTCTCCGTCTTCCCCTTGTAGGCAATTGATGTCAAGAGCTCTAAGGTTCGATTCGGCCAAGAGTTTGGCCAGACCCTGCCCCTTTATCAACTTAGTAGGCTTGACTTCCATATCAAATTCTTGTATTTTAGCGAGCCAACGCCCTCGTTTTCCATCACTATCTGGTTGTACCAATATATCTTTCACATCACTGGTTGGTACGTACGTGATAATTTTTTAATGTAGGACGTAAGTTCTGAATGCTTTAAGCGCTTTCACCATTGCATATGCCTGTTTTTCTATTATATCATATTTTACTTCGGCGTCTCTAAGGCTCTTGCTAAAAAACATGATCGGGCATTCAAAGCCTTCATCATCTTTTTGCAGTAATACCGCGGCAATAGTATGTTCAGAAGCGAACAAGAAGATGAGGAAATCTTTCAAGTAATTTGGGCTTGTTAACACAGGTGATTCACTGATGACTTTTTTAATATGCTCGAATGACGCTTTAGCCTCGGTCATCCAATTTACTCTACTATCCTTCTTCAGCATTCCTGTGATTAATTTGACAATCTCAGCAAAATTTGGTACAAACCTTCGTAAAAAATTTATTGTTCCTAAGAAAGATTGAATTTCCTTTACGTTCCTAGGAATCTTGATAGTTTGTATTGCTTCGACCCTTTTAGGATCGATACTGATCCCATCTTTAGATATGATATGCCCCAGAAGCTTACCTTCTTGCATAGCGAAATGTGATTTATTTGGGTTCAAAGATAGGCCATACCTGCGGCATTTTTTGAAAGTCTGTTTTAAATGGATCAAATGTTCCTCATCAGTTTTAGAGAAGACCCTTAAATCATCTAGGTAAATTACTACGAACTTGTCTCTTTCTCCGACGAAAGCGATGTCTATAGCGCGCTGGAATGTAGCCCCTGCATTCATCAAACCAAACAGCATTTTATCATACATGAATGTACCCCATGGTGTGGTGAAAGCAGTTTTTTCTCTATCTATCTTGTTCATGGCTATTTGGTTGTACCCAGAAAACCCATCTATCATAGACATTCGATTTGCTCCAACTACCCTTTCCAGGACATGGTCCATTTTGGGGAGAAGATAATTATCCTTAAGAGAGGACCTGTTCAAGTTCCGGAAATCGACACATAGTCTGATTTCTCCGTTCTTTTTCCTGACAGGGACTAAATTTGCCACCCAGTCTGAGTACCTTAGAGGTACAATTATTTTTGCATCTAAAAGCTTCTTAACTTCCTTTTCAATGACGGGCAACAAAATGGGGTTGAATTGCCTAAGTTTCTTCCTAAAATGATTGACCCCGGGCTTCAACGGTATCTTGTGCTCAATTACGGAAGTATCATACGTTCGAAGTTCTTCATAGGACCAGGCGAAAACATCGGTGTACTGTTTGAGTAGGTCTCTGTATTGGTTTTTTACCTTGGGAGGGAGGAATTTAGATATCTTTACTATCCTGGCTTCTTCTTCAGTTCCTATGTCGCAATCTTCCACTTCTTCTGGTTGGGGCTGCAAAGTGGATTTCACAGGTATGTTGTTCTGATCGAAGAGTCTTTCTAAAGGGATTAAGCCTTTCGGGATCTGATTGTTTTTAAGGATCAACATGCGATGATCTGCTATTTTATCTCGAAAGGTTTCAGGATCTTCATCCTCTTTCATAATCCACATCGGGTCGTTTTGGTTTTCTTGGTCTGGATAAGTTTCAGAGAACTCACCTATTGCCATAAGAAATTTCTAAATTTGTTCGTCATCTTCAAAGATCTTCCAGTGTCTGACATTATCGGGTATAGAGGGTTTATATCTGATTTCAATATGATATTTCAGTCTAACGTTTGTGGGAGGAGAAAAGGTTGAGGCTGCCTTAGCCAATGCGTCAGCATGTTGATTCTCTGTGCGGGGAATAAAATGGACTTTTATAGATGAGAAAAAATTCTCGATCATATCCCAAGCGCAATTTCTGTATGTTCTTAGTCTGGGATGCTTGGCTTGGTATTGTCGGTTCACTTGTTTTACTATTAATTCTGCGTCACCGTAAACCTCCAAGTTTTTTATATTTAACTTTTTTGTAGCCTCTAAACCTAAGATTAATGCTTCATACTCACATACGTTATTGGTGTAATCTATATCCCACTGTAAACGATATGAGAAAGGAACAATAAACTCACCTTCAGGTGCTACTAAAAGTATGCCAGCACCAGCTCCTTCAGAAGACGAAGCACCATCAAAGTACATTTTCCAGATACCACCTTTGCATAGTTCTTCAGTCAAGGGGATAAGCTCTTCTTGCTTCATATCAAGTTATTCTGGACACTCATCTAAACCATCATTAAATGACAATATGCAATTTCCCAGGTCTTGGTCTGCAATGTAAATGGGAAAGTTATTTGGGTTCTGAGGATCACTGACAATATACGCTAATCTTGTTTCTCGGTACAATCGGGTAAACTGACCACCGAATACAGGAATTGTGGCATATGTCATGTCCAATTGTAGAGAACCCCCCAACTTGGCTCCCCATGATATGGATAACAAAATACCATATTTGGGAGGGATATCCGCAATGACCACATCCATCAAAACACTCTTGACCGGGACCTGAGCCAGGGTAACAACCAGATCCTTTATCATCCCCATACATTTAACTTTTCTCGAATCGAAAGAGTATAGATATCCATAGGGTCTAGTGATATGGAGGCCTAACCTCTCCATTATAATTTTGGGCATAACATTATGTGAAGCCCCGGAGTCTAACATACAGTTATGTAGTAACAGATCATGTATATTCAGGGTGATGTAGAAAGGAGTGACGTTATCTTTAGAACCTTCAAAATGAGGATCAAAGGTGATGTTAGGTCTGTCATCTTCTAGATTGATAACATCAGAGTGACTTTCTGGCTCATAAACACCCATCACTTTGGCAATTTGCTTCCGATAAGCGGGGTTTTTTGCTAATTCTACCAAAGGAATCAGTATCTTAATTTTATTTAATTCATTTTCAAAATTATAGGATGTATTTTCCTTGTCCATTTCTTTGGTTAAGACTTCTGGGATTTTTTCTTCCGACTTGTTTGTCTGGATCGCTTTATCACTCATGACCTTAGTCAAAGATGTAACTTTATTTATCGGTCCTGTTTCCTTTCTTTGGGTTTCATCTTTTTTGACTTCAAACTCTTGAGTTTTTGCTACCTTGACTTTATTGCTGGGTAACAGTGTCTCTTCCAAAGGAGGTTCATGAGAACCACCCCTTTGCAGGATTCTCTTAGGTTGGTCAGTTGAGGTGGGATTATTTTTAGATCTCAAATTGTATTTGGGTTGAAAATCAGCCGCCATTACTTCTGTTTCAGGTTGAGATATGCAGAGGTCGGGATGATCACCTTCTTCATTTTCATTAGAAGGTGGAGAGGTATTTAAAGATTTCTCATAGTCTTCCTTGGTCAAAAATGACTGGGAACATTCATCGCCGAAGCATGCGACTTCATCTTCCGAATCTATGAAGTCTTGGAGGTCATTTTCTCCTACAAAATTTTTGTTTTTTAGTGGAGCCTGTATTTTGTGATCTTCATTATTTATTTGCCTCTGTTGAATTTGGGGATTTGGGTTTCTCCTGAAGTCCCTTTTGTTAGAAGAATCATCTTTAGCATGATCCAACTCCATCCTAGAGATTTTGTTAGACAGATCTTTAATTATTCGGGCCATATCATCTACTCTATCGTCAGTGTATCTATTTGACCCGGAAGGACCCGCTAGTTCCCTATAGCATCTATTTTCACGGTTTACTGTTTCTACTTTATCCTTTAACTCACCTGAAGCCATCATATTAGATTCTATTTCGACAGCATCGTCTTGCATTCTATTTAGGGTGGCTCCTCTTCTTTCTTGCAAAAGCAATGCAAAATCAGGTTCGAAAGCTCCTGCAAAGGTTACTTTGGTTGAGGGTTCGGAAGGTTTAACAGTGGCTGGAATTTTATTATACAGTTTGTTAAATCTCAAAATAAATTCCATAACTGTTTCTGAGTTCTTTTTCTTTAGAGACCCAAACTCGGTAAGGTAGTATAAGTGATCCTTTCTCTCTCCCCATTGTCTGAGGAAAGCATCTTCCAAGGCGTTATATGTCCGAATAAAAGCTACAGGAAGACTTCGAAACCAAGTTCGGACCTATCCTTCGAAGGTTTGGACAAGTAATCTCGAATAGACATCCTCGTGCTCAATACTGCATATGTCTGCGAACTGGTCAAAGAAGTTTATATGCTCGGCTGCATTTAGATCTCCCTCCCCAGTGAACTTAGGAATATTTTTGATGTAGTTGTCAGGTAAATCATGGAGGGGAACGGGTAAAACCAGGGGAGCGTATCTCACTGCTACTTTTGCAAATACTCTGGGAGGAGGGACATTTGGATGTCCTCCACCTCCTCCTCCAATGCCTGCCATCAACTTGGGAGTAGGAAATGGGGGTGTAACAAACTCTTTTGAATCAGGTGAAACTGGGAAGTTCTAATGAAGAAAGGATGGTATGTCAAATGATAACGATCTTTCCAAAGGACCTTTTCCCTTGTTTATAGATGGGAAAGTTTGATGTGGCTCACTCCTAAATTCTAAGTAGTCTGTTTCCAGATCTTTGGTATCAGACAAAGGGTTGTAGGAAGTAAGAGGTTCTGAAGGGAATTTAGTCTTTACAAGTGGGTTTTTGGGTTTATTAATTGAAGCAGTTGCCTCAAACGAGCCTCTTTCTCTTAAAATTTTCTCAGGATTATTAACAGGCACAATCAACTTGCCACCCGGGTTCTGTCTGGTATGCTTTCTACCAGACGCCAGTTTGTGTTTCAGTGGAGTCACCAAGTGAAAGATTTAAAAAAGCCTTAAAACTGTGTGCACTCTATGTTCACTATCAAAGAGTAACACTATCAACGAAATAGTTTGTCGTTTTCCCAGGGAAAAGATTTCGTAACTTCAGTCCCCGGCAACGGTGCCAGAAAGATGTTGTTCCTCAGTCTATACTTAAGGCTTTAAAGTACAGTGTCAAGGAATATGAAAGTTTACTAAAGGTTGATAAAGGATTACACTAACCTTCGGTATGAGAAACTAATGAGGATTTCTACGTTCTTGTTGTCTATCTTCCAACTGTTCCTGGGTAGTAATATCTTGTTCAATGGTTGCCCATGAACGTTCTAATTCCTCACGGGTGTTAGCAGTTTTTAGGATTGTATCAAAGAGATTTAAAGTGATATGATTTTGATTAGAGAGTCCAGGTTGAATATTAGGTTGAATTGTTGCAGGGGCAGTCATTTGAGGAACAACACCCTTATGGAAATGATTTAAAGAGAAATTTTAACGTTGTTTCAATTCGCTCTTAAGAAAGAGAAATTTTAACTTTAAGAATAAAATATAAAAGCAAACATAAGGCTCTTTCCTGTAACAGTATTACTTTTAATAAAAAGATGAGTATGAAAGAAAAACATTCAGCTACAGATACGTAAGGTTCCTGTTAATAGAAAAATCACACATACACAGATGAAGATATTTGTATGGAAATAACCGACACAGTGTAAATAAACATATAATTCTATAAATGCAAATTGGTCTTACACCCGTTGATAGCTGGTGCAGAGGAAAGACAATAACCAATTACAGAAAGGTGAAATCCCTCCGCTATAGTAGTGGTCGTACTAAAGTATAGCGTTACACATCAATTATGAGAAGTAGAGAAAAATAAAACATGAAACATAAAGAAAACAAACTTGTAATACAGTCGAGACGGGATCGAGAATCTTCAAAATTTGCTTGTATTAACTTCTTAATGCCAAAAATCTATTTACAAATTAGTACCAAAAAGTCCAGCCCTTTGGTCCTTCTTTTGGTGATCTATTTATACAAATTTGCCCCTTCCTACTCTCTTTTCGAAAAGTACCAGGTGCTTGCTTTTACATGATTCAGTGCATATTATACATTTGTCCATGAACTGGATACAAGTTGCGAAGGTTCCGTTTGGCAGCTGTGAGGACCGAAATCACTCCGTCTCTTCTACTCTATTTTCAAAAAGGGCCAGGTGCTTGTCTTTGCATGGATTCAGTGAATATCCTACATCTGTCCATGAACTGGGATACAAGCTGTGACGGCTCTGCTTGACAGCTGGCCTCGGCGAAATAGCACTCTCGAGCCAACTGTGGAAGTTTAGCACCTATTTGGGCGTCAATGATGTCAAGAGCGTTGAGCTGTGTGCTTGGTTGAATCAAATTTTTATCAACTTGAGCCATTTCTAACCTGACCATATTGGAGATGTCCGACGAATCTCTTTCATTTTTCTCCTTTAGATCAAGGGAGATCTGATCTATATTCATTCGCCTCAACATTTTCGAGTCACCTCCATTTTCCATTTCTAGCAGCTCACCATTTATGGCATTGAAAGCTTCTTCCAATGAACTAGTCACTTTTTGAGCCTGCTCCTTGCTTAAAGCAATATTGTGTTCCCAATCTTTTAAAAAAATATTACCTCTTGTTTGTTCCGTGATGGTGAGCCCTGGAGAGTCTGTGGAAAATCTGTTGTTGGTGGCTATCACTGCCTCTTGAAAAGCTATCCGAGCAGCTTCGGCTTCCTTTTCTCTGGTGGTCAGATTCTCAGAAATCTGATACATCAACAAACAATCTTCTTGAATTACTCTAACCTTGCCCAGTAGATTCTATTGTACAGAAGAGATCCTACCTCTGATATCATTCGCTCGGGATTTAAACCCCGTGACATCGATCATTTTTCTTTCAGCAACCTCTACTTGAGCCTGTAGCTCTGTGATCATATTTCTCTGCTGATCAGCCTGCACCCGACCTTCTCGGATCACCGAATGTGCTTTCTCCAGCTTGACTTTGAGAGTTTCTATCTCATTCTTATCAGCCAATCTAGCATGTTCCATCTCTGTGTTGGCCTGGCCCTTGGCATTTTCTGTAGTTGTAGTTAACCTGGCTTCAAGGATCTTGATGAGGTGATTTTTTCTTTTTAATTGGATATTCATCTGCCCAACCGAGAATTGATTCATCGAAGCGTAGGCGCCCAGTGTTCCAGCGATTTCAGTAGCAAGCTGGTCACTTTTCTTGTTCTTACCATCTGTCATGATTTTGTATTTTTTAACAATGGACTCTCCCTCTTGACAAAATTCTCGCTTCACCATAGCTTTTCTCTTTTTATCAAAAAAGAACTCATTAGGAGGGAGTTCCTCTGCCCTTATAGGCCTCACCTCTTCACCAAATATCCATCCCTCGCTAATATCTCCCTGTGCCGACTGCAAGGGCATGACAGAGGAGATGGGTTTTCCTATTTTCTTTGTTGATTCCTTTGGAGTATTGACAGGGTTCTGTTCTTTTTCAGTCTCTGCTATCTGCTTTCTTGGTGAGTCTGGAGTCTTTCCTTCAGCATCCGAATTCTTTTTGCTTGGAGGGTCTGGAGTTTTTTCCTTAACCTCCAAACTCTCTTTGTTGGGTGGATCTGGAGTCTTTTCTTTTGCTTCGGGATTACCCATTTGCTCCTCTTCCGGTTGTTGTTCACGGATAGATATTACCTCTGCAGAATCTTCAGCATTTTTATCTTTTGTATCGGTAATGGCCAAACCTCCCAACACAGTGGGAAGACACCTTCGCCTATTCTCTTGGAATCTTAACACAACTGCTGTGTCTTCCGGTGCTAGCGATTGGATCCAGGCTAACACCTCTTCATAAGATTTTTCTCCTAGAAAAATGTCGTCCGAGGGGGAATTCTCATGTTTGAATCTCTTAAGCCCAACCTGAGCCAGATGATTGCTTACAACTCTCTGTGGATCATACTTTTTGATCTCAATGGAGGCCAACTTTAGGTCCTCCAGGGCACCAGCCTCGACTTTGGCATGCCGAAAATCTAATCAAGAATATGAATTCATTCTTATGGGAAAATAAGGCCATACCTTCTTTGAATAGCCCTTGAGTTCCTTTCTTACGCCCGCGATTACTGTTTTCCATGCAACTTCACGACAGGCTAGTTTATCGGGAATGAACAGAGGTAGCGCATGAGGGGGAACAGAAGCCCCGAAAACTTTGATGTATGAGAACTCTGCTTCTACATACCAATCTGTGACGCCACTCAGACCTGTTGAAATGCTATCCGATATGCGAGGTGGTGAGCGATCAAAAATAATGATGTGTAGGGGCACCATCACCCAATTGAAAATCTCGTATGGGAACTTTCCAACTTTATTTTCCCATAATTTATCATGGTATTCGTGCACTGGTTTTTCTTGGGTTGGATTCCAAGCCCAATTCATCAAGGGGAAAGGCGTCATGGAACATATCGCATCCATGATATATGCCGACATGTAAACCGCTGAGGGTTTCCTACCTACCTTTTTCTCCCGATACTCTATGACCCTGTTAGCTAAGATGTCTGAGAGCATCTTTGCCCAATTGAATGAGAAACCTTCAGCAACTCAAAATATGAGAGGCACCCAAGAGACATGGAAATGCGAGGTATCTTCTCGCTTGAACGGTGACATGTCATCATGGCCACATACAGGTACAGTGGCTCCAGCGAAGAAATAGAATACACACCCTTGTCATTCGCTCTGAACGTTGCAGAGCGCGAGACCCAGTCTTTTATCAAACCAGGCATGGTTTTGTCATATTCCTCGCACTCCTTCTTTTTGAATTCCTCAAGGAATTCAGTGCCATATGTATATTCAGAAGTTGCTGGGAGCTTGTACATGTCTTGTAAATGCTCTGGCCAGAAAGTTCCGATAGCCACTCGCCGACTGTTCATAATTGTTCTGGTGGGCAGGTCTACATGATCCAAAGCCCAGCGGATCATGTCTTAGTAAGGGAGCAGTCGGGGCCTGGTTTCTATTCTGTGCATCCCAGACTTGACGACTATCTTATATTTGGTGTGCAAATTGTCTCTCTCGTTGTCGTCAGAATCGTCTGAGTAATCAACTAATTCTGCCTGCAGAACACTGGACACCTGCGACCAGTCGGAAATTGAATCGATACTTTGGGGTGAAGTATCAGAGACGCTATCTGAGCCTGGACTTGTAACTTCAATATTTTCCTTCGTTGCTTTCCGCGGAGCCATGACTGAAGCTGGTGTTTTCGCTCTTCTGTGATAAACCTACGTATACATGCAAAAGTTAATTCACTGTGAAAGTGATGAGCTGTGCTGCTTATAAAAAGTTTTATTTTAACAAAGGATACTCCCGTATATATTTGAGACTTCTGTATTCTCCGTAATAAGTCTATCCAATCGCAATTAAAAACAAATTGATTGCGTAAAAATCCGATTATATTTATTCGCAGATTTACCCTAATTCTTCATTAATGCCATCAATGTTCGGCGGCTTGACAGGCAGTCGGGGTATGGAGAGTAGTAAGTGCTTTGGGAAATGCACAATCCTCGATGTGCGAGATGCATCTCGTTTTATTTAAAAATTTCAAACTTAACAAGGTTAACCATTTTCTCGCTCATCGCTGCATCGTGGATTTCCTTTCAACAATTTGAATTTTTAACTCGCGACACTGTGAGGGCCGACTTGGATTCAATTAATAGTAATCATGATTTGGAGAGTCATTAATTGCATAATTAATCTATTCGCCATTTCGCGATTCAGAAATTCGAAGACAGATTTTTGGGGGAATGGTATTCCAAGTCGTGATACCGCGATGTGGCGATAATTATGGTTCAAGATACGGGGAGAGGATCTTAGATTAGGTTACTAATTAACCTTGCCTTAATCATGTCGCAACTTCGTGACTCAGGATTTTAGACGCCTTAACTTTATGAAATAAAGTGACGAGTGGCGAAATGTCGAGCACTAAATTTAACCATGGTTAGTTTTTGGACCTTTAATCCTTGACCAGGGTTATCGCAAGAATTATCGCGTTCTCAGCTCTCGGGTTTGTAAGAACAAAAACTTGGGTTTGACGAATTCCGAGACGCGAAATCCCGACAACGTCCACGCACGAGTTAAATTTTTTTACCCTAGTTAAAGTCTTGGGTGAAAATTAAAGGCGAGTTCACAGCATTCGCGACTCGGGACTTGCGAAATCAAAGATTTAAAGCATCCGACTTGCGATATTCCGAAATAAAACAAAGAGCAAACATAATTTCAAAAATGGATTTGTTTTTCTTTAAAGTAGGAAAAGCATTTATGTTCGGCGACAAGATTTTCAGAGGATTAAGATCTCGGAAGGAAAAAGGGAAGTCAAATTAGATTCCAAGTTTCAGAAATTGAAAATTTTTTGGGAAGGTAACCAACAAGGGCGGCTCCAACAGGGAGGCTGAATCAGACAGTGACACGACAGAAAGGGGGGCCCACTAGAGTGAAATTCCATTCCAGAACCCCCCCCTCCATTAAAGGCAGAACCTATGGGGGGGTCCGGAATTCAATACAGACCGTAGATCTAAGCACCGAGACTTGGGCCGTCCAGATGCGTGCATACATTATCTCCAATTCTGGACCCCCCCCCCCCTCTTGTTAAAGCCAGAATGACGGAGGGGGTGCAGAATTGGACCTTGTCCATGAATTTGAGTGCCTGGATCACGATCGTCTAGATCTGCGCCCTCATTAAATTAAATGTGCCCGAGCCTCGCTGATGGATGAACGACTGAGATGACCTTGACGCTTTCATCATGTAAATCCCGAAGGGCCCCACTCGTGGCTCAATTATTGTGCCATGTGTCCTTCAGATGGACGGTCCAGATTCTTTCAGGATTTATAGCACCGGGGGTTCACGATGCAACGCTTCTCAAAATCCTGATTGACCAAACCACGAAAGCATGGATGTACGCCGCGTGTCCTCCAGAGGAATGGTCATGATGGAATTTGATATTATAAGAGGGATGCCTCCATTATCAGGCTCGCTTGATGTGACCGGGCGCTAGGACCATGGGCTTAGCTTCAAAGGCGCTTATCGGCGTGTCGGGGTTCGGGGTTTCGAGACATAAAATGATGAGGAGCTCTTACTCCTCGAATCCCCGAATGCCAACATGTCATGATCGCGCACCATGTTTCCTTTTGGATGGGCGGTCGAGATCCTTCATGAATGTATATGGACGCTACCCATCGTGCTAATCCCGATGCAACTCTGCTAGCCCCAATATCCCGTCGACCTTCGATCTGCTCCTATGGACAGATCCAGACCGTTAACACCATAATTGTTCCCGCTCGCTTGATTTTAAGTCTGAAAAGGATTTTTTCTTTGCATTGCGCTTGGGTTATCCTCGTGCAACCTGCAGACCTGGATACCCCGATGATTAAAACACGAATTGTCGCTAACACCACCTGTCGACCCCATTCTCCCCTTGGAGAGTGAAACCCAAGTGGCTGATCTGGTTCTATCATTGGTCTATCCCACTCCTCCTTTGACGAGTGCTAAAGTGATTGATCCAGTCCCTTCCTCGATCAGTCCCACCCTTTATCTGAAGAGTGCCAAAGTGGTTGATCGGATCCCATCATCGTTCAATCCCACTCTTCCTTTGAAGAGTGCCTGCGTGGTCGATTCGATCCCATCATCGGTCGATCCTACTCTCTCGTTTGAGAGTAAACCTGATAATTCCCACGTTTTTCTCGTTGATACAGACTTTGTCGTGTCGGGGGGTATTCCTCCTTCTCCCGTGAAACCCCCTCCAAGTAATGAGGCCATCCGTTTTGATTGGGGTGTGCTAACTAGACCTTGTCTTCCCTCTCACATTCCTTTCCAGATTACAGTACAGGTTTGTGGTTGATATGTTCCTCATATTCAGATAGATGAAGGTGTGTCCGTTAGTATTTTGTCCTCTTTTCCAAGGAAATATTTGGGTTGTCCTCAACTTTCCCCAGTTACGCAAAATTTGTTAGCTTTTAACAGAAGAACCAGTCAACCTTTAGGGACCCTTCCTCAGTTTCCTATAACTTTGGGATGGAAAACTGTCTTTATTGATGTCATGGTCATCCAAGACCCCTTGGATTTTTCTTTACTCCTTGGGAGAGATTACGTCTATGCCATGAAAGTTATTGTGTCTACTCTTTTTCTTGTGATATATTTCCCTCGCGATGGACGAGTTGTGATTGTTGATCAACTTTCATTCATTGACCCTGACTAGATTGCTTCCCTAAATGGTTCTTATATGCAGACGGTATCGCTCCCTCCACAGGTCAATTATGTGGCATTGTTGCCCATGGCTTCAACTTCTGATGAATTAGATCTAGTAGTTGACATGGTGATCTCTTCGATAGGGTTGTTAGAGCCTGATCTCTTTACTCCTATCACGACCCTCGACATCGTGTCCTTCCAAAGTGTGTTTCTTCCTTCTAGTGAAGACCACTTGGAATCCATGACCAAGTTTTGTCCCTTGATGTGGTATCATTCTAGAGCATTGTGATCTTGGAATCCATGATCAAGAAGAGAGCCTAGGATAGCTTTTTCATCTATGAGGCAACCTCATTAAAAAATGAAACAGAAGTCTTTGAGCATGGTTTTTTAATTTCAAGCTCGTTAAAAAATGAAACCACTTTCGAGGATATTTTTTGCGTCTCTGAGGCAACCTCGTTAAAAAATGAAACAAAGGTCTTTGAGCATAGTTTTCTTCTTTCAAGCTCGTTAAAAAATGAAACTAGTTGAGCATAGTTTTCTAATTTCAAGCTCGTTGAAAAATGAAACCACTTACAAGGATAGTTTTTTCGTCTCTGTGGAAACCTCATTAAAATATGAAACTGAGGTTACGAGCATAGTTCTTGTTTCTGTGCCAAGCTCGTTAAAAAATGAAATAGTTTTTCCCCCTATCTATTTGATTCAAGTCCTTCGTTTAGTATTTGAAGCTTCATTTCATTCATCTTTACAGACTGGATGAAACAAATCTTGGGGGGCATTTTCCTGCCTCAGCCTCTGGAATTCATGCTGATGTTGAGCTGCTAACTTATTAAGCTGGGGGCTAAGTACCAACCATGCGAATTCGTGGATAATGCATTGGGAAGTTCAAGCATAGTTTTTACTTTGGTTCAATATTGTGTTAAAAATGAAACCACCTACCACAAGCATAGTTTCCTTTGGTTAAAGCTTGTGTAAAAATGAAACCAGGTCCAAGCATAGTTTTGTTTAGTTTTTAATCTTGTGTAAAAATTAAAATCTATCCCAAGCATAGTTTTGTTTTGTTTTAAAGCTTGCGTAAAAATGAAAACAATCCTGAGCTTAGTCTTTGTTCTTTCTCATGCTGGTAAATACATGAGAATAAGTTATCGAGCTCAGTCTTCGTTCGTTCTCACGCTCGAAATTACATGAGAACGTAACTGAGTATACTTTTTCTCATCTTTTTGTACTCGTCATGGTAACACGAAAACGACGAACCCAAGGGAGTATCCTTTAAGCTCTTTTCACGCTCCATAAAAACGAAAACATTGCCAAGTGACCCTGTTTTGTTCACGCTCGTAAAAGCATTTGAATAAAACGTTCAATGGGCGATAGTTTATCACTTTTTCGGTCCTGTCGAACTATTTTATGAAAAATGAACTAAGAGAGTCCTCTTTAAGTGTTTTTCAGACTCTCAAAACATGAAAAACCCTCGAGTTTTCTATCCTTGGACTTGTTAAACAAACATCAAAAGACCCACAATGGGACCAAAGCACTCCTTCCTAGGGTTCGTTAAACATACTCCGAGGGACTCATCCAAAGGATGAGCTTACATCAACAAGCATATGTTATCCTCCTCAAGCTTGCATAAAAATAAAGAGGTACTCGCCAGAAATAGTGGGGGAAAATTTGGGAAAGGGATGTGTTTTCGTATTTATATTAATGGCAGTAAGAGTCACTCTTGAACATGACACCCCCTATTTGTCATTTGAATCCAGGTTGGGAAATCCATTTGTCTCTCGTTTGACTTACTACAAGGTCATATCTTGGGTCGTATTTGTGTCAGTGCTGCCAAGTCCTTGGTCGTGTCATTCATATGTTCAAGAGATGTTCACCCAAGCCCTCTATTGAGTCTGCCATCTATAGTTTTCCATTTTTACTATGTTGGCCTTCCTTGTGTCCATTTCAACCTGCCTTCGTACCCTGTCTCACCCTCAAAATCCGTTACTTATTTCGTGTCATTGATGGGGGATACATTAAGGCCCTCCTGTGACGAGCCTTGTTCCGTCGACTCCAGCTCATTATCTAGAAATGAGGCTTAGAAATATTTTAGTACCTTAGAACCTGCATGCCTTAATGGCAGGTCTCTTCACTTTTGACAGGGGTTCACATCATTGATCACTGATCGAGAGATTTCGCTGGATGCTCAACTTCAACTCATGTATTCGCATTCGTTCAGATTGTACTTCAGTACCTTGGGAGTCATTGACATCAATGGTGATTTCCCTCGCACTTGTTAACCGTTTTCATCAATGACTGATTATCAAGTGGTTTCTACCATGCTCGACTTCAACACATGTAATCGCATGGATAGATTCATACTTTTAGTTGATGGGATTGAAGACCCTGGGTCTCATCTTTTTGATCCAGGCTGCGATGGAGTATGTATCATTTGTATCGACACATAGACCCACTTTGTATGTCATGTGGCTATGTCGTCTTAATTCAAGTCTCTTTGCATAGATCCACAGTGTATTTTTGGTGGCTATGCATCATTTTGACGACATGGATCCACGGTGTATGATTGGTGGCCATGACCTACATTTATGATTTCATTCATTTGTGATCTAAGTATGGGAATGCCTACCTCAGAACTGGTATTATATTCTGTATATGCTTGGTTGTTTGCAGGTTTCCAATTAGGTGTGCTCCTGGTTTCTGACACACACACATTTTAAAAAGTATTTCGGTCGTCACAAGTTCTAGCCTCATACTTTGGGGGGCATTCTGTTACACATAATTTTGGTCACTCTGGTGATGTCTCAACAATGATGTATTCAGCCTCCCAACAAGGACTTTTTGCTTGAGAAAAAGGACTGTTGTCTTCTTCCAAAAACATATTTTTAAAGTGAGTTCGCAGGTTGCCTATGTATTAGGGTGCGAGAATGCTTGATTCTCACAGGCTACCCACACTTAGGGTGAGAACTGTTTGCAGGCTACTCTATAGGCAGGGTGCGAACCTGTTTTTAAGCTTGGAAAAGAGAAGAAGTCTCGAGGGTTCTAGAAGGGAATCTTCTAGAAAATGAGTTGGAATTCACATGGTTGTCATCCTACTGACTTCTCATATTTGGTGGGATCATCCTCATCCATGTAACCATCTCTCCTTCTCCTATATATTGAAAGGTTTCTCATGGAAAAGGTTAAGCAATATTGAATGAAGAATTGATGAAAGGATTGTGTGAAGAACCCTGCTTGAACAGAAGCTTGAAGGCTCTATTTGGTCTATCAAGAGGTATTGGACCTTCTTCATGCAAGTGCAGAGCAAGTGTTTGTGTTTGAACCCCAGGGTCACTGAAAGGGATCTTGCGACATTAAGGTGATCGAGTTGTAACTTCCACTTTCATTTAATATAATACACCGGCATGTCCCTTTCCCATAAAACTACTCTCGTTTTATAACATAACTCCTTGATCATATGCTTAGGTTGACTTTGAATATACTTTGCTACATTCACTTTGGTTGGTTTGTGTTGTCTTGGACTTGATTGCACAAGAACACCAAAGCGAAGCGAGATCAACAGAGACCTAAGGATGTGACTTAAAGGTATGTCTCTATCTCTCTCTACAAGTAGATTCAATGATTATAACTTAGGGAAAGAGTCGTGTCCTGTCCTATTTTTTTCTAGATTCAGGTGGATCTAGGGAGATCTGTTAGTGTCTGCACATACTGATTTATCCGATAACAAATGTGTATTTTGATGCCTTGTAATAATCAGGTTATAGCTGAACAATCAACACAAATGTTCTTTCAGCATGTTTGGGTACATTTTGGGTTTCCCAAATCCTTTATTTATTTATTTAGATTCTTGATTTATTGGGAACTTTTGGTCAAGCTTATGGGCACTCATGGACACTAAGCTAAAAAAGAGCACAACATTTCATCCACAAATTGATGGTCAAACCAAAGTGGTGAATAGAACCATGGTACATCTTCTTCGTGGTTATTGCAAAAAACATCCTAAGCTTTGGGATGAGAACCTACACTACATTCAACATGCATATAACCGAGCTAAGCATTCATCAACTCAAACATCTCCATTTGAGGCATGTTTTGGTTATTTTCCAAAATCCCCTTTAGATTTTATCTTTGGAAAGTATATTTCTATTGATGGTCATTATGACATTGATAGAGAAATTAAGTTCATTGAACAAATTCAGTTGGTGCATCAAATGGTACAAGAACAATTGGAAATGAACCAAGCCAAGTACAAGACAAGACATCACAAGCATCGTGTTGATCACAATTTCCAAGTTGGATATGAAGTTTGGATTTACATTCTCAAAGAGAGGATTAAAGGAGAAGTTAAAAAACTGAAACCAAATTAGATATGGACCTTTCAATATTCTTGAAAAGATTGGCAACAATGCCTTCTATTTGGATTTTCCTCCTTACAAGTAAATGTATGCAGTTGTTAATGTTCATAATTTGAGATTGTATGAGCGTCCTTTGATTGATGCTCAAGGAGAGAATGTTCATATTCCTTCCATAGATCACTTCTTGCTATAATATCTTTTAGAATTGCATGAGGATACAATCCTTGACAGAAAGATAAGAACTTCAAAACGAGGGAATGTGGAATACCTTCATGTTGGTCTTAAAGGCACAAATCCAAGAAAATATAATGGATTGAGGTTGGAAAGGTGAGGGAACTGTACCCTCATCTTCAGATTGACTGAAATTAGTATTTTGGAGGTCCAAAAGCTTCCCAATGGGGAGGTTTGATCCAAGGGATCAAAAAATGCTCAAAAATAAAACTGCTCGAAATTGATCAAAAATGGATTCATTACGTAGATCTTGTCCTCATGATCACAAAAAAACTTGAATGGGATCAAACAAATTTCGTATGGATGAGATATCACGTTTTGTCCACTTTTCAAATAAGTAAAAAAATGTTGACTGTGAAGTCCATACAGTCCGTATAGTCCATGTTTCAGCTGATCGTACGATTGTACGACTAACGTGGCAAGCTGATTGGGTAGGTGCTGACGTGGCAAGTCTGACTGGGTAGGTGATGATGTGGAAAGATGGACTGGGAAGGTGCTCACGTGGTAGGCTAACCATGCAAATGATTGACGTGGACCAATGGCGTGTTGACGTGTGTTAGTGTACAGGGCGAATGGAAGGGTGCCACGTGACCCAAACATGGGCCAGCACATGGCACCCCGTTGTTTTTTGTTTGGTAAAATGTTTGTTGGAGTCCACGAGGGTCGAAACTAAGACCTAAGTATGGGCAGAGTCTTCGCATAGGCCGACCACCAGCCTGCCTACGTTGGTTCTTATTAACTATGGTATTAAACTTTAATTTAAAGTTGCATTACATTATGGTTCAGGTGGAAAAGGGTCGGGACTTAGCCCCAACCCATGATCATGAAACCCTTACTCCTTTACCATATGACCACGAGTGCATGTTCCAATGGAATTCTAGTCAGACATAGATTTGTAGGTCGGTACTTGGCCACATGGGGCCACACGACCATAACCTCCATCGAGAAAAGTGTTACTCCCCCCAACGGTGCAACAAATTCACCTAAATTATGGAATGACGTGCATGCTAGGTTTTTGGCATGCGAAATGCATGAAGATAGGTTCAGTTGGACAGAGGTTCATTTTGGTGAGAAGGTACAACAAGCTATTGGGAAAAACTTTATTTTTCTCATTTTTTGGCCAAACCAAGTGCATGAAGAGCCTAGCTAGGGGTTTTTGGAAATTCTGGAGCCATTGAATCCATCTATTTTTCATTATGAGCATTGTAAAGCACTTTTTTTGAAACTTTGAACATACAATGAAAATGATCCATTGGAAGTTGGACCGGGAGATGTAGCCCAAGAGAGGGGTGAACTCCTTTATCATTTTGTTGTGTTATGTGCTTACTTTTGATGGTTGTTTATGACTATTTATGTTGTTCAAGTTAAGTAAAAAAACATTCAATTTATTTGCTTGCAAACTTGATCCAATTTCCTAAGTCACATAAATATTTCACCTGCAAATTTGTACACACAAACCTTTTTCATTTTCAGATCAACCATGTTTCGAAAAGCCTCCAAAAATATATGCAAAAAACTGTAAAAAATTGATGCAAAAAACTACCAATTTTTTTTGGGGGAGCTTCGTGTTCGAACCCCCCCTCCCCATTCATCCATATTAGTATATATTACATGGGACACATATTCCAAAAAATATAACACATACCCAACATTCTCCCACTTGTTGTTTTCTTTGTATACAAGGGGTTACGGGATTTCATAGTTAACAATACAACGAAAAAATGCCCATAGATCCTCTACACCAACATAAATTTTCAATGCTCACAGACTTTGTTAATGAATCTGCAACATATTCAAAGTGTCTGCCTTCATCAACAACACCTTCTTGTCTTCAACCATGTCTCTCACAAAGTGATATTGAACACCAATATGCTTTGTCTTTGAATGATAAGATGGGTTCTTTGCTAGGAAGATTGCACTATGACTATCACAAAATATCTGTATATCTTGTTGTACCAACCCAATACCTTAAAAAAATCTCTTTAACCATATTGATTCCTTTCTCACATGAGTAGTTTCCATGTCTTCATCTTATGTAGTTGATAGTGCCACTACAACTTATCTTTTTCTCATCCAACTGATTGCTCCTACAAATAGGTTAAACACATACCCACTTGTATATCTTTTATGATCTAGATCTCCATCCTATTATGCATAAACAAATACATGTATTTCCAACACTCTATATAATCCTGGTGTTCCTTGGTAGCACAATCCATGACTAGTAGTGCCACACAAATACCTAAAAATCCTCGTTACTGTTGTCCAATGCTCCTTCCCTGTCTTTGACATATACCTTCTCAAACATCCCACGAGATGTGCAATGTTTGGTCTAGTACATTCCATTTCATACATCAAACTACCAACCACACTACCATATGAAACACGTGACATGTCCTCTTCCTCTTCTCATGCCTTGGGACACTAATACACAGATAGATTTACACCCACAAGAATAAGAACACTGATTAGTTTTCATTCCTGTATACAACAAATATACAATATTGTCTCGACATGTTTTGTCTTATTTAACCAGAGTTTCCTATTTTCTCAATCTCTTTTAATTTCCATGTCCAAAATGAATTTTGCAACACCAATATCCTTCATGTCAATTTTAGAGGACAACTGATTTTTCACTTCTTGGATAATTTCTTTTTCATTTCCTATAAACAACATATAATCCACATACAAGACCAAATAAACAATATGATCACCAACTAATTTTAAATATAGACACTAATTTTATTTTCTCCTTGTGAAGCCAAGTCCCAACATATTAATATCAAAATTTTTATTGCCTTTTTATCTAGCTTACTCTGGTTTTCCTTTGGAACATGAACATAGTCATCATAGCCAAATACCTTGAGATGTGAGAGAGAGGGAGAGAGGGTTTCTTAGCAATCCATACCTTTTGTGAAGTCTTGTCATCCATTACTAATGAGGGTGATCGATTGACCAGGTAGCATGCAATACCCACTGCCTCTACCCAAAATTCCTATCCTAACCCAGCACCACTGAGCATGCACCTTGATTTTTCCATCAACGTCATGTTCATCCTTTCTGCAAATCCATTTTTCTAAGGAGTATACAGAGTATTCTTTTTCCTTGCTATACCACACTTCTTACAAAATTATTCGAATTTATTTCCACAAAATTATCTACCATTATCTGTCCTCAACACCTTAATTTTTTTCTCGATTTGATTCTCCACATGAGCCTTAAAATATTTAAACCTATCAAAGACTTCATATTTATTCATGAGGAAACAAATCAATTTGTTCCTCAAGAAGTCATCTATAAATGATAAATAGTACACAAATTTTCCCAATCATTGAACCAACACAGGTCCAAACACATCATTGGGCACCAATTGTAAAAATCCTTCTGCCCTCATTGCACCATAGGGGAATCTTACCTATTTTTTCTTCCCATATACACACTTCACAAAAATCAAAATCCAGATAGTATTTACACATACCTTCAACAATACCTTTATTGTGTAGTACTCGAAGGCCCTTCTCTCTCTGATATATCCCAGTCTTTGACGACATAACATAGTCTTTTCTCCAAAGACTTAGGAGTTTTTTCTTCTTCATCTCCAATCTCATGAACAATGGAACTATTGCACCCATCATTAATAGTGATTCCTTGTAGCTTATACAGAGTTCCAAATTGAACTCCTTTCAACATAAATCCTAGTTTGTGGATAATATCAAACCCTAGCTTTGAAAATGTGGTGTCAAATTGATTTTGGAAATTTATTCTGGATCAAAATTGTTATTGATGGATCAAAAGAATAATTTTAATAAATATGTCAGGGAATTATTTGATGTATATAATGGATTCAAGATTGGAGTAAGATAATATGTACATAGTCAACTTTTTGGTGGAAAAAGATACAATACTTTTTGGTGAAAAAACATACAATATTGTATATGAATTTATTGTTGTCAAGTTTTCTGGAATTAAACTGCGTCAAAAGTTTTGAAACATTCAATGTTTCTAATGCATACTCCACCTATTATCAAGGAAAAATTAAACTAAAGTATGGAAAACAAGTGCCAAGAGATGAAGATAAATAGGATAAGAAAAATAAGATAGATGTTGAAAAAATTCTTTTTCAAAATATAATAATGTTTTAATTAAAACGATGTTCTTTTTTTTTCAAAACAAAATAATGTTTTAATAAAAGTTATTTTAATTTTTTTAACTAAATTTCCTTTTAAATTACAGATAAATTTATTTTCAAAATAAAATAATAAAAAAAATATCAACTTAACTAAATTATTTATATTAATTAATTGGCATAAAAAAAAATTAAATCAACTTTAAAAACATAAAGTAATAAATTCAATTAAAAAAATAACTTACAAGTCGAAGGAAAATGTTATATCTCTGCGGTTTTGAATTTCTCTATGGTTTTGAACAGGAATAATACTTCTCTGCGGTTTTGAAATTATATCTCTGTGGTTTTGAATGAGAATAATACTTCTCTGTGGTTTTGAAGGAGATATTTTATTTTGAACATTATATATATGCAGTTTTGAATGAGAATAATACTTCTCTTTGGTTTTTACTTTTTTTTCCCAGAATAATCTCTGTATTTTCTCTCGGTTTCTCCAAAACTTCTCTGCGGTTTTTGGAAATTATTTTTGGCTTCTTCAACTGGTTGTGCAATTGGACATGTGAAATGAGGTGAGTCACTTATTAATTTGATTCAATTTTAATTGAAAATATATTTATAATCTATTAACATAAAGATATTTAAATATATTTTATTTATTTATTATTTTAAGTTTCATAAGTAAAATTTGATTTGAGAGATAATAATTAATATCATTATTATCAATTAAAACAAATTTATTTTCCATTTTTAAAGTCAATCCAAAATAATAATTGTTACATTTTTTTCCTCTTATTTTCAATATTAGCACTCCACCACCTATTCCAAAAATTCAACCTAACAGGGGGAGGCCCCCCAAAATCACCCTAGAGATCCTTTACGATTATATGGAATCAATAAAAAAATGGAGAGAAGAGAGAGATGCCAAAATCCAAATAGAGTTAGAATCATTATAAAAAAGGAGTGAAGAAAGAGATGTAAAACTCCAAATAGATCTAGAGGCAATGATTGATAAAAAAATTAAAGATACCATTCAAATTGAAATAGAGGATAGATTCTTAGGGTTCAAGAGTAAATTGCAGACAATGAAGGATAGGATTCAAGAAATGGAAAAACATAAACAATCAACCCAAGAAGTTGGGTTTGAAGAAAATCCCAACTTGAGAGATAGGATTAAAGAGCTAGAAGAAAATCTAACCAACAATTTGACCCTCAATAATATTGAAAGAAAATTGGATATCACACTAGTAAATTTGGGTCATTTTGAGACGCCTATTTTGATGCTCTTGCAATGTTATTTCGTGGATATTGTGATGAATCTTGGGTCTCCCAAACATCGCTTCACATGACGTGGCAAGTGCGACGAACCTGAAACAATGTCACAAGAGCGATGACACTAGGAATTTTTCACAAAAGAGACAAAGAAGAGATATCGTCGCCAGAGCGACAAGGAAGGTAAATCATCGAAAGAGAGACAAGGAAGGGAAATCATCGAAAGAGTGACAAGGAAGGGAAATCATCACAAGAGAGACTAGCAATGAAAATCTTTACAAGAGAGACAAGGTAGGGAGGTCGTCATAAGAGCGACAAGGTAGAGCGATCGTCGCAAGAGTGACAATATAGGGAGATCGTCGCAAGAGTGACAATATAGGGAGATCATTGCACGGGCGACAATATAGGGAGATTATCACAAGAGTGACAAACTAAAGAAATATTGTGAAAAATCAACTATCGAAGGGATCACCGCAAAAGCGACGAGTACAAGGTAACTTGTGACGAAATTGCTATACAATTTTTTGTCAATTGTATAGCAATTTCGTCGCAAGATTTCTTGAGGTCGTCTCTCTTGTGATGACAAATATTTATTTAAAAATAAAATAAAATTTGATGCCCTTATCAACATTTGCACACAAAGAAAAGGCAAGCCTTTTCCAGAACTCATCACTCTTGTCAATGACAGGTCGGGAATAAATTATAGTTGTGTAGTGGATAACTGCATTGACATCACCTTATTTACAATGTTTAAACATGATTAGATCAAATTTAAAAATAACAATAAGGGTTTAACATGGATTCACATATAATTAACATCCCATTATAACAATTGGAGTGCATTTATGGGGGTCATAAATAATCAAAATTAGTGATTTTAAAGGGAAGCACAACTTTTGGGTGGTATATCTACACTATATGCATGCACATAATGGGGGAAATATCTATGATAACCTCTTTTGGTCAATTTCAAGGTTTAAATAGGTCGATTTGAACACGTTTAAGGTCATGTGGTGATGGAAAGGGGCTTCAAACGAGGGTTATGCATGCCAATTGTGATGTATTCATGTGTAACTACTAAAAATGGTGCAAGTGAGAAATTTTAAGGTGATGACACCCTCATCCTCAAGACTATAGCCTATTGATGAATGCCACCTACATTTATACATGTGTAGGATTTGTCAACTATTTTGGGTGAAACAAGGTGCTATGATTGCACACTAAGGAGGTCCTCCAAGTGAAGTTGTTACATGGATAAAGTGTTGGTAAGCATGTGAAAGATAAGAAAATTGTTTCCATGCTAGGAACCAATTGGTACTAGTAGAAGGAGGTCATTCACACATCCTCTTGTGGAATTGCTACATGATAGCATAGCTTGTTGGAGTCACATTGAACAATAAAACCATAATTCTACTTGGATTCATTAACTTCCAATATAGATTGTATCCAAGTCTAAAAATGCAAGAGACTTGCACTCTAAAGATGGGAATGAATTATGAGTGAAGAGTTGGATCTTAATATTTCTTAGAGCTTAGAGTCAATTAGGATACTTTTGTAATGGAGGAAAAAGAAAGATAGGAACTAGAGATAAATCCATAGCAAGAACTCAATCCAGTAATGAAATCCAACATTCATAGTTAGATCCATGTTCAAAAGAAACAGAAAGATGGCACATTGTTCTAGATTGGTTTATTTTAAAAAAATAAAAATTGATGCCCTTATTCATAGTATGTTGAGCCAATTATAAAAGGATTTTTGAGCAAAAAAAATTGCAAAACATCTATAACATTCATTAATAAAATTCACTAATAAAACACAAGCACAATATTGAACTACAATATACCCTAAGAAATACTAAACCATATAAAAAACTATATATAATGAAAACAGTTAACAACCAAGCATTTAAAAATAGTGTTTTTTTTTAAGCACAAGGAGGGAAATGTTCTCTAATTTACAATGGTGCCATTAGTCATTTTTTTGTACTTATGATACTAGTGCACAACTTCCGGCTCTATTTTCACCTTTTAGATTTTTTAACCTATGTTTTGATATGAATCTGAACAACGATTTGATATTTCAAATCTGATATGAAAGACAACAATGACTAGTCTATCATCTAGGCATCCGAATTTTATGCAACTTGTGTACTAAAGTGGATGAATGATGAAACAATAGTCTGAAAAGTCAAAGATATTATTTTCTGATGTTAGTTTCCTTTCTTGTTTCTTGAGACTTCCCCATTTCCTGGAGTTTCCCACATTTTGTGTTGTTTTCTGTAATATTTCTAGTCCACGTTTCCTTCTCTAGGTGGGTTCTATTTACAATTCAAGGACACTAACAGTTGCAGATAAATAATAAAACGATATTTTCCACAATAAATGCAAAATTTGAATGTATATCTGGCAGGGCACATGGAGAACCAAGACACAATATTTTATTTAACTATCCATATTATGAATCAACAGTTGCACAAAAATAAAAAGCAATCCTTTTCCAGAACTCATCACTCTTGTCAATGATAGGTCGGGAATCAATTATAGTTGTGTAGTGGACAACTGCATTGACATGACCTTCTTTACAATGTTTAAATATGACTAGATCAAAGTTAAAAATAGAAATTAGGGTTTAACATGGTTTCACATATAATTAACATCCCATTATAACAATTGGAGTGCATTGATGGGGGTCATAAATAATCAAAATTAGTTATTTTAAAGGGAAGCACAACTTTTGGGTGGTATATCTACACTATATGCATGCACATAATGGGGGAAATTTCTATGATAACCTCTTTTGGTCAATTTCAAGGTTTAACTAGGTCGATTCCAACAAGTTTGAGGTCATGTGATGATGGAAAGGGGCTTCAAATGAGGGTTATGCCTGCCAATTGTGATGTATTCATGTGTAACTACTAAAAATGGTGCAAGTGAGCAATTTTAAGGTGATTACACCCTCATCCTCAAGACTATAGCCTATTGATGAATGCCACCTACAATTATACATGTGTAGGATTTGTCAACTATTTTAGGTGAAACAAGGTGCTATGATTGCACACTAAGGAGGTCCTCCAAGTGAAGTTGTCACATGGATAGAGTGTTGGTAGGCATGTGCAACATAAGAAAATTGTTTCCATGCTAGGAACCAATTGGTCCTAGTAGAAAGAGGTCATTCACACATCCTCTTGTGGAATTTCTACATGATAGCATAGCTTGTTGGATTCACACTAAAAAATAAAACCAGAATTCTTCTTGGATTCATCAATTCCCAAGATAGATTGTATCCAAGTCTGAAAATGTAAGAGACTTGCACTCTAAAGATGGGAAGGAATTCCGAGTGAAGAGTTGGGTCTTAATATTTCTTAGAGCTTAGAGTCAATGAGGATACTTTTGTAATGAAGGAAAAATAAATCTAGGAACTAGAGATAAATCCATAGAAAGAAATCGATCCAGTAACAAAATCCAACATTCATAGTTAGATCCATGTTTAAGAGAAACAAAAATATGACACATTGTTCTAGATTGGTCCTCTAATATTTTGGAGACCAAAAAGCCTCTCAATGGGGAGGCCTGATTTGAAATGGATCTGAACAAGGGAATGATTGTAAGAATCAATACCTACAAGTGTAATTTAAAAATTAATGAAGGTTATATAATTAAGGACAATGCAAATTTTATAAATTAAATGAGACAAAGAAAGAAAAGTAAAAAAAAATAAAATAGAAAAATGAAAATAGGAGAAAAAGAGAGAGAGATAAATGGGAACTAAAAGGTCGCTCTCTTGGCCCTCCCATTACCCCTAATATCTTCTATTCGTCCTTGTGACATGACTCTCAAAGGGTATTTTGGCCAAAGAGGAAAGTATGCACAAATATCTATGAGTTACATTGTAACCAAAGATTCTCAAAATGAGAATTGAGTAACCATTGAAATTTGTTTTTCCCATTTGGGTTTCTAGAGTAAACATTATGTCATTGTGTGACATCTCATTTATGTTAAATTAATGGAATACAATTTGGTTTGGATTTTAATTAAAAGAACAAGAAACTTGTGAAGGTATTGTGAATTATATTCTAATGGTTGGTGAAAACTAATTTCAAGCCTATGTACATGTCAATGATAAGAATGGGTATTGCTTTATTGATCTAAGTTCTTGGTTATCCAAACACTACAAAGAAATATGATATCATTATGATAATGATTGTTTCTCTGAATTGGGATAGAGACATATGTTTTTCAATGCTGGGAGCATAAAGGTTGAGCAGAGCTTGAGTGTTCTATTCTATATAGATATCTTTATCTCTTGGAGTGACATATTGTGTTTGTTGTTGGAATAAAATTTATTATCTTGGAGCAGATCACTAATTCTCGATACTAGAGCCTTGTATATTTTGTTGTTGGGGTGTTTATGACAATTGTGTTGTTGGGTTTCATAAGATTGTGGAGAGAGCTATCACATATCTCTATGAGTGTAGCACTGCCAAGATACAACCATTTTTGTACAATAATAACTTAGCACTCTATCACTCCATTTAACCTTTTACTTCATGTTTGTATCCAACTAAATGTGATTTTTTAAAAAGAGAGAGGTGAATGAAGGAATTGGAAATGGGATTGTTCATTCATGAGGGATGTTTCCCCAAACAAAGTTGGTGTGTGTTTTATTCAATTGGATTTTGATAAGAAAGCATTGCAAACACAAAATAACTCAAGCCTTGAAGGAAAGAAGCATATCCAACCCTTGTGTGCCTACCTGGTGACAATACCAATCTAAAGACTGATATCTTTGTATAATTCTGAGAGTAAAGAACATAAATTTGATATGACATCGAGATGGTTCAAGGTAAAAGACAAAGTCCAAATCCAGATCCTTGAGATTTGTTGTTTCTTCAATTTCAAATTTGTCTATTGAGCGACCTTGAGATGAACCTTTTAGATCAAATCGTCTATGTATGTGCAGCTCAGAGAAAAACATATTACCTATAGCTATAAAACGGACCTGTTCAATTTCCCATTTCAGTTTATTAGAGATGATATTTCAACTTTACAAGGACTTGAAAAACTAGTTTTGCATTGGGTAACACTGTAATACATGGTCTTAGGGACAACTACTACAACGAGAACATTTTTAAACACTTTAGACCTTGAAAAAAAATCTTATTCATAAAATTTGCAAAGGTATATATATAGTTAAAACTCAAATATTGAAATGTTATCTTGGACAATAAGGACAATCATATGACATTAGATGTAGAACAAGAAACCTAATAAAGTACCTTATGCCCTCCATCTAGCTTGACAACATGTAGGCCAAAAAATTTAGTAATCAGAGTGAGTTCATAGGTAGGAACATGATTATAATAATTTGGTAGCATTCGAAGAAGTACTTGTAAATTGGTTGCATGAGAATGTCAGATAAGTTAAGATAATTTTATTTATGTCCAACAAATGACCACAATAGTAGGTCAAAAGGGACTAAAAGAGTACCACCATTGTAATACATAGTGGGACTTCTGTAGCAGCTCCTAGATCTAAGATAACAACAAAAAGTAAAGAGATAACCCACTTTATCAAATTACTCAATGTTTAATAAAGTATGGACGTGTGATAATACAATGCATAAAATTACTCAATGACCAAAAGATAAAAAGGATATTAGCAACTAGAATTTTTCATAACTAGATATTAGCAACTAGAATGGCTTGTGAGTCTTGTTTTTGTCTTGGAGAGTGGGTTGAAATGGTCCACTCAACATCCATGGAGAAGAGCCATGGACCATTAAAGCATTTCATAAAAAATGCCTCCACGTGTGTTGGTTTGTCATTCACCCTCATTCTAGTTCCAATTATGTTGATGGTTTGAAATGGCTCACTCAACAACAAGGGCTCACCCTACTGAGAAGTCCTAATTATATTGATCCTTGTTTGATATAGGGAATCCATCCATATTTTTTCCCAGCAGCCATTATTGATTTGGGGTTTACCAATTTTGGTATAGAAATGATGAATAAAACACATAACCAAACATACTACCACCATTATACCTAGCATTAAGTTGACTGTGAAAATAAAAACATGAATATGAATAAATATTAGTTGCAAAACCCAAAATAGTTTTGTATTAATCAACTCATTACAACTTCATTCCTACAGGTTTAGACAAATATTTCTAGAAAATATAAATAAGAAAGCAAACTCTAAACATGAGCTTGTCTACAATGTAATGGATGTTCCTACAACAACCCTAATGCTCAATCAATATAGAATAATATTCCATGACATATGCATCATAGGAATCCCATCTCTCCATAAAATGCTTGGCCAAAGGTGAGTAACATCCTTGTTTCCACTTTTCACTCTTTCATATGTAATGTCTTTAGATTAAAATGTATAATCTCCTTTTTAGTATCAATACCTGGATGTTGTTTCCACAAGATATGTAAGATGAAAATATAAAAACTTTGAATCATATTTTAGAAAAAATAATTTAACATAAAGAAGTCAATTAACAACTTAATAAGATACTCAAGTTTACTTCCTTGAGTTGAATCTCCTTTCATGGGATATGACATTGGTCACTTTGATAATGATTTTAAGGTCACATTAGTTGAAATGTTGTGTTATTGGGTTTCTAGGTCATTGACAATGTGCCCATATTTTTATTTTTAGAATTTGAAACAATGGTAAGTAATCTCATAAAACTTGTAACAATAAAGTTTTATATCTTAACAAGACCTTTATAATGGTACAAATATGACACAAAACAAATTTTAGGTTCAAACGTTATGGTGAAAATACTAAAATATGTGTTTCACAAGTTGCAAAAAGATGCATGTTGCATGCCACACAAAGTTCAAAGTTCACATATCACACGTTGCACCAAGTTCAAGTTTTGCATGTCACATGTCACACCAAGTTAAAAGTTAACAAGTCCGACGAAGTTCAAAGTTCAGGTGCATGGAAAATATGCTTTTTGCATGTTGCATATCACATGTCGCAACATTTTCGAGGATATATGTTGCATGTCACACGATTTTGAAAGATTCATGTCACAAGTTGTAATATTTTTTAAGTTATTTTTACATCTTCCAAAAACGTCTTATTGCATCTTCCCAAAAATTTATTTTTGCATGTTGCACCAAGTTTAAAGTTTGCACATTGCTTGGAAAAGATGCTTTCCACTTGTCACATGTCACAAGACTTTGAAAGTTGCATATATCATGTCACAACATTTTGGAAGTTGCATATTGCATACTCAAGTTCTTTTTGTTTCCTAGACTTTATAGCCCAAGCACAAGAGACCAGGTCTTGCTTGGATTCTCATGTTATATCTTAAAATACAAAGAGATTACCATTCTTAAAACACAAATAGATACAAGTTTGGAACTCTTGAAACCCACAAACAAACAAGCATGTAAAATTTAAATCCAAACTTGAACAATTCAATCTCTTAAATTTCACGTTTACCAATGCCTTCAAATCGCTAGGATGATATCCATGGAGCCACAAATTGATACAGAAATTGTTTGTCAAGGCCAATAGAACCAATAGAAACAACGAGTATTGAATCAATATATACCAAGTCTAAGAGAAGTTGAAATTATTATTAAGTGTATAACAAAATTACATTCACAGATATATACAAGCCATAGAAATTTCCTTGTGTATATTATCAGATGAACAAGTACCCATAATGTCAATGCATTATATGCAACATTACATGTTCAAATATATAATGTAAATCTAACTGTCTTATAAAATTATTACACATCATCAATTTATTTTAGTCTTCTTTAGTGTTTTCCAGGTCTTAAGTAATTCATCCATCTCCATGTCTTCGTTTACTGTGTGCTCTTGAACAAATGATGTTGTTTCAGTCCTTTCACGTCGAGTATGTTTGGTCTCGTACCCACAACGTGGATGCTGCTATGAGGGGACATAACCTACAAAAACAAAAAATATTAAATTTACATGGCTAATTTTTAAATATCTTTGAAGTCGTTCATTAATATTAAAAAAAACTCTCCAATGTAATTATTTACCTAGTCCTCTAGTTGGCACCGTTGGAATGGTTGTTGGCATGTTCACCTAATATTCAAGTCGAGGAGGATAAACTATGACATTCTCTTCCATTGAAACATCAAAATTTATAAGTACATAATTATTATGTATATGATTAATATACAAGCATTTTACCTCCGTGGGCCTCAGTCACAGGAACATATTAGGGTTGCACCCCACTGGGATGGGGTTGTTGGGGAGAACCATGATCTTCTAGCTGCGTTGCACTATCAACACTCTGTTTTCCATTACTAATGTTTTCATTGATAGTGTTGCTCCCCTAATTAAAACAAAGTAAGACATTAAATTATGGATGATATCAAACATTTACGTATTTTATAAGTAATGAAAGGTTAATGTGGACTAATTTTTATTTACCTTATCCCGCAAACTAGATTTTGGGGTCTGCCCCATGCTTTTCCTACGACCAACCACGAATTTATAACCATACTTGTAACCAAGTTAGAGGTCTTCCTCCGTGGTTTCAGTTCTGAAGTCATCGCCTTGCATTGCATAAGGGTATGGTTTTTTAATGTTTTTGGATGCAATTACCTGAAAGTTGTAAGGAAATACAAATAATATTCTTAAGATTTTAGGGTACTTACGATTCATGACTGTAACCTCGAGTAGTTTCCCTGGCCTATATTTTGTTGGCCATGTTTTGAAATCCTTTCTTTGGTTTCCTTCGAAGTGTCACGCAACATATCATTAAAATTTTCAAGTATGTTATATATATTTAAGCCCCTCTATGCTTAAATAATAAAAGTGAAGGAAGCTCTAATGGATAGTTCATAAGGCACAATACTTGCTAAGGTTTTGAAAATGGGGTAGCAAGCTAAGTGGGCTTGATTGTGGGGAAAACTCCACAGTTAAACGTGCTTGAGCCAGAGGCGTCTTCGGATGGGTGACCACCTGGGAAGTCCTCGTTACCAGGTGCAAGCCCCGGAAGTGATGATTGATGTTATGCAATTAATTTCACTGGTTTCAATTCCATTTCTTCACCCCTGTGAGCATCACCCGATGTAATGAGTGCTAAGTGGACTATTCAAATCATGAGAATTATTGGTTAGCTGGGACTAATACTCATGGATATGGGTCATAGATTAATAACTTACACTACGCGGTTAATCTCGAAAATGATATCTAATATGTTGCACTGTGAAAGCCCCTCTATGCTTAAATAATAAGAGTAAAGCGAGCTCTAATGGATAGTTCATAAGGCACAATACTTGCTAAGGTTTTTCAAATGGGGTAGCAAGCTAAGTGGGCTTGATTGTGGGGAAAACTCCACAGTTAAGCACTCCTGAGCCAGAGGAGTCTTTGGATGGGTGACCACCTAGGAAGTCCTGGTTATCGGGTGCAAGCCACATAAGTGATGATTGATTCTATGCGATTAATTTCGTTGGTTTCAATCCAATTTATTCACCCCTGTGAGCATCACCCGATGCAATGAGTGCTAAGTGGACTATTCAAATCATGAGAATTATTTGTCAGTCGCGACTAATAATTATGGATATGGGTCATAGATTAATGACTTACACTATGTCGTTAATCCCAAAAATGATATCTAATATGTTGCAATGCGAAAGCCCCTCTATGTTATATATAACCACACTTTTATTTAGATCTAAAGAAAATTAAAGCTCGTATTGAAATCAAAATATTGTAATTTACCTTGGTGTACCAGTTATTTTTTCTCCTGTTTTTTCAAAATATTCTCTTTTGCATCATCAATGATTGCCTTCCACTCCCTCTCTGGAATTGAGGGACGATGCTCATACCTAGGATTTCCTGCCAATGTTCATCTATAAATATCCCGCGTATATTTTAAATATTCACCCGCTGCAGAGGTGACCGCTTTTTTATTGAACGTGTCTACTCCAAAGAGGACTTCAAGATAATCCATAAGTTCCATGTTGAGGTTGGAATTCTATCAATTCCACCTCATGTGTAAGGTTTCCCCCAAAATCAACAAGGCCTTTCTCTCTAGGTGCCTATAAAAATGGTCATTTCCTACACACACAAAAGATATGATCATTAATTTAAAATTAATAATCTAGATGATTTGTGTATAAGATGGACAACATTAAACGATTAAAATATGAATTAAAACTAATTGGAAGTCTTGATTGTTTTAATGGAAGTCCATTATCATCAACCAAAAATGTTCACAAAATGGTCCCCGTGCTTGTCACACGTCTAGCTCCAGGAAATGAAACCATGTCAACCACATCACCAGCCTCATCTCTGTCACCATCTCTAGACTTTGACCCATGTGTGGATGTCTGGTGATGTGTGTTATGGCTCCTATCTAAATTAGGTGTGGAAGATGGAGAAGTAAATAGTACTCTAGCAGTTGTATGACCGCTTGCATTAGGACTCTGTAGCATCTCTGCAGCGCCACTACTTCCAACACCGGGTTGAACAGGCTCCAAAAATCACTTTATAAAAAAGAAAATGTTTTTTCGTGAGATAATGTAAAAGTTAAAGAACAAAGTTTCATAATTGAACATATGAGTACATTGCAAAAAAACACTTTAAATTATAGTTATTACGTTATATGTGTTAAGTTGTGACTTAAGGAGATGGATCTTTTCTAGTAAGTCGTGAGTTTGATCTGGACGATATAATAAGTTAGCAAGTTCCTTGTTCTCTTTAATGATATTTTTTTGTATTAATACCATCGGATCAGGAGATGAATACAACCCCTCTTCATCAGCGGAATCATGATCAACATGGCATGCCGACTACTTATAATTTCAACAAAAAAAATGTTATTTCAGTAAAATTATATAAGAAAATAATATAATTCACGTAAAATGAAAGTGGAAATTGATAATCATTTACATGTTCTGCGAATGGCCCTTTTCCACGATCATCCTTCCATATTATAATATAATTAGAACCACCAAATATTTAAAAAATTGTTAACAATAACAAAAAAAACGATTGCCACCCAAATAAAATCAACCTCAACGACCAAGCTATTAATTAGTAGGTAGTATAGTAGTTAGTTGATAGAGACATGTAGAATTTACAAGGATGTTGTTGGGGCAACATTGACAATAAGTGGGGGAGGATGTAAGGATTTTTGTTTTCCCATAAACAACAAATGCACTTTCCATGTGTACTATATTGATCAAGGTGAAGGAAAATGGCATGAGTCAGTTGTGACTTAGTAACTTGACATGGTGTAGCCACACACATTACAAGATGCATTGCAATATGGGTGAGGTTCTCACTAGAGTGAAACAATTTGTGAATATGGTGTATAGCGATTTGTATTAAGTTGCGATGAAAAAAGTGTAGTTGTTTTGGTGGAGAAAAGGGATGATAAAGCTTAATGGAGAATACATCGTAGTCAATCAAGGAAGAGTGTGAATTTATAGGTTGGATAGGTATGTCACATGATAAGGTTGTAGGTAGCAAGTGAGTCACTAGAAAGAACACGACAACAAGGAACACCTTAGTGGAAATGTTTTGGGTTGCAACACTTGACATGCATAACTTAGTTGAGAAGATGGGTGTGGGAGATTCACCCACTAATGAGTGGTGTGGTAAAAATTGAATCATTGTGTTCAGTTCTATAGTGTCTTATGGAATCATTCAAGGTGCGATAGAGTTTGTAGTGACAACGATACAAGGAGGGAGAAAGCTAACAAGATCTTAAGGAGAACTACTCCAATTTGAGGCCTACAAGACACAAAAATCAGTTTCTTTAAAGCAAGACTGCAATCATCATGTAGGTCCAAGTTTGCAAGTAGGACATATAGAAACACTTAATGACTACATGGATTTCCCCCCTACTTTTCAAGGTGGGAATGTGGTCTACTATGTTGCTAATTCCCAAAAGGTGGTGGGGGCACACAGCTCCTCCCTATAGGTAATTTCCTTATGCGTGTCTAATCAATTGAGTTAAATAGGATAATAAGGGCCTGGAAGTCTCAAATAGTTGCGTTAGTTGAATGCCATCTAGTTCTTAGTCAACTTAGTAATGTAGATTGGGGTTGTAAATATGATTTGAAAGGGAGCCTCTTTTATTATATCCTATCATAAGGCAGTATCTGGTGGAGTTCTTGTAATGTGGAAATACATTGGAAATTTCAACCAAATAAGGTTTATGGCAGACAATTCAAGACATTAAGCTATTACCCGCATCCCAACAAATGGTCAGTAACTATGTATTTTCAGAATCCATGCACTGTAATGTCCCCCACCTCTTAGAGAGGTGATGAGGAGACTCAGTGGCCTGGGCACCCCCACTAGGTCATAGTCTCACACTGAGGGGGGGGAAGTCAAGAAGTTAAAAGCTATATTTTTAAGTTGAATTAAGAAAGGAAAAGGATAAAGGAGTAAAAGATAACTCAATAGAAGAATAGAAGATTAACCCTGGGAGTTAACCTAACTCAACAGAGAATTAGAAGGAAAAGTATAAATAAGAGGCTAGGGTGCACCTATTACTCATTCTAGTTTTGGATTATCATTTGCTATTGCTCTTGAGCATTCATTTTGGGGGGTTTGTTGTACAAACCCTTGTGAGCAACTCAGTGGTGAAATATCCACTCACCTTGTTCCACAACTTGGTCTCGGGGATGAAAGAATCCTCCACACCATTCTAGTTTCATCCCATCTCCATCTAGTGCTTCAGAAGGTAGCAGGCCATACTCTTCTTGTGTTTCCAGCAAGGGCACACCATCATCTAGAGGGAGGTTCGATTCAGCTTATCCTGAGGGCCTGGGGCCATTCCAACAATTGGGTTTTGTTTGCAGGGGCAGGACCATCAATTTGAGGGATTTTCTGGAGGGTTATCATCATTCTACATTTGTCTACAGATTGGGACATCTTGGAGCCATAGGGGACGTCCTGTGATTCGGTAAAACTCAGATCTAGGGAGATCTGCTTGAGATCTAAGTCAGAAACTTCTCCCACGGGATTCTCATAGCCCGATCTATATTATTGGATAGTTTTAGATCATTTGGAGGCTTCCTTCATCAGGGTTGAACCAGCTAGGGTTTCATTCATCCAGTGGGGCACACCATTCAGCGGAGGAATTTAGATCTACGGGGATTGAGAGGGATCTTCGAGATTCGGGCACCTGGGTTGTTCTTACCATCACCCGATCTATCAGTTGGCATATTTCTTAGGGTGATTGGACACTTTTGGCAGCAGGGCCGAGTTATTGCACCATTCAGTGGAGGAATTCATATCTACGGGAATTGAGAGGGATCTTGGAGATTCAGACATCTGGGTTGTCCTTACCGTTGCCCAAGCTATCATTTGGCATATTTCTCAGGATGATTGGACACTTTTGGTAGCAGTGCAGAATTATTGAGGGCTTCAACATTCTAGCAGGACATGGCACTTCCTAGCTTGGAGGTTGAGCATTATTATGGCTCAGATCTGCTTGAGTCAGTCTTCATTGTATATCCAGCCTTTGGAGGCTTATTTTGTATTGTCAGGAGCATTTTGTAGCAGCTCATATCTATTGCTTGTATGGCCATCTGAGGTTTATGCCAGATCGGCCATCTATTGTATTGATCTTACATTGCTCATAATAAAAAGGTCAGATCTTTGCTTGTGCTTCTACATCTTGAATATATTGTGATCTCCGTGTGTTGATGAATCTTGTATGCACTTAATAACTCAATAAATTAGTAGTAGTTAGTGATTTCAAGAAAGAATTTGGCTTGGGATCATTACATACACCTACTAATCGTAGAGACAAATAAAGAGATGCATTATAGGGTACAAATTAATATTGGAGAATCTTTGGCTCGAGGAAATTTTAACAATACCTCCTATTCACGTGCTTCAAAAGGGGTTTTGAAGAATATTGAAAGAGGAATCTCCACCTACAATTTCAACTTCATATGTGCATTGGAGAGTAAGCTACACCAATTGTTATTTGAACCTATATTTCAAGTATTTGTTGCTTAAGAATTAATGGCAACACCACATTTTTGTGAAGATAAAAATTGGATTAATCTTAGTGAATGGTTGCATATTATAAGGGGAAAGTGGGAGGATGTATTTACAATACAACTATATTTGGGTGTTGAAGATTTTATGTGGTGTATTTACAATACAACTACATTCCTTGGCTAAGGTTTGGAGTAGGACATTAACATTCCTTGGCTAAGGTTTGGAAAGTTTTGATTGTAAGGGGCCAATTGTTGTTTTTACACATTTACTTTGCTTGTTTAGAATATATCAAGGATAGAAGTTCAAGGTAAAGTTTCAGGAACCATCAATATAGATGTGCCAAGACTCATGGATCTAAGGGATAGTGGCATGGTTGATGGGGAGACCCAAGGTTCAATTGGGCCATGGATAGTGAGTGGGGAGACCACTTGAAATAAAGAAGGAAAGATATATGTTCCATCAAAAGGGGGATATGTTGAAGAGGTTGGGAGAGGGTCAGATCAAGGGAAAAAACTATTGATCTAAGAGGAGGGGCTTCCCTCTTTCTTGGAAGAGAGGTGAGTTTCAAGATAAGAGGTAGGTTTAGTGAGTTGAATGTGAATACCTCACAATATATCAAGGCCTTGCAAGAACTCTAGCTAAACACCTTGGAGGAAAACCGAATGGTTGTATATTCCCACCTTCGCCTCCCATACTTGGATGAGTATGCGGTCATATACCATGGATGCAAGAGGGTGGAATGTTGAACATGTTCATGATTGGATTCTAGTTTCCCTAAACGTTAGTTTTGAGGCTACATGTATTCCTGTCCAAGAGGTTGGGAGAATGTTGGGAGAAAGAAGAGGAACCTCACTTATTTTTGAGAAAAGGGACACAACACTCCCTATTGTAGGGGAAGGCTAGTATAAGAAGTAGCATTTACCATATAGAGGGGGGATAAAAGTAGTCTTTGACCACTTCCAGAATGGGATCATCCTTTTTAAGAAGGAAAAGGACTAAAATATCTTCAAGGGAATTTTATATATTTCCATCAAGGACATGGACAATTCTGATGTGGACAATTTTGCATGGAGGCATTTCTCCTGGACCTCTTCATGAAAGATTGTGAATCTATGGTGCATGTACAAATATGTGTCATGTGGGTTTATGATAATATTTTGAATTCTCCAATCACATTATCCATTGACCTTGTGTAAACCATTCCATTTGGTGTTTTTTGCACTAAGTGTAAAGAACAATGTTGGAGAATTATAAGGAGTAAATTAGGTATGAGCTATTTGTTACCTCTTTATTTCCTTTTATTTTAATGGTATCCATATTTTGTATTGATCAAATGAGGAATTAACCTGGAACTGATGTCATTAGACACAAACTCAATCCTAAGGCCAACTAAGGAGAAAAAACAACACACGATAATTAATCTAGGAGTCAAGCATGCAAACAAACCTTCTCACAAAGAAGCGCTAGTTGGTGATGGAATCCAACATCGTAGAATCAATGCATGAAGGGGCTGAGTTTCGGAGGGTGGGAAAGTTACGTTCACAACCTACTTAACGAACTAAATCCTTGGTGCAAGTTACCTCATCGAGAAGTGGGCAACCCTCCAAGGAGTCCAAGTGAGTCTAGCCAACGTTGATCCCAGGTACAACACCACCTTCCCTGTGTTGTCACCTTGTGTAGGAATTCTAAACGATTATGGAGTCTATGGTACCACATAATATACCAAAGCATAGGGGGGACAGTCAATAGTCGACACCAAGACCAGCAAAGCAGGGTTGATTACTCGGAGGGCCCCAATGTGACCTCGTGATTGACCCTTGTGTTAGAAGGGATTCCCAAAGTCAGTGATATAGAAGCTGGATTTCACTCCCTAAATTAAGGCTTTATGTTTTTTTAGCATCTTTGGAAATTTATTCTCACAATCCTATTCCAAATATCTACACCTAAGCTAAGATGGGTTTGAAGAGCCCTAGAAAATTTGCTAGAGAAATTTTAATTAGCACTTGATTTTAGGTTGTTGTTACTCAAAGGAGTGGTCATGAAACTGATGGTGTTTTGACTCGACTCTTTAAACCATGCAAGAGGAAAATGAAATGAAAGAATTTCAACTTAGATGAAAACTAGCTATGGGAAGGAGCAAGCAGTTTTAAGCAAAGAAATAATTTCTTGATAGATTACTATGTGTGCAGTACTACTAATGATAAAAAGTATGAGCTAATTATCCGGATAAATGGAAGAAAAATGACTCAAATTTTGAAAATACCATGCAAATGCCATAGTTCACTTAGTACACCTATACAACATTGAATCAAATGTCATCATTTCTAACATAGTAAACTTTTATGATTATAGAGACCACCATACACATCTTGAATACTCATAAGGATCACGGGGTTTTCACCTTGTTGACCAATATCTTATCATGTTCAATCATAAAGGTTTTTTTTTTAATTATGAAAGATAGAGTCAATATATTGTAGGTATTGGGAACCTTGTTGAAGGTAACCCAACCTTGGAGAGAGATATAATATCACCTACATAACAACAATTGTGATGTGAATATGTTCTATAATCTTATCAATGAGGCAAGCATACCTATGTTCATGATGATAATCATGTTAATTACAATATGAAACCATAACATGTGTAACATGATACATTTGAATTTAGGTCATAATACCTCCATGAAATAAATGTTACTTATGGTTGAAATATGTGATGAATGGGTGTTTTCTTGATGTGGGACCAAAACTATTATAATAAACAAATCCCACTAGAAAAGTGATTTGAACACGTTGATAGCTAACCATTGATAATCCTATGTTGATGGTTCAAAAATAATGAAAAATAGTCATATTACATGTTCATTGGTATTCAACTAGATCTAGCTATGGTCATAATGACGTACAAATTATCCATAAGATGACATTAAAAAGGGCATGTGTCATTGATTCTATAAAGGCATTGTTGAAGGCATGAGGTGAAAATGTTAACATGGGGATGGAAAATGAACATAAGGAAACAACGTTAATTAAGCACCATCGAAGGTAGGAGGAGAGCGTTGAGAGGAAGGAAATTTCATGGAAATGAAGGTGACCTTATAGCTATAGGCTATAGGATGCAACCGCCAAATATAATCTCTTAGGGAAGATATCAAGGGAGTGGTGACTAGTCTCAACTAAGGAATGCCATATTGAATTCATCCCTAATCAAGACAATTAACTAAAGGGAGATAATCAAATATGAATGGATCGAGGAAATAAGTGGTCAATAAGAGAGTGAATGAGGAAGATGGCGGCCCCAAAATATTTATCTTGCTAGTTGCAACAATCAAGTATAACCAGTCTTATACTCCTCCAAGAATCACACCCTTGGAGATGAACTCCATCCTTCTTTTATAGATGAATCCCTCAACTACCTCCATAATAAAATATTCAAGAAAAATTTGGACATCTTTCCTCAGGTGAAGCACCTCCTATAAAAACAAAAATATAATATGGCTTCCTCTTATTGGGAAAAATTGTCCTTGAGAAGGTGAATGATTCCAAGTGTTTACATATGAGACTACAATGTCTTGCAAATAGAATCACATGGAGTAATCCCTCCCACGACAATAACTTTATTCAATAAAACCCTCCTCAAAGATATCCGATGATCTCCTTTACCTTTGTAATCTATGCTAGCTTCCACCTACATTATCATTAAAAAAATTACTTATAGAGAGCACTTCTCATCTCAAAAAATCATGATCACTACAATCCAACAACTAAAACAATATATTAATCCACTCAAATGATGGTCACTCCTTCCAAGGAAAACATTTGACAAGTATGAGGGCACTAGAGCGATGAGCGCAACCATCACATTAAGGGTGTTCTTCAAGCATCCAATACCACTCCATGGGATCTGGCATGCCTTCAAATATATGATTGTTCCTTGGAATGTGTAAGATGCACCCTCAATAAAAAAATATGGATGAAAATGTATCAATAAGGGCTCCAAAAATACAAAACTCTACCACATGCACCACCACGCCTCAAAATATGCAATGATTCCTCAAAAGGGAATCCTCAATGAGTAAGTTTGCATCAAAACTGTAGCTATGCCTTCCAATATATACATCCTCCATGAACAAGCTGATAAAAAAAGGTCTTCAAATAATGCAACAAGTTTCCATGTCTTGTTCCTGAGTTTATGTTTTAAGGCTATAAAACATACTGTCGAGGCATCCAAAAAGAGGTTTTTATGATAAGGTTTTGAAATAAAGAAACAAAGAAACACTAGATTAGATTCAGTTTCTCAACTGTCTCTGTCTTTCTTCCCGTTTCTCTTGGATGCTAATATCACGTTCAATAGCAGCCCATGATCTTTCTAATTCAGCCCTATTAGTCGTTGTTTGCAGAATAGTGTTAAATAAGTTTAGGGCAATGTTGGTTTGATCCTGAAGACTAGGTTCTATGTTAGGTTGTCTGCCACTAGGGACTGTCATGGGTGATAGGGTTTTAAAGATTTGTAAAATGTTTTTTTATGAATTGGTTACTTCAGATTTTCAGAGTTGATATTAATGAGAATAACTTTGAAATCTAAAACAGTAATGTAAAAACACAATCAAGGCCGTTTCCTGGTTTTGTGACAATTTTGAAATTGTAAACAATGAAACACAATACAGAGAGATATAAGGATTTTATCTAGAAAGAATCTTATATTTCCATTAACAATGATGAAAGAAACAAAATTTCTAACAGAATGAAATATTAAGGAACAGAAGGTTTTACAGGTCTTAAAATTACTAAAGTAATTTCAGAGGAAAGACTGTAATACGTTCAACATCCAAACCAATCTGAAATGATAAACAAAAATGTATATAACATCAAATTGATTTATTTGTTAGAAACACACATTAAAAGGAAAATTTAACAAAGCGTGATAAACAGGGGAAGAAACAATAGTCACGATATGGCAGGATCCAGAATCTTGTTTGCGGTTTATATTCTAATGAACTTCAAGGTTGATATTACAAAAATTGGCCTTCTCCAAAATTTCTGAAGCCCTATTTCTGTCTTTCGAAATTATATTTATACATTCCTATCAAATTTTTTCGTTGGTAACTAACCAACCTCCTAATATTACGATTACATAAACTAATGTCAACCGTTTACAATTTCTTTCAAAATTCTAAAAAATAAAAATATTTACAAAGTTTTAAATTTTCATTGAAGAACTTTCTTTATCTTCTTCAACGTATTGAACATATTTCCCTAAAAAGTTTACCGGGACCTTAGGAGCCTCAGGTACTTCATTTGATTCAAAAGAGAAAAAAATTCTTTGTAAGCCTGGCAACTAGCTTGCTATTGTTTTCTCTGTGAATTTAACCTTTTCCAACTTTGAACTTGAAGCTATCATCCACTTATCTATTTCTGCAATGTTAACCATTTTAGTATTTGAGATTTCTGCTTTCATTTCTTCAAGTTCTTCTTTTGATTGCAGCTAATACCTGGTAATGTTGACTTCACCTAATAACTCGGAAAGACCATCTGTCCCGATACTTACTGAATCTTTTTCAATAAGATTGAAGATCCTTTGACAATCTTCATTGATTCCTTTTGTAATTCTTTTATATTCTGCCAATTTTGTTTCCCAAACTTTTATCATTATATCTCCTTTTAACTTCTCCAAAATGGATAATTTCTGTGTTTTTCCAGTTTCTTCTTTTTGTAAAGAAGTTATTACCTTTTGAAAAGAATTCCTTGCTGCTTTAGCTTCTCTTTCTTTTTGAACTACCTTTTCCATAGACCTATTAGATTCTTGAAAATAATTTTGGATCATTTCCAGATTGCAAAATATTTTCTGTTCTTCTTCTTCTATGTTTGCATATATCTTTGATGCCTTAGTCTTGAAATGTTCCATTTCAATCACTTGATTAGTAATTGAAATAATTTTATCTTGCAGAGATTTATTTTCATTGCCCAGCTTTTGCACTTGTTATTGAGTAACCTGTATCATGTGTTTTGCCTCATCCAAATTTTCATTCAACTTTTGGATTTCTTGGATGTCTTTGAGTCTAGCTTGTTCTAGACCTTTTTGTATTCCCCAACCAATAATTTTTTCATTTTCCTTTCATCTCTCATGCATCTGCATTATTTCCTGATCCTTTTACTCTAGCATAGTGGTTAGATTTCCTACAAAACACATGTTAGCTGATGCTATAGCACCCATGGTTCCTACTAGCTCTATAGCGAATTCTCCTTCATTTAGCTTCTTTCCATCAATGATAACTTTATGTTTTTTTATCGTTCTTTCTCTTACAGGATGTATTTCCTGTTTCAAGACAACTCTTCATTTTTTACTGAAAAAATAATCAGACGAAGGGATTTCATCTCTGGTGATTGGCTCTAAGTCACTTACATATAGAACTCCTTCATGAGGGGTTCTGAAAGTAGAATGTAGTGGGGTCAATGCTGTAATAGGACTGCCAAGTTCTTTTGAAGCTGTTCCTCCAACATTTTCTAGAATATCATCTAGGACTATTGGACTTGTTTCTATTCCTTTTCCCTTTTCTGTCTGCGGTTTTTTGGTTTGAGAACCCTCTGTATTCTGAGAAGGTATTTCAGAATCTTTCAATTTATCTTGGTCACTTGGCTTATCCTGAATAATGGTTTCAAACCCTGGAGGAATAGTTTCTTGCTCTGGTATTGAAGTTGTTACTTCGCCTTGTAAAATCTTTGGCAGACAACATCATCTTTTTCTTTCAAAAGATGCAAACCCCACCTGTGCATCAGGTGACAAGGTTTGCACTCGGCTTTGCACTTCCTCATAAGATTTAGCATTTTTAAAAACATCATCATAAACTGAAAATTCATGTTCATATGCATTCAAACTACATTGTGTGAAATGCCGACTGATTATTTGGTAAGGGTCATGTTTCCTGTGCTCTATACTTGCTAATTTCACTTCTTCCATCGACTCGGCTTCTGCTTTAGAATGGCCTATGTTTAATAAAACGAATTTTCCTAGATAAACAGGAAAAGATGGCCATGCCTTTTTCTACTGAGCTTTTAATTCTAGCCCAATACCACCATTGACTAGCTGATAAGCCACTTCTCTGCATATCAACCTGTCTGGTAAAATTTTTGAGAGTGCATGAGGCGGAATAGAACAACCATAAACCCTAACATAGGAGACATTTTCTTCAATGAACCAGTTAGCAACTGACTTTAGGTTTTCTATGATGGTATTTGAAATGCGAGGAGGTTCGCATCCAAAGAATATTTTGTGTAGAGGGATAATTACATAATGACAAACCTCATAGAAAACATTTTTTGCATTTTCTTCCCAGAGAGCTTAATGGTACTTATGAACAGCCTCTGGGCAAGAAACATTCCAACTCCAATCCATTAGTGGGAAAGGATTCATAAAACAAATGGCATCCATGATATAAGATGACATATAAAAAGACACTGGCTGTCCTTTTGACCTAGCTTCTTTGTAACTCATAACCTCTGATGTAAGGTTATCTGACAGAATTTTGTGCCAATTAAAACTGCGTCCCTCTGAAACTTCCTCTAAGAAAGGTGTCCAATCTGCATGAAAATGACAAGGATCCTTTCTCCCAAAAAGTCTACATAACATCATTGCTACATACACCATATATTCATTTAAGGAAGCTGTGGCATAAATTCCATGTAAATCGGACCTAAACTTGTTTTCATCTCTGGCCCATCCTCTTATCATGTCAGGGTATATTTGGCCACCTTCAATACACTCTTTTCTTTGAAATGTAGCTACAAACTCAGAATTAAAAGTGTGTCTATAATTGGTCGAGAGCTTATACATTACTTGAATATGTTCAGGCCTAAATGAGTCGATGATAACTCCTTGCTCGTTCAGAATACTTCTGGTCGGAACATCTACTTTATCCAGAGCCCAGGCGATCATATCGGTATACGACACGAGTCTCGGACGTGCAACCACCTTATGAAGCTCAGTCTCGGCAATATCTCGGAGGTGATTTTCCGAATCAATGGTCAGATATTTAAGCTCATCCTCTAGTTTTTCGGAAATTCTATTCCATGATTTGACAGAGTGTACCCCGGATGCAGTAGTATCGGAAATAATATCACCTTCTGGTCGCTCTTCATTTTTCTTTGAAGCCTTTTTGGGTGCCATAGTTCTGTGTTCACTTGCAAACCTGTAACAGAGAGGAATTTAGCTTTGAAATGATAATGTAGACGTTTCAAAATTTTACTTTGAATATATCATAAAAGCATTGAGATTTGTACCTCTGTTATGAAGTTAAGGCTCTTAATGCAGAAGATATTTCCAAAGATATGCATTCAATGTTTGTACTTAAGCTTTCTCATTGTTTTCAAATATAATAGAAACTTACCAAATTGGACAATTGCCGCATTAAATATCATTCATAAAAAGTTTAATTTTAAACCTTGTTTATAAGAATGATTAATTAGCATTAATCTTGAATTAAATTTGAAAATCTGCTTATCGGAGTTTCAGATTTTTTTATGTCGAGGAAATGTGTTATAGAAGAATCTCGATTTCCGAAATCACGATGTATTATTTAAGTTAAAACATTTTTATCATATTAATTAATCAAGATTTGACCTTTTCGGGATTTTGTCAATCGGAAGATCGGGGATCGGGATTTCAGGAAATCCGATGGCATGAAACATGCTTCTCAGCAAACCGCGAATCCCGATATCACGATGTAATTAATTAACACTTAATTATTCTTAGCAGTAATTAAATCAATTCAAAACTTTAATTAAGGATTAATTGTATTGGGAAATCGGGAAATCGGGAAACTCAATGACAAGATTATTTGACTTCACAAAACCGTGAATCTCGATTTCGCGATGTGATTAAATTAATGCTTAAACCCTTTTTAATTCTGAATTAACTAAATTATATTTTAATTGATTTTTAAAGCGTCGGGAAATCGGGAATCGAGATTTCGCAATTTAAGTTGCATTAAACATTTGTTCATGTAAAACTCTGAATCCCGATATTCCGATTTAAATTAAAATTCCTCAAATTTTAAATTACTGCCTGTTTAAAAGATCTTTTGACAAGTGTTGGAAAACTTATGTTCATTTATATTTTTTCCATTCTTTGTCCAACAATAAACCATGAAAGGAATCGCGAATTCATTAGTGATGAAATTTTTGATTTATGAAATTTGAAAAATACACAAACTAAAAAAAAAAACAATTTTTAATCTTTTAAAAAATAAAAATTCAAGGTCTGTTTCAACACCATGCATCATGAGTTGTAACACCACCCATGAAGGAGAGGAGAGTGACAAACTAGGAGGGGATTTCCTCTTTATTCAGGAAGACTTGCAAAGGCGAATTAGAGGCCTAGAATCCCAAGAGGCAACTCTACTCTGCAAAATCTACTAGGTGATAAAATTATCAAGTTTGGGGTTCACGTCTTAAAAGTGATAGGGAGAAGGAGGTTATGGACCAAGGGAGGGATAACATATGAGGAGATCGATGAGAGAATCAAAGACGCTTGAGTGTAATCATGGTATTTACAATGAATAGAATCATGAAGTGTACAACAAAAAAGTGCAGGGGCATAAAATTTATATACTAAATTGAAGCTTAGAACCTTTATCGAAATTATGAGAAGGGTGATCAGTGGTAAAAGTAAGAACCACGTGACATAATAGTAGTTACTGTGAATATATATATGGAGGGAGTCAATGTAGAGTGTGTTTCAAGCACAAGTTTCAACCTAAGACTATTCTCACAATGATGCCAATGTTAAAAATAGGGTTTTAACTACATTTAACAAAGGATTACTGATTTTAGAGAGACAGAGGATAGAAATTACCGAGTTTTGCGGCATATCCATAGGTTTGTCCAGATAGGGGCGCTCCTTTTCCTCTATCGATGTCCAATCAAAATCCTGGACCGAATATCACCACTCCTCTACCTCTGTCAGATGGGGTTTTTCTCCTCTGCGCTGAACACAAATATGTATCCTCTTCTGTGTAGTTTCCTCCTCACGCGGGAATATCCAAGCTATGGGATTTTTATCCTCTTCATCGAACACAAATATCTATCCTTTTCTCCCGTGATGTGTAGTTTCCTCCTCATGTGGATATGTCAGAGCTATGGGGTTTTTCTCCTCTGCGTCGAACATGAATATGTATCATGTTCTCCTATGTTGTGTAGTTTCCATCTCACGTGTGAATATCCAAGCTAGTATATGGCTCTGCGAATGCAATGTATGGGCTGGTTTTGGCTCTGCGAATGCGATTGTTGAGTGTGTTATATAGTTTCCACCTAGCGGGAATATCCAAGATGCTAGTATATGGCCAACCACATCCAATTTTATTTGTAATGAATGGGCGTGGGAGGATTTCTTTGTCATTTGTAAAAAAAAATTTAATTTATTATTATTATTTTTTGTTAATTTAATTTAATTACTTTATTTTTGTTAAAAAAAACATAATTAATGTAAAGAGAGGGAAAATGGATTTTTATGCCAATGGAACTAGAGTGATAAAACCCATTGATCCAATCAAAAGTGAATGATACATACAGCCAATAGATAACATCATTGAAGGTGCAAGAGTGGGTCAATAATATAACTTAATGGAAAAAATATAGAATGGTTATACCAATCCAATAAGAAAAAAGACTAGTCAGTTGGAGAAGAATATGTTATTATAATTCAAAGAGCTAAGAAGCATTATAAGATTGGAAAAAAATAATTATAATATTTTGTCTCATTGTTGTGCCATGATTAGGTCTATCCATGATACTGTTATAGAGTTACCAATCCATCCCTCCTATATTTGATGGTATAGGGAGTGTTGAATATTTTATGGAGGATCTAAGCTTAGTGGTGCTTGGAGGATTTTGTATAAGAACTAGATGTGACATTGAGATCCACACCATATAGGTGGTGGAATACTTATAGAGATGGACTTGATAGATGGGAATAATTCCAACCAAGATTGAAAAATAAATTTTCTACGCCACTCAAGTACCAAGAAATTAACATTCCAAGGGAAACAAAAGATACAATCACCTTTATGAAGGTCTATGAGGGAAATAACGATCTTATCTTACATAGATATGGGTTCAATCATAGGTGGACATGGAAGGGATTTCTAGAAAAACATTGGGTCCACAATTTTATGTACACCTTGGGGAATATCCTTAAGGTCTAGTAGCTACACATGGAGATTTGTTGATAGACCCATAAGTGGAAGGATTTCAGTGAAGGGTTCTACTTGACATTCCCATATCTAGGTAGGACCCTTAGTATCACTTATTCTCTAAATTCCATTAAGTATTTCCTATTTGATACTCTAGTGACCAAACCACCAAGGTGTGTATGTAAAGTACATCAACACAAGTAGCAATAGAAAGAACTAGTTCTCAACTAGGGAGATTGTTATCACCTAAAAATCACTTATATTAGATCTATACAAGTGACCACTTGTAGCATCCCCAACCACTTGCTAGGATATGCCACTTAAAATTATAAACTCTGATTCTAATTTAATTCATAAAAGTACTTTTCAAAAGAACAAATTCATACAAAATAATAATAAAAATATTCATGTAGCTAACACAGGAAAAGATCCCATGTGCCTTACATGGTGCATAAAACTTGTGAGTGGTGTCCATATCCCACCTAATGGCCACAAATTCTGAAGAGAGGATTAGTGTGGTGTTTTAAGGCATTTTTCATGGCCATTAATCCTGATAAATTTGTGTAGGGCCTAAGGCCTTTGTTTTCCTCCCTTGGCCAATATGGTATAGGTTAGGAGATCCATTCTTATTTTGATATAAAAAATATATTAATGGTTCCCACATTCCAAATTGGAGCCCTTATTCATGGCCATTAAGTAAAATAAATGTTTCTTTACAGCCTAAAGCCCTTGTTTTCCTCCCTCAATTATGTTATAAGCCTTGACTCCCATATGTGGTGTGAAAAAATACTTATAGCATCCATATCCCACTTAGAGGCTAAAGATCATTTAGAAAGGATATACATGGTTTCTCAAGGTCTAATGCATGGCCCTTAAACTCAAAAAGATTCATTTTGGACCCAAGTTCCTTGTTTTCCTCCCTTCAACATGGTATAGTCCCTAAGATCTATTATTACTCTTTAAAAAAGCATAGCAACGATGCTAAAGATACTGCACAAAGGTGAAAGATCCCCTGCATAGGTCTTGTCTAGTTTTTTTATGACTACATCACGAAGCTCTCTCCTGAGAATATTTAAACAAGAAATAATTACCTTATTTTGATTGATGGATTAACATGGTTAAGGGGGAAAGAAGGGTCTTAAACTCTAACTGAACCTTCTTGAGCTCAAATTCCATGGTTAGGGGAGTAAAAAACTTGGACCTTATTCCCTAAACATCACTTCTTAGGATCAATCACCATGAACAACACCTGCAAACCATAACACAAGCCCTATCTAAGGGGTTTTTGGCATCAGAGTTGGATATGGAGTCCATTAGAATGTTTTTTGCACTGACTATATATCATAGGATCTTGGCCATGTTCGAGGAAGGAAAACAAGTGCCTCAAGATATTTTTGAATATTCTTGAGCTCAAGAGCCTTGAATGAGTACTTGAGCCAATGCATGAGTCCATTATATGGGTTGTTTGCAAGCCTATGAGTGGGATGTGGGAACCATTAGTAGGTTTTATGAATTGGAAATGGGTCTTCATTCCTAAACATGGTCAAGGGGGGGGGGATGACATTAAGTCCTAATTGAACCTTCATGATCTCAAGCTCTAAGAACAACACCTAGAACTATGACATGAACCCTCACTAGGGGGTCCTTTTCCTGGGAGGTGGATATGGTTTCCATTATGATGTTTTCCTCACTAAAGACAAATCTCAAGGCATTGACCATGATCATAATAGGGAAACAATATCCTTATGATGGAAAATAAACCTTAGTGTAGGCATCATGTGTTGTGAACAAGGCCTCCAACCATGGCACATGCCCTCTTTGTGGGTTATTTTACCTTGGAGTAGTCTTCCAGGTGCTAGTAGGTGGTTTTCTACAAAATGGATGTGTTTAGAGGCCTTTACTATGCCAAAATAAGGAAAAAAGTCCCCTACCCTTACAAGAAGTTTTTAGTGCTAAATATTTCATTTTAAATAGGACCAAAAAACCTTATGTTCTTTCCTTGACCATGGAAAAGACCTAAGTTCCATACATGGTGTGAAAAAATTTTGAATGACACCCATATCCCACCCAAGAACCATAGTCTATTAAATAGGATAGATGTAGTGGTTTCAGGCCTTGTTAATGGCCAATATTGAGCCAAAGAAAATATGTTTTGGACCTAAGCCCCTTTTTTTCCTCTCTAGTCATGGTAGAGTTCTTATGACCCATTCTTATTGTTAAAAAATACTAATGGTGCCCATATTCCTAGTTGGAGGCCTTGTTCATGGCCATTAAATACATGAAATCTTCATTTAGGGTCTAAGGCACTTGTTTTCATCCCTCAATGATGGTATCTGCCTTTAATCCCATATGTGGTGTGAAAAAACTCCTAATGGAATTGTTAGTGTCAGAAGTCACTTCTGGATTGCAGCAGGAGTAAGCCTAAAGCCCATTTGTTTATTTCACTATTTGTTGATGAAGGGTGATGAATAGAAGTAAACTCAGAACAATATCATTATAAGGCATAACAAAAACGCTCATCAAGGATGACAGTCACCCATGCCTTGCGTACAGGCAGAAAAACATAGCAGCAGCCGGTGCTCCCCAGCTTTGTCAAAAGTGACATCCACCTTTACAAAACGTGCCAACAGAAAAACAAAAACAGCTACCAATGCTCAAAATACAAGGCACAGGGAAGGTCTGAAAAATCAAGGAGGTTCGAAGAGATTGAAGGAACACCAGTAACGTCACAACTGATATCGTGACCATACCATCACACGTTTTAGAAGGGCGAAAGGTAAGGTAACCGTATTAAATTGACGAGAATTTAGAAGAGCCTTCTTCCATGGAAAATACTATTCTGGTTTATATCTGCGCATTTGCACGCTGGACACTTGTAGGTGTCCATTTTGAGATTCTCCTCCGACGCGTTTCTTGTGGCATTTTGTTAGTAGATAAGACTGATTCTTTAAAACGATCCAAGCCAAAACTTCCTGTGGGAGTGAAAAATTCTGGAATATGGGAAGGAAAATGAAAGAGCAAAGTGTCATGTCATTCTTACATATCATGTCTAAAGATCATGCTGGATATTTCAAATATTAGGTTTTTTAAAAGTGCAATGAATGTTCGAATATCACAGGAATTCTTATCTAATATTATCATTGATTACAAAATCTACATTATCGATGGATAACACTATATGTTTCGCCATCTAAATTAGTTTACATAGATGATAAACTACAATACACGTTAGTGATCGTTGCGACATTTAGTATGACATAATCGATTGCTTCTTGACCTCCGAGATACTCTACCTATTGCTACAGCTAGGCTTGTGCTCCATTAATGAAAAGTCACATACTCGCAGGTCTAGAGATTTTGTTAGAATCTATCGGCGAAAAACCATGAAAGTTTGATATCAAACGATCTGTGTTTGCTACTTTGAAAATTCAAAGAGAGCGTGTCTGTCATATGGTTTAAAATAAGATACAATATGTTGAAATCCATTCGATAGTGTAAGCATTGTTTATAAATTGCAGCGATTAAGATGTTTTTCATTATTAAATGGACTTTTCAACTAGAAAAACGAAATGGAGACGGTCTGAACCAATATTATTATCTTTCGTACATTGGGGAAAAACATCGGATCTTGCACATGACCTCTTTATCATTTTAACCTAAACCTAAAATATTGACCAGTAGCTTCAAATAAATTTATAAAGCGTAAGGGTATCCTAACCTTGAATGTGCTCTTCTCAGGCATGAATCGACCCAGAACATACCAGAACAATCTTGTCTGCCCCGCCAAATTCTTTCCGTTTATTCGAACATTCAGTTTATACTTCCAAAATAACATATTCAATTTCTCGCATCAATTGATCAACGCTTTACTTAGAGATCTTTCTATTGCAAATGAATATCTATGGACTGGTCAGTAGCAGGAAACATCTCTGGTGAACAATAAATCTTTTGCCCAAAATACACCGCCAAGTTGGTTGGGTTGACTACACCCGGATTGGTCACAAAGAAACATAAATCCATGAATCCATCCGGCTTCCTTGTAACTAGGAATGTCAACCAAATACGCCTTTTAGTGCGACCGTCCCACATTTCTTTCATCGATTTTGGGATTGAATTTTGAAAGAGACAACGACATTCGAAGATGCTTTTCTCTTCTGCAATTAGCGCACTGAAACAAATCTGACTGGAATCCTACCGTTGGACCATTATTGGAAATAGCCCAAAGTATACAGAAACGCAGACCATGAACGCCACAACCCAGAAGCGGGATGCCCACGAAATCCATGCATGCAGAAAAATCATATCAACGCAGGTAAAATTTGGGGGCCAACAACATGCGAAGGGAAAACCAAGCGCAAAAGGAAATTCCAGAGCTCAAGGGAAGGAAAACGCAGAGTCTAAGAGACTGACATTGGGGAGTACACTCCACCCAACGCCGGGATATAAAAACGCAGGAATTTATATCATAAACATGCAAAGATTTTTTTTTATTTTTTTTTACAAAAAAAACGCAGATCCTTCCAGAGTACAACGATGTCAAATTCGGCAAATTCAGCAGGCGGGTGATAACCTTATAGACAATGTTCTGATGCCACTGTTGTATCGACATCAATTCCAGCAACAGTATATTAAAACCCACTCATGTCAACGAAATCCGTAACGAATCCCAAGTCGTGGGTCGAACCGGCTCTGATACCATATGTAACGACCCCTTCGTTAAGTCTATGAATAGCGAAGTACAATAGGAAAAAAAAATTCTTTTTTTTTTTAAATAAGAAATTAACAACATCACCTAATTCATATCAATGCAAAAACACATGACATCATAACTAAGGTGACACATGATCAGAATATAAACAAACTCTACAATATCATTGCGGAACGAAATTGCAAACTATAATGCCAACCAATC
>ML777271.1:1115753-1151998 GCA_009831015.1 Picea engelmannii
TTGGTAAAAGATTGGTAATGTATTTCGGCCATCAGATGCTCTTCTGACCTCACACATTAGGGGGCATCTGTTATAACCCTAAATTGCACCACACATGCTTACCTGGCATCAGGCCAACTCATATCCCTTCATTGACAAAACATCTGTTGAACAACCTCTCTGAAAATCCTCTTGGTTCAAGGCCCATGTGCCCTAACCCACTACTACACGTGTGTGCACGCTGGCAGGCCTACTACAGCCTGCGTGTACCTAACAAAACACAAAAATAGGAAAGTTGCCGATGAAACAAAAAGCTATGTGTCAGTTAACTGAAACTCCCGGCCATGCATGGCTGAGAGTTCATCCAAAACCCTAGCTCCTTATAGCCTATAAATGAAGGGGTAGGGGTACCATTTGGAGGAGGAAAATTATAGCGAAGAAACTCTGCCCATTTTCCGAATCCATTGTCCCAACCCTTTAGTCTTTCCTCAAGCCAAAGGAGAATTAATGCAAAGCAGTTGGAGGACAGAAGAGGAGGATCCCAGGATCAGGATCAAGGAGCGGTGGTCGGTCTCGACTTTGATTGTAAGTTGATTCATTTTTCAAATAATAAAAGAATACTTTTCCCATCCCAATGCATGAGTTATCTATGATTTGTTTAATTTATGCTTAATTTCTAACCCTCAAGTAGAAAAGTAGCATGCATGCATAGTTGTTTGTCTTGATTGCAGGTTATCTTTGGAAGGAGCAGTGCAAGCAAGCGGTCAAGAGCGCAACAAAGGATCTACGCCAAACATCAGCAACAAGGTTAGTGGTTCCTTTCCATGTATGTATTGTGAAAGAGGGATTTAAGTTTTGGGGTTGTAGGTTAAAAAGTAATTTATTTACGGTCAAAATCTGCATGCAAGTCTAACCCTAGTTTGCTAGTCCGTAGGGTATTTTCCCAACAACAGTGTGTGAGTCAAATTTGAGTCCAAAAACCCTCCCATATCATTAAGTCATGCAAATAGTCTATCCATGTCAAATTTTAGTGTATACAGAAACTGTTTGAAAAAATTTCAACGTTGGCCCCATTCATAGGTCACTATTTCCCATGTCTAGTCCTAGAACAATTTCCGTTCCTTGTTCCTTATAAAATTCGTTCGACAGTAAACACGTCCCCGCATCTAGTACTACAAGGGAGTATTTTTATGGTGTTTATTAAGAAATCAACGAAAAAGAGGGAATTTTCATCACAACTATGACACAGATACATTGTATATATATTAATGTATAACCTGAAAGAAAAATGAAGAAAAACCGATGCAAAATTAAAACTTGCATCAACCAATTTGTGCACTTTGAAAAAAAAAAGGGTTTCAACAAAAAATCTATAGAAATTAAAAACACATTCATGGAAACTTCATTGATGCAATACTATGACAACAATATTGATGACATATTATATGATCATGATGGTATAAAAATGAAAGAGCTTCTCTTGGTTTCAGGAATAATTTATCCTCTACTGAACAAGGCCAACCACATGAAGGTGGAAGCTCATATGGCCCCTCCCTTCCCCCTCACATCACGCTCAATTGATCCCCAATACCCAATCTATAAAATAGAAAATAATCAAAAGTAATGTCCTATTAAGATTCATGCATAGAAACTACAAAAACAAAAAGTAATGACAAGGTACATGAAATTATGTGTTTATAAATGATATTTTTAGTTTACCACGTACTTTAGTATATTTGCAACTATTTTTAGGTTTCACATAATAATTAAACAACATGTAACATAGAATATAAAAACGTCGCATAAAACTTAAAAACATGTAATTAGGCCATGACATTATAAGTAAATTATTTTAAGAGAATAATTCATACAAATTAAAATATTATATAGTCACGTACCTAATCCAACCTCAACATCTTTGTAATCATCCTTATTATGTATCTTGATCTTCTTCATCGAACTCAACATCTGTATCATCATCCGGTTCAAAAACAGTGTTGAAAGGATTGACGATATCATCATCATCATCAATATCATTTTCGAGCATATTTTCATCAACATCATCATCAAGAATTGCAATATTGTCTCCTACGCCTAGATCATGATCTTCTTCATATTCTTCATCTGTCGATCATGCATGATCTTCTAGATCTGTCTCATCAGGTGAATCATCTTCTTGATCTTCAATATCATCTCCTTCCTGTAAATGAGTATACTTAATTGGCCTTCCTCTTGGATCATATCTAAAAACAAATGACCAGTCCCTCTCACCTAGAACATTTGAGTAAAAGACCTATTCACATTGGCTTGGAAAAACATAGCGATCATGTCCTCTTTCAAACACCGTTGTTTTAATCATTGAAAATCCATTGTCATGTTGAATACTAGTTCTTTCCTCATCGCGTTCATGCATTCGTAACCTATACCATTTAACATCGAAGAAAACTAATTTGAAGGAACTAAAGTCACACTCAAGTATATTGTTTAAATACCCATAGTATCTATTTTCAGATTCTCAGGGATGTCTATCACTCCTAGAGGAAACATTAGTGACCTGGAATACTGCAGTTATCCCACTATCATAAGTTTTCCTTGTTTCATCCAATTGTTTGATGCGAAATTTACAACCATTGCACCGCATAGCCTTGTGGTGTTTCAACTACAATATGCCAGATATGTAAAAGATGCAATGTCAATTAATAAATTAACATATATATTTATATAACTTCGAAAGTATCTGAAAAATACAGTACACATGTAGCCACATTAATATAATATAAAATAACTAAATAAAATGGGTGAATTTTCTTACCTGTCCATCTTTCAAACCATATGCTAGATCAATTTTCCTTTGCATAACATTGGCATCTTCGTTACGTTGAGCTTCTCTAACCAATTCAGACAGTGGTTTCCATGATAACCTACCTCCATTATGTTGTTTACATCTTTCAATCCATACATTCATCTAGTCAATATTGTTTGCAATGTATAAATGCAGTGCATCCCACTCTTGAGAAACTGAATAAAAAAACCATAATTCACCAATATTAAATATTAGTTACAATGTCCATACAGGTTATAAATATTAATAATTTATGAAATAAATTATATTAATATATTAATGAGTATGATCATATACACAAAAAACTAAACTTTATATGTATTATTAATATAAATATCCACAATTATTAATATATTACCTCTCATTGTTTTCATTCTACCTTTCCCCAACAAATGCTCTTGATCTTCAATTTTTTTGATGGAGTTCACATCCCAAATGCGATCCATTGCATGCATAGTTGACGTTGCTAATTTAGGAAGACACTGACTAATATACACCATGGATTGATATACCATATATCCCTCCACCATAGAACCCTCAGGACATGCTCTTTGTCTAACCAATGCCTTCAATGATTTCAAGTGCCTCTCCACCATCCACATTGACCTTGTGTGAACAGGTCCACAAATTTCAATCTCCTCAACTTGGTGTATGAGGTAGTGTTCTTGTGCATTGAAAAATGTTGGAGGAATATACTTTTGCATTTCACACATTAGAAGAGGAATTTCTCTCTTCCAATACTTTATATCATCTTCATGGATTTATTTCAATGACAACCATCTACATGAGATCATGACACAAGAAAATAACATGTTTCAACATAACATAATATAATATAGTATATTACAAGTAAAACACATGTCATTAATTACAACAATAAATTGAAAGAACATTTTGCATATAAATCACAACCACTTACATCATGTGTTTTCCAAGATCATATATAACTTGTTTGACGTTGTTGCCAAAGTCGTTTGGGGGAGATACCGATAGAACATACTGTAAAAATAAATGAATCGTTATTTGTGTCGACCAAAGTAGACAAAAAAATTAAAAAAATTAAAAGATGTATAAGGCCAATATATATAAATATGTATACCAAAATTATTACCTTAATGAAGGTATGCCAATCATGTGTTTTTACCCCACCAAATTCATCTTTCTTCGTTAAGATATTATTTATGTTTGAAGAAAAAACCGTGGGAAAATTAATTCTTTGAATGACCTCTTTTACATCATTGCTTTGTTGCTCTGTTAATAACCATGGAAGGTTATTTCGGTCTAGTACTCCATCTGATCTATTTGAATATCAGATCACACTTCGCATTGCATGATTGGCTTCCTGAATGTCAGTACAAATTTTGACATTTTTTTCTTTGTCCCTCCTACCATCTATGATTTGCCATAACATTTTTGTCACATTCTTCCCAATATGCATTGCATCAAACAAATGAGCTATTTTTATCTCCTCATAGTAGGGAAACCTCATGAATTGAGTGGGATAACATTTCATTCCTCGTGGAAGCCCATTATTAATACCTTCATGATGTCGGCCTTCATGAAGCATAAAAGAAATCACAAAATAAATTATCAAATATAGTAAAATAAATCCAACGATTAAAATAAACATTAAAAACATTACATGATCTATGATACATAATCAAATTTATTACCTTGATGGTTTCTATTATATTCCAACCTCCATAGGTGAGGTGTCATTCTTTGTGGTTTTAAACCAGTCTCTTCTTTCCCATTGAAAATATGTTTTTCAGTAGTACGATACCTATGGTTCTTAGGGAGGAGGTTCCTATACTCATTAAACACCACCTTTCCTAAACTTTTTGAATGACAATACTCCATCTTAGGACCAAAAACTGGACATGAAAATTTACCCTTTGTTTGAAGACCCGCAACAAATGGATTAATGTCAATTATACGATGACATTATTTAAAAATTAAACATGCAACATGATATCATTAAAAAATTATATAGTATTAAAGAGCAATATTAGAATTCTACATACCACAAAAAAATGTTAGTCCTGGGGCATCTTGAATTTTTCATTAAAGTATTCCATGAAATTTAAATTTCTTCTCCCCGATTGGTTTACAGATGCCATACATTGTGATGCCAACCCATAACTTTAGTAGCTCGTCGATAAGAGGCTCGAAATATACATTCATATCTTTAACCTGGTACTTACCCAATTGTTTGAAATTACACATAATTACTATAACCATGATATCATGTATATATAAGTAAATAAATAAACAAAAGATATTATGTAAAAAATTAAACAAATGAAAATGTTACATTCAAAAAATTAATGTAAAAAAATACTTGGAACAATCATTGTCAACATTATATGCTCCCTATTTATTGACATCCAAGGGGGAATGTTATTGTTGATAACAAAAATAGGCCACACTGAGTAAATGGACCTAATCTTTCTGAATGGATTAACACGGTCAATTGCCAAAGAAAGCCTAACATTATGATGTTCATCTTTGAAATCTGCCCCTTTTTCCTCAATTTCCCTAAATGTAGAACCATCGGCAGGAATTCGAAGAACACCATCTCCACTTATGTTACTTGCATGGTAATCCATAAATTGTGCTATGCTTTCACACCTGAACAATCACTGCAAACATGGAATTATGGGAATATGACGAAGAACCTTTCGAGGCACCCTTTTTGTTACTTGATCGGTTCGATATCTACTGATAAGACATTGCAGACATTCTATTTTCGAAGCATGTTTTCCATAATATATAATATGATCATTAGGACATGAATCTATAGTTTGATAATCCATTCCAATGTCTTTCATAATGGCATGCAAACCTCGATGTGTGCAAGGTAAAATATTTGACAATGGTAACAAAAATTCACCTAATAATCTACAACATAACAAATAACTAGTTAATGTAAAGAATATTAATCGTAAAAATTGTATTCTTATTTTACACATTAATTAACACTAAAAACAAATAGAAAAAAATCAACATTTATGTATAGTATGAGATGAAACATATTACATACCTTAGGATCTGTGTCATACAAGTGTTCGACAAATTATTCATAACCTTTAAGTTCACTAGCTGCAATGTAGCAGAGAGAAGATTTTCTCTTGATCCTTCATAAAGTCGTTTATTTTCCTTTTCTAATAGAGGTTCATCATAAATACCATCACTTTCCCCATCCTCATCCGGTTGTGAAAACAAATCTTGGACCATTTGATTTGTCCCATCATATTCTTCCATGGGATCATTAATTTGATTTGTCCCATCATCTTCTTCCATGAGATCCTCATTTGCTTGATCATGTTCCTCATCTTGTACAACATCATTTCTACTACTACTTGGTGCAATATTTTGTGGAAAGTTAGAGGGAAACTCTAACTTTATAATTACAAACAATCATTCAAAATTAGTGTGTACTATAACAAACATTCAAACAATATATATATACATATATATTTTTTTATATAAAATTGACAATATCAAAACAAATAATGAATATATAGCTAATTACCATGGGACAATATTCATTAGATCCACCATCAATGTGCCCATTTTTCCTACAATGTTTTGTAGTTGTTGCTATTAAAATTCTTACAGGACGTATGAGGCAACATTTTTTACAAGGGAAATAACATCTATCATCACCCTTTTCACCCGCTTTACTTTTTTCCCCACCTCTAATTATATTATGCGACATTCTTCCGCACAACTTCCACACAAAAATACCCTTTCAGAACCATCATTGTTATAGCAAGATTGTCACAACATCTTTAAATCGTAAAATATTTATCAGTCGTTGTCATTACAATTGCGATGAACATTGACCAAAACACTGTTGATTTCGTCAAAGAGTATAACGGTTAGAACAGTCATATCGTCTCTCTTGCGACGAAAGTTGACCAAATAAATTTAGACTTTGTCAAATAGTGTAACGGTCAATATGGATTGTATCAAATAGTGTAATGGTCAATAGTTAGCGTCGCGCTTGCGACGAATTCACACGTTCGTCGAAATAATGACGATAGTCCACTATCTTCATGATCGTCGCAAAACAGACGAAAGTTTGATGCCATCGAGAGAGCAACGAATACGGGCAGGATTTATAACAAAAATGAAAAATTCAACTTTTTCTCTTGAATTTTGCGACGAAAGGGTACTTTCGTCGCAAGTAGTCGTCGCAAATTTTTCAATATGTGGTAGTGTCAAACCCATCAAAGAGGAAATGAATAATCTAATCAAACTCGACCATGAGCATAACAAAAAAGCCTTGAACCTCATAATTTTTGGTATAAAAGAACAATAATAGGAGGATACACTAGCAATAGTAAAAGAAGAATTAAATAATAAATCACAAATTGATACAACTTACCGCATAGAAGAAAAGAGGGTAGGAAAAATAATTGATCACAAAGATAGGTTGATCCGTGTCAAAGTAAGTTGTAATGACCGTAAATATAACATACTTAGTAAATATTCGAGCTTAAAAGGACTAGGAATATTTATAAATGAAGACCTCATTCTCAAAGACCAAGCTGAATTAAGGAAGGAAGTTCAAAGGGTAAAAGAATCCAGGAAAGAAGGAAAATGGGAAATAATTAGAAATCAAAAAGCTATTGTTAGGGATATAGACTAGAAGGATAATAATAAATAGGAATTTGGGACACTAGGGATCCTTTTTTGGAACTGTCATGGCTTTCCATGGTGCAAAGGTCCTATGATAAGTTAGATCCCGAGTGATATTGATATTATCTGTCTAGTTGAAACTTGGGAGAATGAGGAGTCTAAGGTCCCTAACATAGAAGGATTTTTCTTGTGGTCTGCATGGAACAAAAAATCCCATCGTAGAGGGATAGGAGGAATAGCTTGTTATATTAGAAAGAGAATCTCTCCTCACATTCAACTTCATAAGATTGACCCTCTCAATCAATACATTTGGATAGAAATTTCAGACATCAATGCTAAGAAGATGTATATAGAAATTTTATATTTTTCACCTATTAACTCTACTTTTGGTAAGAAAAACAATCTAGATAACAATTGTCCCTATAATAATTTAGAACAAGATATTTATAGTTTGAAAAATGAAGGTAATATCCTCTTGCTAGGAGACTTTAATGCTAGGACTGCAAATAAACAAGCTACACTTTTAAGTATTGATTTTAACAATAATCCTTTATGGCTAGATGAGGACCTTGTTTTATCTAATAGCTACAAAAGAAGCTATGAAGACCTAATTGAGAATTTTTTTGGTATTGAATTGGACAAGCTCTGCAGCTCTCAAGACCTAATAATCTGCAATGGAGTAATGAAGTGGCCAAACTCCAATGAGATGACTTGTATTCATGGGCTAGGTAGTAGCGTTGTATATTATGTGATATATGATGATGCAGGAGCATTGCCAGCCCAAGATAAGCGAGTCAGCATGGAAAGCAACAGACAACTGGAAAATTCCAGCCGAAACTTTTTGAAATTTCATTCAAGAGGATGCGCCAATGTATAAATGATCCATTTATGAAAGAGCGCTTTTGAATATTGTATCATACCTCGAGCCTTACGGTCTTGGATAAAATAGATAGGAGGCATTTAATAGATTTAATGCTAGTAGATAGATGTTTATTTCTAGATTAGACAGCTTTAGATGGAAGGAGGGAAAACGGATATAGAGACCCTCATTGTATCATTGTAACATTAGACAACATTCAGAGAGAAGAGCAGAACAAAGGATTGTATGAAGAACACCCATGTACAGATATTGAATTAATAGAAAGAAACTTTGATTCAAACTCATGGTTTTTGTTGTTTTCTCTGTGTATGGTTGATATGCTCAGGAGTATTTGTTTTCTATTATGTATTTGCTTGGTATATGTTGTGTGTGTGATTTCATGTTTTGAAACTGAAGTCTGAAAGAGGATGGAATGAGCTTCAATTGTTTCTCTATTTGAGCCAGGAGATTCCTGCAAAGAGTGCAGTCGAATTCATCCACATGGAGTGCGTTAATGAAGGCTCAGTAGTTTAACCTTTGTTCTCATTCGTCCAGAAGAAGAAGTGGGTCATTGAAGTCGATCCAGGAAGTGTGCAGGCAGGAGAAGAAGCCTCAGTTGTTAATCTGAGAAAAGGAGGTTGAAGACTGTTGTTGTAGAAAGTGTGCAGAGTCAGGAGGACTCAACGCTTGAAAAGTTGTTGAATGTCGAGTGCAAGGAGGGTGCATGAATCCATCTGAAGGAGTCAGAGTGGAAAATCTCAGGAGGGTTAGCACTTCTGATATCATGGAAGATAGCCCATAAGGTTCATCGAACAAGGGTCACGCAGAGTTGTAGCCGTAGGCTTGGAGAGCAAGTCTCGAGAAGAAACACTTAGTCATTTCAGAGAAATCCTCGAGGAGGAGAATCAATAGTTAGGATTCACCAAGGGGACTAGAGAAACCCCACCAACCATCAGATATGGGGAAGTTGCGCACAGGTTATGCCTTAGCTTGCAGGGGAGAAGCCCGGGAGTCATCGGGATTTGGCTCATCGGAATATCAGAGTTTTCGTGGTCTTGAAACTCTTGAAGAACAAAATCACGATCCGTGATTTCCTGAGAGGATATCAACTGTTGATCTCAGCAAGGACACGTGTCGAGGAGCAGGGAACCATCGGGGTTCAGCCCATCGGAGAATCGAGGTTCTCGCATACAACGAAATCGTAGCAGGAGAAACCGTGATTTCACGACATCCGATAGAGTGAACCAAGGAGACGGTGACATGGAGGAGAGAGAGCTCTCACGTGCATTTGGGTTCAACAATTCAAGATTTTCAGAGACATAGAACTCTCGCTGTCGAAATCGTGATCCGCGATTTCCCGACAGGGATAAAGGCCCTAGTGGAGGACAGGTGTCGGAGGGTTGAGTCTCACCGACAACAGGTGGCATCGGGATTCGTGGATTTATAAGACCTGACTCCGTGAATGCAGGACTCGCAACCACATGAGTTTCAATTTCCTGATAAGGTAAAGGGAGATCGTTAGAGGAGCATCCTGTGGGTGCAGAGAAGTCCCGATAAGGGATTTGGAGGTTAATTTATTTCTTCGGTCCGAGGAAAGAGAAGATCCTGGTGACAGCGGACGTGCCCTGGGTGGCGGTCTGTGTCAAGTGGTATCATAGCAAGGTTATCTCTCTGTTTTATGTAGCAGAGGAGGAGAGAAAATTTCACCATGTCGCCGAGAAGAGGTAGACAATCACCCAATCCAGAGGGGGAAAGGGAATTTTCCAAGGAAAGAGAAATGTCTAGAGAAAGAAGTAGCCAAGGACAAAATGTAGATATGGAGAGGGAAATACGAAATCTTCATGCCAGAATGGAAGATATGGAAGCAGCGCAGAGACGCACAACCAATACTGGAGATCTAAGTGACTCTGAAGGCGAAGCTGAAGCTGAACAACAAGGAGAAGTTGCAGCCGAAGATGCATCCAATGAACGATTAATTAAATCTCTCGCCCAGATGAGTTCAAAGACAAAAATGGACAGTCCAACTTACGAAGGAAGTCTGGATGCAGAAGAGATGTTAGATTGGATTAGAGCTCTTGATACCTACTTCAATTATGAGGATATCGAAGAGGATAAAAAGGTTAGGCATGTTGTCACGAAATTAAAGGGACTTGCATCATTATGGTGGGATTAGATTCAAGCAGATAGATGTTCCAAGAGCAAGCAAAAGATAAAAAACTGGGATCGAATGATTGAAAAAATGAAGGCAAAGTTTATCCCAAGAGATTACCAAATAAATCTGTTCAGGAGGATGCAGAACCTGAGACAGAAGTTGATGACAGTAAAAGAGTATACTAAGGAGTTTTACAAGCTCAATATCAGAGCGGGACATCGAGAGAACAACGATGAAAAGGTTGCTAGATATCTGAATGGTCTGAGATATGACATTCAGGATGAATTGAGCATGAGAACCATCCGAATGGTGGAGGATGCTTATCAGATGGCCCTAAAGGTAGAAGAGAAGCTGAGCCGTAAACAAGGACAGCGAGGGTGAGGTAGAAGTCAGCCCATAGGCAAGGCAATTGCCCAGGAGAGATACTAGAAGCCCAAGGAGGGATGGAATAAACCTCAGGGTAAAGATGAAAGGGGTGGAACCTCACACCGAGGACAACAATACGCTGAGTAGAGGGGACAACATAATGAGCAGCGAGGAGATTATGGTGACGCCAATACTTTTCCTCGTACCAGAGGTAGAGGACGAGGCAGAGGTGGAATCATCACATGTTTCACATGTGGAAAGGATGGACATAAAGCAGTTGACTATCCAGATAGAAAAAAGGACAGAGGAGAAGCTCACTTCGCTGAAGCGCAGAGGCGTGATGTTGAGGATGAAGACGTAGAAGACGGAAGGTCACTAATGATGCGTAAAGTTCTACTAACACCCGAGTAGGCGGTGGAGAACACGGCTCAAAGAAATAGACTGTTCAAAACCACAAGCAATACCAAAGACAGGAAATGCAAGGTTATTGTGGACAGCAGAAGCAAAGACAATCTCGTTTCAACCGAGATGGTGGAGAAGCTAGAGCTAGAGACAACTGATCACCCGAGTCCATATAAAGTTTCATGGCTACAGAAGGGACATCAGGTGAGTGTCACTAAACAATGCTTAGTTGACATCAAGATAGGAGGATACAATGATAAAATTCTCTGTGATGTTATTCCTATGGATGTATGTCATTTATTGCTAGGAAGACCATGGCAATATGACAGGAACGTAGTTCATGATGGGAAAATGAATACGTATACTTTAGAGAAGAATGGAAGAACACATATGCTACTTCCAATCAAAGATAAAGAAGTAAAACCAGAACAGAGAAATACTGTACTTCTCATGAGTGGGAAGGAACTTCTGGCGGAAGTAAAGAAGAAGGATGATCCACAATTCTTTGTGGTTAGGAAACCGAAGGTTGTTTTGACCAGCACAAGAGCGGATGATTTGCCGGAAGAAATTCAGGAACTGATGGAAGAGTTCGCTGACATTGTGGTAGATGAATTACCTCATTTGTTTCCACAAATGAGGAGTGTGATTCATCATATATACCTCATACCAGGAGCCAGTTTGTCGAACAAGGCTGCGTATAGGTTGACGCCACAGGAAAATGAGGAGGTCAAGAAGCAGGTCCAGGAGTTATTGGACAAAGCATTGGTCAGAGAGAGCCTAATTCCGTGCGTTGTTCCAACAATTCTTAGTCCGAAGAAAGATGGAGGTTGGAGAATGTGCATCAATTCAAGAGCGATCAATAAAATAACCATCAAGTACAGGTTTCCACTGTCGAGAATGGATGATCTGATGGATTTCCTGAGTGGGGAAAATTATTTTTCAAAGATTGATTTGAAGAGTGGATATCACCAGATTCGCATGAGAGAAGGCGATGAGTGGAAGACATCCTTCAAGACCAACGAAGGTTTGTATGAATGGCTGGTTATGCCGTTTGGTTTGACAAATGCTCCCAACACATTCATGAGATTGATGAATGAAGTCCTGAGGGAATTCATCGAAAAATTTGTAGTCGTATATCTGGATGATATATTGATCTTCAGTAAGACAAAGGCTAAACATTTGAAGCATTTGGCCACTGTGATGAGAAAACTACAGCAGGAGAAGCTGTTGATTAATATGAAAAAGTCCTCATTTATGAATACATAGCTCATTTACTTGGGTTTTGTTATTTCAGCGAATGAGTTGAAGATGGATCCGAACAAGGTGGAAGTGATTAAGAATTGGCCATCACCCAGAAATGTTTTTGAGGTGAGGAGTTTCCATGGTTTAGCTAGTTTCTACAGAAAGTTCATCAGGAATTTCAGTGGAATTAGCGCAGCAATGATGGATACTATCAAGAAAAGACATAAATCTTTTCATTGGACAGCAGAGGCTGAGAAGAGCTTCAATCTGTTGAAGAAGAAGATCACAGAATGACCAATGTTGGTGTTGTCGGACTTCAAGAAGACATTTCAGGTGAAATGTGATGCAAGCGGATATGCCGTAGGAGGGGTCTTGAGTCAGGAGGACAGACCAGTTGCGTATTTCAGTGAGAAGCTAGATGAAGAAAAGCTGAAATACTCCACGTATGATAAGGAATTTTATGCGATCATACAGTCATTGAAGAAGTGGAGGCATTACTTGATCCCAAAAGAATTTGTTTTGTATAGTGATAATCATGCATTGCAGTTTGTGACTCAACAAGAGAAGTTGAATCAGAAACATGCAAAATGGGTAGAGTATATGCAGAATTTCACGTTTATGATTAAACACATTTCAGGTACTGCTAACAAAGTGCCTGATTCTTTGAGAAGGAAGTGTTTGTTACTGCAGGAGTTCCGAGTCAAAACATTGGGTTTTGAAAATCTGAAGGACATGTATGCAGGTGATGCAGATTTTGCAGAAGCATATGAAGCAGCTGAGAATATAGTTCTCAGAGATCAGAGCCCATGGATGGATTACATGATCCAAAATGGATTGTTGTTCAGAGGAAACCAACTATGTATTCCGAATTGCTCCATGAGGGAGAACCTACTAAAAGAGAAACACAGTGGTGGATTAGCAGGGCATTTTGGGCACGATAAAATGTTTGCAAAGTTGAGCGAAGCATACTTTTGGTCGAGGATGTGAACAGATGTCAAAAATTTTGTTGACAAATGTAGAATTTTCCAGCATTCAAAGGGCCAGAAGCAGAATGCGGGATTTTACCAGTCATTACCCACACCCGAGAGGCCGTGGGATGAAATCAACATGGATTTCGTACTAGGATTGCCTAGGATGTAGAGAGGGGTTGATTCCATATTTTTGGTGGTGGACGGGTTTTCAAAGATGGAACATTTTATCCCATGTCAGAAGACCAACAATGCGACTCACATCGTAAACTTGTTTTTCAAGGAGATTGTTAGACTTCATGGTTTACCCAGAAGCATAGTATCGGACAGGGATACAAAATTCATTGGACATTTCTGGAGGACACTCTGGAAGAATATGGGAACTAACTTGATGTTTAGTTCAGCCTATCATCCTCAGATAGATGGGTAGACAGAGGTGGTAAATAGGAGCCTGGGAGATTTACTCAGAAGCTTGGTGATAGAACACCACAGCATCTGGGACAATGTGTTGCCACAGGTGGAGTTTGCTTACAACGATTCAGTGAAGAGGAGCACAGGAAAAATTCCATTTGAGATTGTATATGGCAGGCAACCAAGAGGAGTATCTGAACTGAGAGACTCGGAGAAGATAATGAATAAGAGCGCAAGCGCTGAAGAATTTGCAGAGGCGATGGAAGAAATTCACAGCAGGGTGAAGGAGCGATTGCTGGAATCAAACCAGGAGCACAAGCACAGAGAAGACCAGCATCGGAGACAGCTTCAGTTCAAATTTGGTGACCTGGTTCTGGCACATATGAGGAAGGAAAGGTTCCCAAGGGGAACATACAACAAGCTGAAAATGAAGAAAATTGGGCCATGTAGAGTCCTAAAGAAATTGGGGGAAAATGCTTATGAGATTGAATTGTCGGATGACATCGGAATATCTCCGACATTCAATGTCTCAGACTTATACCCATATAAGGCTGAGGAAGTAGGATATGGAAGTGATGATCAGCCAGAAATCTAGTGGCAGAAGCAGATGCCGACTGCAGAGAAGCCACAGATGGAATATATACTTGACAAGCGAGTGAGTAAGAAAACCAGACGCAAGCAATACTTTGAGTATATGGTCAAATGGAAGAATCACCCAGTGGAAGATGTCAGCTGGGAGACTGAAGAAGAGATTCAAAAGCATGGACATACCATGCAGGAGCTCATGGACAGGAGCCCATGAAATTTTTCAAGCCGAGGAGTATGATGCAGGAGCATCGCCAGCCCAAGACAATCGAGCTAGCATGGAAAGCAATGGACAGCTGAAAAAGTCCAGCCAAAACTTTTTGAAATTTCATTCAAGAGGATGCGCCAATGTATAAATGATCCATTTATGAAAGAGATCTTTTGAATATTGTATCATACCTCGAGCCTTATGCTCTTGGCTGAAATAGATAGGAGGCATTTAATATATTTAATGCTGGTAGATAGATGTTTATTTCTAGATTAGACAGTTTTAGATGGAAGGAGGGAAAATGGATATAGACACCCTCATTGTATCATTGTAACATTAGCCAGCATTCAGAGAGAAGAGTAGAACAGAGGATTGTATGAAGAACACCCATGTACAGATATTGAATTAATAGAAAGAAGCTTTGATTCAAACTCATGGTTTGTGTTGTTTTCTCTGTGTATGGTTGATATGCTCAAGAGTGTTTGTTTTCTGTTATGTATTTGCTTGGTATATGTTGTGCATGTGATTTCATGTTTTGAAACTGAATTCTGAAAGAGGATGGAATGAGTTTCAATTATTTCTCTATCTAAGCCAGGAGATTCCTGCAAAGAGTGCAGTCGAATTCATCCGCATGGAGTGCGTTGATGAAGGCTCAGTAGTTTAACCTTTGTTCTCATTAGTCCAGAAGAAGAAGTGGTTCATTGAAGTCAATCCAGGAAGTGTGCAGGCAGGAGAAGAAGCCTCAGTTGTTAATCTGAGCAAAGGAGGTTGAAGACTGCTGCTGCAGAAAGTGCGCAGAGTCAGGAGGACTCAACGCTTGAAAAGTTGTTGAACGTCGAGTGCAAGGAGGGTGCACGAATCCATTTGAAGGAGTCAGAGTGGAAAATCTCAAGAGGGTTAGCACTTCTGATATCGTGGAAGAGAGCCCAGAAGGTTCATCGAACAAGGGTCACAGAGAGTTGTAGTCGCAGGCTTGGAGAGCAAGTCTCGAGAAGAAACACTTAGTCATTTCAGAGAAATCCTTGAGGAGGAGAATCGATAGTCAGGATTCGCTAAGGGGACTAGTGAAACCCCACCAACCATCATATCTGGGGAGGCTGTGCACAGGTTACCCCTTAGCTTGCAGGGGAGAAGCCCGGGAGTCATCGGGATTTGGCTCATCGGAATATCGGAGTTTCCGTGGTCTTGAAACTCTTGAAGAACGAAATCGTGATCTGTGATTTCCTGAGAGGATCTCAACCATTGATCTCATCAAGGAAACGTGTCGAGGAGCAGGGAACCATCAGGGTTCAGCCCATCGGAGAATCGGGGTTCTCGCATACAATGGAATCGTAGCAGGAGAAACCACGATTTCGCGACATCCGATAGAGTGAACCAAGGAGATGGTGACGTGGAGGAGAGAGAGATATCACGTGCATCGGGGTTCGGAAATTTAGGATTTCCAGAGACATAGAACTCTCACTGTCGAAATCGCGATCTGTGATTTCCCGACAGGGATAAAGGCCCTAGTGGAGGACAGGTGTCGGAGGGTTGAGTCTTGCCGACGACAGGTGGCATCGGGATTCGGGGATTTATAAGACTCGACTCCGTGAGTGCATGACTCGCAACCACGCGAGTTCTGATTTCCCGATAAGGTAAAGGGAGATCACTAGAGGAGCATCCTGTGGGTGTAGAGAAGTCCCGATAAGGGATTTGGAGATTAATTTAGCTCTTCGGGCCGAGGAAAGAGAAGATCCTGGTGACAGCGGACATGCCCTGGGTGGCGGTCTGCATCATATGATATCCTCGTTTCCAACCAAATAACAACTTTTGACCTTTTAAATGACCATGATCTCGACTCTGATCATAAACCTTTAACCTTAACTCTAAACTTTTCCATGCATAGGATCGCCATTGGAGAGAATTTTGATAATCAAAGGAATTTGCGCTTTGACAAAAATAAAGTTGACATTTTCTTAAAGGATTTAAATAGTAAATTAAATATCCTAACTTATAAGGACAACATTGAAGAACCCTATCATGATTTTACAACTACCTTTCCACTTCTATTAACAAGTTCCCTTTCGAGGTGTCCTATAAAAAGAATAATAGAATGACCAACCCTTGGTATGATAAGGAATGTAAAATTGCAAGGAAATCCATTAGGGATGCTTCTAATGAGTCCTCAAAACTCGATAAGATCAATACATAAAAAACCCTAATTAAAAGGAAAAAAGGTATTATATCAATAAAAGGAAAGAGCACCTTTCACAACTATATAAGCTGGATCCTAAGAAGTTATGGAGCCAAATTATAAACCACAATACTAAAGAAAATAATAGGATTCCCTTAAGGGACTGGAATTCCTACCTTAAAATTCTTTACAAATTCCCTAATGCCATGGACACCATTCCTATTGTCCCTACAAAGGAAGAAGTTTTTTCTTTAGATGACATAGAGTTTGGGGTTAAGCGAATTGCAAATGGGAAAGCTAAGGACATTCAAGGTTGCCAAGCTGAAATTTTTAAAATCAGAGGGCCAATCATTATCCCTCACATATACAAGCTCTTCAATTTAGCAGTCAAGCAAGGCTTCCCTAAACCTTGGATGCAAAGCCTCATTGTTCCTATTTTTAAAAATGTGGATATAAACATTCCCTCTAATTATAGGACCATTATGATTAGCCTGATTTTAGCCAATCTTTATGGAATTATTTTGGAAAATAAGATTATCCTTTGGCTAGAAAGTCACGGTGAAAGAGCTAAATTCCAGGATGGGTTTAGGAGATATCATTCAACTGTGGACCATATTATTACCTTTTGGATCATTGTAGAGGAGTTCTACAATATTAAAACCAATCTTTTTTGTTGTTTCCTTGACTTTAGAAAAGATTTTGACATGGTTCCCAGGAAAAACCTTTGGAATAGGTTGGAAAAGATAAAAGTTCCTCTTGAGTTGAGGGTTGATGCAATAAGGATGTATGAAAATGTTATTTCTAAGTTTAAAAAAAATGAGGGCTGGTCAAAAGAGATTAACTGCAATATCGGAGTCAAACAAGGTTGTCCCTTGTCCCCTACCCTTTTTGGAATATACATTGACAAGTTAGAAGATTGCTTGGAAAAATAAGGTTGTGTCAGCGTTACTCTCACTAGTATAGTCATCGATCTTCTTATTTATGACGATGATATTGTTCTTATGGAAAGGAAAGGAATCCCTGTGATCTTGAAAACCAACTAAGAATCCTCAAGGATTTTTTCTCCAATATGGGTATGACTATTAATACTAATAAGACTAAGGTCATGATTATTAAATCCAATAAGATCCCTTATGATACCCTCACATATGACAACCACAAATTGGAGGAAGTAACTTCATACAAATATCTTGGAAAATATATTCACCACAATCTCAATTGGAATTATAGAATTGAGAAAAGGATTATTGGGGGATGGAAAGCTTATTATGGGCTTGAAAAAAATTGTAAATCAACTGATCTTTGGAGTTTGGATAAGAAGAAACTCCTCTTTGAGACTCTTGTTACACATGTGATTCTTTATGGATGTGAATTTTATGGCTGTAGTATCTCTTGTGAATCCTAGAGAAAGATAGAGCAAATACAAAATAATTTTATAACCTATAATCTCAAAATTAAAGGAAATGCACCATATCCCATCCTCCTCTAAGAAACAAGTCTCTCCCCCATTGAGAGCATGGCTATGACTATATAAGTAATGTATAAGAACAAGTTAAACAACAGGGAAGACAAGAGGCTTCCTAAAGTTGTTTCAAAATCAAGTCATAACCACCATCGACTCAAGTGAGGATGGAATAAAGATGCTCGATCTTGGCTAAACTATTGGGGAATCATGGAAGTCACCATTTTGTAGAATAAAGATACTATTAAAAAAACGTCAAATCAAAATTTAAGGAGAAAATGTGGTATGATAAAGATTTAGAGGAACAAAGAAAATTAAGGTATTATAAGGATGTAATCAACCCTAATCTAGAGATCAAAATTATCTGTTTGTTTTTCCAAGTGTAAAGAAAAAAAAAAACATTACTAAGATAAGAACAAATTCTCACGAGCTCCATAGTGAAACTGGGCATTGGTCAATTCCTAAACTACCATGGGATGAAAGAGTGTGTCACCTTTGTGACACTAAGAAGGTTGAAGATGAAAAGAACGTTATCTTAGATTGTCCAACCTATACCCATATTAGATATCATTTTCAAAATATTTGTCACACTACCAACTTTCCTAACCTCTTAACTCAACAAATGTATGGTGATCTTGGAAAGCTTCTCTTTATGTTTTTTGAGCACAGAAACAAAATTCTAAAGAATCGCAAGTAATCACTTACCCTCTTAAATTCTGATAAACCAATTCAGTCTTAGTGAACATTAATCATCATCATCATCATCATATTGAAAAAATTTGTAACATAACAAATCATATCATTTTCACAATAAAATAATGTTTTAATTAAAATTAAATCTAAATTATAAATGAATTTATTTTCAAAATAAAATAATGAAAAAAAAACAAAATAAATTATTCATGTGACTTCTTCAGTGTCTCTTATACTTGCAATTGGATATTCTTAATCTTCTCAACAAATTTTTCTTCCTTTAGTGCATATCCTGTGAGGTCCTCCCTCATTCCTCCTTGTTGTCCATATACAAAATCTAAGGGTGAAGGTGGAAAATACACAAAGAAATCTTCAAAAGGTGACTTACCAGTAGAAGTGTGGACTACTTTGTTATAAGAGTGTTGTATATATATAAAATTTCTATCCCAAGTCTTTGGATGCTTCTTATTTTAACCCCTCAAAAGTTGCACCAAAGTCCTGTTGACTACTTCCATCTACTCATATGTCTATGGATGGAATGTTGTAGACTTCTTCAACTTAGTGTCCATCTTCTCCCACATTGTAGTCCAAAATGCACTGAGAAATTTGGTATCCTTATCTAAGATGATGCTCCTGGGTATCCCAAAGTGCACCCAGACCTATTCAAAGAACTTATTTGTTGCTTCTTATCCAGTGATGTTTTTTTCACAAGGCGTGAGAATGCACATTTTGTTGAAATTGTCAACTACCAAAAATAGATAGTCATGTCCCTTCCTGGTTGTTGGTAATCCTCCCAAAAAATCCATGTAAATTCTTTCCCAAGGTCGAGTGGGTACAGGTAAGGGATGATATGGACCTTGATTCCTATTGTTGGGCTCCCTGGTACAACAAAGCATACATCCTCTAATACACGATGTTGCATCTGTTAGAAAAACAGGATTGAAGAGCAATAAAATAAAACAAATGCAGAAATAAAACACAAAAGATACACAATACAATATAGACATAGATATACGTGGTTCACCTAGTGTGAGCTACGTCCACTAGATAAATTTATAGGTCCTTCATTTTTATTATCCAGCAAAATGAAGGGATACAACCTACAACACGCTTTCTATAACTTCATTTTCTTTCTCTCACAGTCTCCTCTCTCATAAAAAAATATTCACAATAATACACAACCACAATATAATTCCCTCATAAGAAAGGGTTTACTTCTAGGGAAAAAACCCCTAAAATAACTTCTACCATCAAATCTATGACCTTATAATGAACGGTCCATATTGACTACGAAATAACAATATTTTACAAGGAAATTTTTCCCAATATTTCACTTTGGGGGCGTTTCCCCCGAATCCCCCACCAAGGAGGGGATACAAAAAATTTCGCCGCCCCCCCTGGACTCCCCTGGTGAAAGTTGTGGGGGGGAAATCCCCCCCACACACCCCCGTTAGGGAATGGGGTCCCAGCACAATTGAAACAAACCTCTGAATCAAGAAGATAATTAGGCTCCACAACTAACAATATCCCACTTGGAGACTGATCACAATAGCTCCACTATTGTTTTAGCTGCTGGACTATACTCCTCCTTGGACCTAGAAAAGTGTTCATATTCACCTTCATGCTTGAAGACCAACTAAAACTGAGAAGGAACTTAGTTTCTCCCTGGTTACTCCCTTTGTTAACATGTCTACAAGATTATGGCTAGTATGTATCTTTTCCAACTTCAAATGTCCATGTTCCAAGACAGATCGTATGAAATGATTCCTGAGCTATATATGCTTAGTATTCGAATGGAAGGCTGAGTTCTTTGCAATATGAATGGCACTCTCTCTGTCACAGTACAACTTGTTATTCTCCTACTTCTTTCCCAATTCCTCCATAAACCTCTGTAGCAAAATCATCTCTTTACTAGCCTCTGTAGCTGCAACATACTTTGCTTCTGTTGTTGAAAGTGAAACAACCTTTTGTAGTTTTGAAATCCAAGTTATTGTTGTTCCACCTACAGTAAAAACATATCCTGTGGTGCTCCTCCTGCTATATTTATCACCTGCCATATCTCAATCAACATATCCATGTAAAAAATGTATGAACCTCCAAAACATAATGCATGAGTAGAAGTACCTCTCAAATACCTGAGAATCCACTTTACTGCCTCCCAATGTTATTTACCTGGATTGTTCATATACCTGCTCACAACTCCCACTGCATGTGCAATATCTAGTCTTGTGCAAACCATCACATACATCAAGCTTCCAACTACTGATGAATAAGGGATCGTGGACATGTGTTCTATCTCCTCCTATGTCTTGTGACACATTTCCTTAGTTAATTTGAAATGGATTTCTAAAGGTTTACTAACTAGTTTTTCATTCTTCATTCTAAACCTGTCCAACACCTTCTCTATGTACTCACCCTGAGACAATGTCAATTTGCAATTTTTCCCATCTCTTTTTATTCTCATACCAAGGATTTTATTTGCATCACCCAAATCCTTCATTGAAAATGAATTATCTAATTTATTCTTGAGCACATTTATATCCTACATATTAGACCTTGCAACAAGCATGTCATCTAGATATAATAGCAACATAATATCGCTTCCATTTTCTAGCGTTTTGATATAAATAGAGTGATTAGAATGACATCTACTATAACCTTGTTCTGCCATAAACTTGTCAAGATTCAAATACCACTTCCTTGGAGCTTGCTTTAGTCCATACAATATATTCTTCAACCTGAATGCCAAATTCTTCTTTCCTTTTACCTCATACCCCTGTGGCTGCTGCATATAAATCTCTTCCTCCAGATCCCCATGGAGAAAAGTTATTTTTACATCTCACTGTTCAATATGAAAATATTCTATTGCCACAATAATTAAAATAGTCCTAATAGAATTCATCTCAACAACAGGAGAAAATATTTCATCAAAATATATATCTTTCTTTTGTGCAAACCCCTTTACAACAAGTCTATCCTTGTACCATTTTTTTCCTCCATCTTCTTCCTTCAACTTGTAAACCCAGTTATTATGTAATGCTCTTTTTTTGTAGAAAACTGAACCAAGTCCCAAGTATGGTTAGTTACCAAGGAATCCATTTCCTCTTTCATGCCTTTCTCCCACTTCTTTTTGGTGTCTACCTACATTGCCTCTTCATGACATTTTGGTTCACCAGAATCAAACAACATTAAATAATACAATAAAGGAGAGTATCATTCAGGGGGTCTACTTAACTTGGTAGATCTTCTAACAACACTTGCAGGAGTTTGAGGTACATGTTTCTCTTTTTGTTGTACATTTTGATTTTCTGGTACCTTTGGAATTTTGTTTTCAGTGATCTCATCAAGCACCATGTATTTTGGTTTTTCTTCTCTCGGTTTCCTTCCCTGCAACTAATCTTTATACATGAACTTCTCATTGAATATGACATATGTACTCCTAATTATTTTGTGATTTTCATAATCCCACAAGCAATAACCAAAATCTTTAACACCATATCCAATAAAGGTACACTTCTTGGATTTTTCTTCAAGCTTTGTTCTATTTTCTTTATCAATATGGAAAAATGCTTCACAACCGAAAGTCTTCATCAATGAATAGTTTACTTTTTTACCTGTCCATGCCTCCTCTAGAATGCCACCATCCAAAGAAATTGAAGGTCCTCTGTTTATCAAGTAAACAACAATATCTACAACATCTACCAAAAACTGTAAGGGCATCCATGCATGCAATATCATACTCCTTGCATGCTCCATGATTGTCTTGTTCATCCTTTATAACACACCATTTTCTTGTGGTGTTCCTGGAACTGTCTTCTCTCTATGAATCCCATGGTATGAACAATAATCACCAAACACCTTGTTGCAGTATTCACCTCCATTATCTGATCTAAGACACTTCAACCTTTTTCCTATCTCATTCTCAACTAAAGCTTTCCATTTCTTAAAAGTATCAAAAACATCATATTTTTGTCAAATGCAATAAACCCAAGTTTTTCTAGTTGCATCGTCAATTAAACTAACATAATAACGATAGACACCAAGAGATGATACCTGAGTTGGTCCCCATACATATGTATGCACAAGATCTAACTTTTCAATCTTCTTTACCTTTCCAACTCTAAGAAATATGACTCTCTTTTGTTTTTCATAAACACGGTGCTCACAGAAATACAAATCAATTTGTTTAATATCTAGAAATAAATTTATTTTGTGAAGTATCTACATCCCCTTCTCACTCATGTGTCCAAGCCTATGATGCCACAATGCTATATCCACTCCTGTAGAAGCTAAATAGATATAATAATCAACATTACCAGTACATAAATACAATGTACCTACCTTCTCTCCTTTTTCTATCACCAGTGATCCTTCTGTGACCTTCCACGCCTTATCTATAAATATAGATATACAACCTTCACTTCTCAACTGCCTTGTTGAAATTATACTTTTCCTTAGATCTGGTACATGTCTTACCTCTTTCAATAACCATTGGTTTCCATTATTTTTATTTATTTGTACCTTACCCATTCCAACAATTTTGCATGGTGCATCATCACCCAAATGAACCTGTCCAAAATCACCTTGAGCATAATCTAGAAAATGTTTCCTATGGGGTGTGGAATGAAATGAAGCCTTTGAATATACTACCCAAGACTGAGAAATATTATCTATAGAAATAATCAAAGCATCTTGTAAAACATCACCTGTTACATTTGCTTCTTGATTTTTCTCTTGTTGTCCATCTATTTGTTTCTTTGGAGCTCTGCAGTCTTTCTTCATATGTCCTTTATTCCCACAATTCCAACACTCTATCTTTCCCAGTATGGATTTGGATTTTCCCTTCCTAGAATTCCCACGGTTCCCTAAGACCTTTCCTCTATCCTTTTGTCTTCCTCTGTTATCCACAGTCAACGCATTACCTAATGTCTCACCTATTCTTTTCCATTGCATTTCCTCGCTAAGGATAACACCAACAACATCATCAAACTTTAGAGTGTTTGAAATAGAGACAAAGTTACTTACAACCATGACCAAACCATTCCATCTTTTTGGAAATGAGCATAGGATTAGAAGAGCCCTAACCTCGTCATCAAAGTCCACTTTTACAGAGATTAGCTGATTAGTAACCGTATTAAATTCATTTAAATGATCTGCAACAGACCCCCCTTCTGACATCTTAATATTAAATAATCTCTTCATAAGAAATACCTTACTGGATGCCAAGGGTTTTTCACACAGTTTATCCAGTGTCTGTTAGCTCCTTCTTTGTATTTTATTTTGAAATATTAAAATCCACCGACACTGCCAGGCTCAACCATATCGTTCCTAGTGCCTTTTTGTCAAGAACCTCCCATTCTTCATCCTTCATGGCCGTCAACTTCTTTTATATTCCACTCAATGGTAGGAATAGATCCTTCTGACATAAATAATCTTCCATCTGCATCTTCCATAACTGGTAGTTTTCACCGTTAAATTTCTCGACCCTAAACTTTCCATCTTCCATCATTTCTCCCACTCGAACCAGGAACCTTCTTTTCCTACGAGTTAATTTTTTCTTTGATACCAATTGTTAGAAAAATAGGACCGCAGAGCAATAAAATAAAACAAATGTGGAAATAAAAAACAAAAGATACACAATAAAATAGAGACACAGATATATGTGTTTCACCTAGTGTGGGCTACGTCCACCAGAGAAATTGCTAGGTCCTTCCTTTTTATTATCCAGAAAAATGAAGGGATACAACCTATAACACACATGCTATAACTTCCTCTTCTTTCTCTCACAATCTCCTCTCTTAGAATACAATATTCGCAATAATACACAACTGCAATACAATTCCCTCATAAGAGAGGGTTTCCTTCTAGGGGAAAAAAACCTAAAATAACTTCTAATATCAGATATGTGACCTTATAATGAAAGGTCCAGATTGACTACGAAATTACAACATTTTAAAAGGCATTTTTTGCCAATATATCTTTTTGGGGGCACTGCCACCAAATCTCCCGCCAGGGGGAATACAAAAATTTTTGGCACCCCCCCTAGACCCCTTGGTGACAGATGTGGGGGGCCAAGCCCCCCCACACCCCCCATTAGGGAATGGGGTCCAAGAACAACTGAAAAAAACCTATGAATCAAGAAGATAATCAAGCTCCACAACTAACAATATCTTCTTCCATTCTGAGCCAATACACATATCTTTGTAAGTTGGAAACTGTCTTCCCAACACCAAAATGTCCTGCAACATTAAAGGTGTGAGCCTCTATGATAATACGTAATTATTCACCTTTAGGAATTTATAGCTTATCGAGCTTGTAGAGTAAACCATTATGGAAATTATAGTCATTCTTTCCATCACCTTCTTCTATATGAATTTGGCCTTGTAGTTGTTGAAACACCTCCTTGAAGTCATCATATTTTGTGTATGCATCTTTTTATGCATCATGGGTAAAAGGATCCATGTGCATTAGCATTTCCAAAGTTGTAATATTAGATGTCGGTGTCCTAAAAGGATGTCTTATAACTTATTTGTGATACCCTTCTTATATTTTATGAGCAAATGAAATTGTTGTAAAACCCCCATCCACTTGTAATGTCTAGTTTGTTGTAGCTTACACTGGGTCTGCAAATACCATAGAGGCTATTGATCTATGTGGATGATGGTCTCCTTACCCATGAGATAGTGTTTCCACTTTTTGATAATTTGTATGAAGACATAGAGATCCTTTTCGTAGGTAGGGTAGTTGCGAACTACCCCATGAAATACTCTAGAATGATAGCATACATGCCTTCATCCCTGCATCAGTATTACTCCCACGACATACCCACTTGCATTTGTATCCACTTCAAAAATATTATGTAAGTTCTATAGTGTGAGAACTGGTGCTTGAATGATATTTATTTTTATCTCATAAAAATCCTTCTGCTAATTCTTTCCTTGCAAAAACTCTTACCACTGGTTGTTATGATGTGGAGTGGTGCAACTATTTCTAAAAATGAATCTATGAACTTCCGCAAGAATTTTTTCGCCCTAATAAAAATCCTAAATTTAGTGAAATTTGTAGGAATTTTCCATTTCATGATGGCCTCCATATTTACGGGATCTATCTTGAGCTCCCCTCCACCGATCACATACCCCAAGTACACGAAACATGACTGAGAGAACTCACATTTCTTGAGATTTTCCAGCAATTGGTGCTTTTTCAGAGTCTCTAACACTTGCATAAGATGTGACATATACTCCCAGGTAGCAATATAAAACAATATATCATCCAAATATAAAATAACAAATGAATCTAGATAAGGGCATAAAACATCATTCATTAGTCTCATAAATGTAGCAAGTGCATTTCATAAACTAAATGGCATAAACAACCACTCATACAAACATTTCCTTGTCTTGAAGGCAGTCTTCCAGATATCTTCTTTTTTGACTCATACCTAGTGATATCCTAATTTCAAATACAACTTAGTGAAGTACTTGGCATGTTGCAACTGGTCCAATAGATCATCAATCCTTGGTAGGGGGTACCAATTCTTCAGTGTAATCTTGTTCAATGCCTTGTAATCAATACACATTATCCAAGTCCCATCCTTTTTGGGAAAAATTATGATGGGTGACCCACAAGATGAGGTACTTGGTTGAATTACACCCTGCTCCAACAACTACTACAATTGCTTCTTCACTTCATCCACTTCTAGAATGAACTATCTATACAACCCAATATTCGTCAATGGGGAGTATGTAAACAACTGTATTTTGTGCTCCACTTCCCTCTTGGGTGGTATCCCTTTAGGATCCTGGAACACTCCTCTGTATTTTTGTAGAAACTCCTCCAAATTTTGTTTCTTCTCTTTAGTACACCCGTCCATGGATGTCTTCACTCTCATTGACTCATCATCAGACTGATTTTCTCTTAAGAAAAGTAAAACATATTTCTTACTATAACTAATCAACTTCTTGATTTGATTGACACTTACCAATGATATATTTTCCTTACCTTTATGTGCATTGATGATGTAGGACTTCCCATCCTTGATCAATCGGTATTGGTTGGATCTTCGTGTGGATATTGCATCTCTCATATACATGTAAAGAATTCCAAACATTAATCCACATACATCAATGGGTACTACATCCAATTCCACTTCATCAGTAAAATCAACCGTTATAGAAAATTTAATCTTACATTATTTTTTTACCTTTATATTTGCATCATTTTTTACCCAAATCAATGGATAGAGGCTAGGATGATTGTGAACCTACAATACAATTATTGACCAGATCCACTACTATGAGAATAACCTATGAACCATAGTCGGAAAAAGAATCTATCTTGGTCTTCTTGACCTGAATCTTGATGTGGAAGAGCTTGGTCATCTCCTTCTCTTCCTGGTAAAGAATGATTCTCAGATTCACCTCCTTCTACACAAATGTGCAGACAATCTTTTGATCAACATCCAATCTACTTTCAACCTGATTGCTTGAATCTTTGGCTAGAAGCTTCTTTTTCTTTCGGTCCTTCTTGTGGTTCTTTGGGTTCATCTATGGATGTAGTTTCCAAAACAATTCCTCAGTGTGGCCATCAATGTTGCAATGATAGCATGGTTGTTGGGATCTTAACTCTATTTTGCAGTTTTTGTTGTCTTCTTATATTCCCCCCCCTTTCCACTTCTTCTTTCCCTACTTAGAAGCTTACTGATGTTGTTTCTACTTCGAACCACTTGGATTCCCCTTCTTTTGGCCTATGTTTTCCAAGTACTGTGCCTATACACATGACTCATCCACCATACTTGGCTTGAATAGAATCACATGATTTCATAGATAACTGTGTAACCCCCCCATATACTTGAGGAGTAAATCTGGGTTCTTGGGAGAGATACCCAACATGGTGGCCATATTTTTGAACTTAGTGTTGTTCTCTTGTACACTCTGCCCCTGAATCTGCCTTAAGTAGTGCCACCAGATCCATTGGTCCTCTACATAACTGATAGGGTAAAATTAGGACTTAATGATGGTTTTGAAGTCCTCCCACCTAGTTACTAGCGGATCACCCTCCTGCTTATGTCTTTCCCACTAGGTTAAAGAATGTCCCTCTAACTTCAATCTAGCTAATAAACTTTGTTTCTCTTCATTTATATGGTGAACACTAATATAAACTTCTAGTTGTTGCAACGAATGATTCATTTTTAATGCATCAATCTCACCTTGATATGGCTTTATGTCCACTTTCACTTCCATATTGAATAGGGATTGTGAAGGGTTCACGACACTCGAACTTGACTACTCTTTTTTGGATTCTTTCCATGAATCCTTTTCTTCCTGATCTTTTGATTCCCCTCTGATATGTTCTGTAAGTTAGAGCCTCCATCATCTCTGACTAGTCCAAGATTTCTTTCTAGAGCTTCCATGAGGAGGTTCAAATTGTGACTGATGTCAACAAATTATGCTTCCAACTTCTTAAATCTCTCTTCTGCGAGATATCAAGTGTTATTATGAATAGACGCGTCCACCATGGATATGGTTCTCTGCAACTTCTCTTTAATTTGATTCCTTGATCCTGCAACTTCCCACAAATTCCCAAAATGAAAACCTTTGTTGATACCAATATGATTTGTAAACTGCCATGGATATTCCACTGGAATAGTTCGTCACAACATATGTAATAAAATACTAAAATCTTTACTATTAAGGTTAATTTCCTTTAGATCTCCATAATATTTAGTTACTAATAAAATATATAAATGCAAAACAATTAGAGAACAGTAAAACACATTCACACCATCCAAAAATAAACGTAAGATATGACCTGGGAAATCCAATATGGGAGAAAACCCAGCTAGAAGGTGAGGTTTCTCTGCTCTCTTTTCTCTAGTAAAGAAATGATTCAAGTACAAAGAAAGAGTAATTCTTTGTGGATTTTTGTTTGACCTATGGCCTATATGACTTCTACAAAATCTCTCCTCCTCTATTATTCTAATAGAATACCATTCTTTGATGTTTTTCTCAACTATGGAACAAGATGCAATGCAAAATAATGGAACCCCTTCTCCTCCTAGTGGCATGGTTTTTAACATAGCCTGATATCCATATAGGGATAGATTTTTTACTTCCTGAACTTTCAATTGTGATAGGGTTTTGTAACTTCTAGAATGTTCTTAGAAAATCCACTATGTGGCTAGCCCCACATGTCTAATTAATGAAGGTTGACGTGACATCCACTCGCACCATGTTGATCAATATGGTAGGTCAACTTGTGGGAGGCATAACTTTCTCATAGGAACTCCAGTTCGAAAACCGATCTGCACTGTTGGAAAGGTATCAACATGTATAATTTAGAATCTTCTTCCATAGTAAGGTTTGGACCTAAAAAAAGGTCATTTGATGCCTCAAAATGCCTTGGAAGATTTATGATTGTTTTTTTGGACCCAAATTTCCAAATTTGGAACAGTTGTCGAAATGGCCCTACAAGTTGATTCCTCTAATTTTTCCATCCAAAAAGTAGTGATATAGATGAAAAATAATTTAATGATCCAATCTAGATCAATTAATGTTTTAATATTAATGTCGCGATGTGACAAAAAAAAAAATGAATCTCCCAATGTGACTTCACATTCCACTTAACACCACAATGAGCCATAACCATTCATGAATGTAGGAAGAAAACATAAGTCAACAAAACTAAATGTATCAATGTCACATAATCATTCAATAACATCACAATCAAACATATCTATATTATAAAGTAATCCAAATGAATGTTACAATATGACGTAACCATTGAATAATTTCAAAACCCAACCAAACCTTGATTAATGTTGAAATGTGACAAAACCATGAATAAAATGTCAAAATCTCACATCATATTTCATGAACATCACAATTTCATAAATAATTAGAATCACAATGTGACATGACATTTCATAAATGACACAATGTTACATAGTCATTAACAGAGAAAGATGAATGTCAGAACGGGAAATAACCATTATGGAATGTCACAATGCCACATAACCCTTGATAAATGTCACAATGGGACAACAATCATTTATGAATCTCACAATGTGACATCACATTCATTAATGATACAATATGAAATAACATTAATGAACATCACAATGTGACATAAAATTAAAAAAATCCTATATAAATGTCAGAATGTCGCATCATATTTCATTAACATCGGAACACAATAAAACATTATTGAACATTGCAATGTCACATGAAATTTTATGAATGTATTAATCTGACATGGTTGTCAATGCCATAATATGAATGTCACAGTGTGACAAAACCTTTCTCAATGTCACAATGTGACATCATATTCCATCGACACCACAATGCGACATAACCATTAATGAATGTAGGAAGTCGACATAAGTCAACCAATACAAACATCTCAATGTTGCATAACCATTTAGAAACATCACAATCAAACAAACCCATCTTATAAACTAACCCAAAATGAATCTTATAATATTATGTAACCATTGAAGATTTTCACAACCCAACCAATCCCTTCATGAACGTTGAAACACCATTAATCCTAGCAAAACATAATGAGAAACCATAGCAAACCATAATGAATAATGACTGACAATGCCCAACAAAAACCTTCATGAACATCGTAATGTGACAAAACACTTAGTAAATGTGAGAATCTAACATCAAATTTAATGAACGACATAATGCGACAAAAAATTAAACACCAACGTAACATGGCATTTAAGAAATGTCGCAATGTCACATAGTCGTTAACACATCAACATAAATGTACCAATCTGAAATAACCATTAAGGAAATCCACAAACCAACATAACCCTCCAATAACATTTAATGGATGTCGCAATGTGACATTTAATATATTTATAAAATTACTAATATATTATTTTAATAATATTATTAATAAAATATATTAATATTATATTATAATATTAATATATTTACATTATACTAAAACATTTATATTTATATTAACGAGTAAATTTTTATACAAAATTAAAACATATATTATACAATATTTCTACAAATTAATACAAATATTGCATATTACTATAAATTTTAATATAATAAATTTATGTATAAAGTTATATTATATTTGAACTTATATTAATGTTTGTATTAAAATTTATATAAAAATTAATACAACCATTGTAACAAAATACTTAGTAAATGTGAGAATGTAACATCAAATTTGATGAATGTCACAATGCGATAAAACATTAACACATCAATATAACATGACATTTTAAAAATGTTACAATGTCACATAGTTGTTAACACAACAATATCAATGTATCAATTTGAAATAACTATTAAAAAATGTCACAAACCAATATAACTCTCTAATAAAATTTTCAAAATTTAACATTTAATATATTTATAAAATTACTAATATATTATTAATAATATTATTAATAAAATATATTAATATTATTATAATATTAATATATTTACATTATACTACAGTCTTTATATTTATATTTATATTTATATTTATATTTATATTTATATTTATATTTATATTAATATTTATATTAGTATTAATATATCTTTATTAATTAATAGTAAAGTTTTTTACAAAGTTAAAACATATATTATACAATATTTCTATAAATTAATAGAAGCATCACAAACATTATTATAAATTTTAATATAATTAAATTATGTATAAAGTTATATTGTATTTTAACTTATTAATTATAAATTAATACAACCATTAATAAGATAATAAAATATTATATTCAAAGTTATATTATATTCAAAGTTATATTAATCTATATTATGATCAGTGGATGTTAATCATCATCATCGTAATGTTATATTAAACTAAAATTGTACTATATTAAGTTATATTAATATTTATATGTGATTTTATTACTATTATTAATAGTAAAAAACATATTAATGTTATATTATATTAAAATTTATATTATTTTTATTTATCAACACCATAATAATAATAATAATAATAATAATAATAAAAAAAAAAAAAAAAATGAAAATCTTAACATTAATATATTAATATTAATGATCTTATAATAATAAATATTAATTATCTCAATATAAATATGTTAATAATGATGATGATGATTAACTTCCACTGAGATTGAATTGGTCTATCATACCTTAAGAAGGTAAGGAATTACTTGCAATTCTTTAGAATTTTGTTGTTGTGCTCAAAAAGCATTAAGAGAAGTTTTCCAAGAGCACCATAGTTTTGTTGAGTTAAAAGGTTAGGAAGGTTGGTAGTCTGATAATTATTTTGAAATTGAGATCTAATCTTGGTATAGGTTGGACAATCTAAGAGAAAGTTATTTTCATCTTCAACCCTTTTCGTGTCACAAAGGTGACACACTCTTTCATCCCAAGGCATTTTAGGAATTGACCAATGCCCAGTTTCATTATGGAGATAATGAGAATTTTTTCTTATATTAGCAATGCTTATTTTTTTGTTTATACTTGTCAAAACAAAGAAATAATTTTGATCTTCTAGATTATGGTTGATTACCTTCTTACAATACCTAACTTTTTTTTTTCCTCTAACTCTTTATCACGCCACATTTTATCCTTAAACTTTGATTGAATAATATTTTTAATAGTATCATTATTCTGCAAAATATTCTCTTCCATGATTCCCCAATGTCTTAGCCAATACTGGGCATATTTATTCCATCCTCGCTTGAGTCGAAGGTGGTTACGACTGGAGTTTGAAGCAATTTTAGGAAGCTTCATGTCTTCCATGTTATTTAACTTGTTCTTATACACTAAATATATAGTCATAGTCATGCTCTCAATGGGGGAAATTCTTTTCTATAAGAGGAGGATATGATAGGGCATATTTCCTTTAATTTTCAGATTATAGGTTATAAAATTATTTTGTATTTTCTTTATATTTCTCCATAATTCTCGAGAGATATTGAATCCCCAAACTTCACATCCATATAGAATAATAATAATAACATGAGTCTCAAAGAGGATTTTATTCTTATCCCACATCCAAGGTTGACTAATTTACAATTGTTTTCAAGTCCATAATAATCTTTCTATCCTCCAATTATCATTTTATCAATGCTATAATTCTAGTTAATCTTGTGGTGAATATCGATTCCAATATATTTGTATGAAGTCACTTACTCCAAGTTGTTTTTGTCATATACGAAGGTATCATAAGTGGTCTTATTGGATTTAATGATCATGACTTTAGTCTTCTCAGTATTAACAATCATACCCATATTGGAGAAAAAATACTTGATGAGTCTTATTTTCTTTCCAAGATTGTGGGGGATTCTCTCCATAAGAATGATATCATAAACATAAAGAAGAAGATTGATGACTATAGAAGTGAGAGTAGCGTTGACATAACCTGCTTCTTCCAAAAAATCTTCTAACTTGTTAATGTATATGCAAAAAAGGGTAGGGGACAAGGGACAACCTTTAGACTTGACTCTGATATTGCAGTTAATTTCTTTCAACTAACCCTCATTGTTCTTAAACTTGGAAATAGAATTCTCATACAAAGGTGAGTACAAGAACTTGGTGGCCGAAAAAGTGGAAATGGCATGATTAAGAACGCACACGTTTTCTTAGGAACACGCATGCGTTCCTATACCTATAGGTTCAGATATGGTCGAACCTCCACATATATTCCACATAGGTTTAGCTGAAAAAACGCGTGCATGGTCTTAAGAGAGGACATGTGGTCTTACTGATAAAAATATATTAAGGTCTCGAGTGTCGTTTGTGCCCAAATCATGCTCGCACTTCTCTGTTTGAGAAAATATAGTGGAGCTACAAAAGAGGAAGAAAGGGAGGAGGGGACCACTGTGTCTAGGTATGTTACATTTTTCTTAATTTTAATCTTATTTAGTCATTCCAATTTAGTAATTTTCTCCCAATAATCCAAATTCAAAAAAAAATGTAGTTTTGTATTTTAACTAAAAAAGGAACCTAATTTACATGCCATGGATTTTAAATTGTAGCATATATAATACAATGGAGCCCCAAGACAATTTAAATCCCTCACAAGAAAACCTAGAAGACCAAAACCCCAACCCACGACCACCACACAATGTAAACACTGAAATTGATCAGGGTTTGGTTATATTACGAGCCCTTGGGGAAAAATTAAGGGAGACTAGAGATCCTAGCAGAGTCTCCTTGGCCTTTTATTTGGACATCATTGTGCATTCCATTGTAAGTGCCGAAGGAAATTGACCTTTATTTATGATTATAGGGAACAAATGTATGAGTAATATAACACTAGTTTGGACAGAAACCAAGTCAAAGAAATGGGAATTTCAAAACAACAAATGTTTTCTATATTTAGGGATCCTAGAAATGGACAATAACTACCATTGACTAGGAAACACAGCTCAATTGACTGGTGCATCCATCCCCAGATTAGTCAAAATTAAATGGATAGGTGGTACATGGTTTTTGATAAACCTCCCTGGAATAACAGGGAGATGCCCTTATATTTTCTAAGAAAATTATGGGCTAAGTTTATTAGGGGTAAAAATGTCAACTACTTTGACATTGGTGAATTCCATGGGGTGGGTTGAGGGTCCACATAGGACCAGTATCATGTTAGGCGCGACCCCAAGTTAGGTCCCCGTCCCCCCAAGAGAAGGCCTAACCCCCCCTACCCAACATCCTCCTATTGCGGGGAACTTGCAACAAGTACAACTAGCCATCTCCTCATTAACTCGTAGCCTAGTGCAACATAGTATCTTTGTTGAACTATCTTGGTAGGAGGTGCCTACCAGTGACATTGATAGAGGAGTTGGAGTGTTAGGATGCACATGAGAGTAAAGTGAGGAGAGGACACATGGACATAGTAGCCGTCCATGTGAACCTTGTAGATGCTTGAGCTGCAAGAAGACATGTTATGGGGTTATAGAGCCCAGTGAAGAACACAGATTCATGGAGGAGGTTAGTATCTTAACCCTCTCTATGTTCTTCATCGTTATATTTTTATTTTCTATTTTTTTTATTTATATAGATATTTGATTGTATGTTGCTTTATAGTTGTTGTGTCCCAACAACATACCCTCTACACCTATGGATGCATCAGTGCCTAGCCCCACCACTGATGCATCAGTAGAGGAAACATGTTCATTGGGTGCACCATACACACGTGTATGTATCACATTTGATAGATTCAACATAATCATTTCTTTATTTTAGGACATTGTCAAATTTTTTATATGTTTTGTTGTTTCTATAGGATTTGGCACCAGGAGATGTCGAGGATTATCCATCTGGGATGGAAAAGTCACCAACATCATAGGTATCATGTGTAAAGTTAAATATCGTATAATTCTCAAATTGTTTTTGTTTATTTTTTGAATTTTACTATTTAGTACTAATAGTTCAATTTTATTCATATGTATGCAGGCCACCAATATATTTTCTAGGTATAGTAGTATTTCACCCACTAGGAACCTGGGCGTTTCTTCTAGGTTTCCTTTCTCCAGGCCTAGGGCATTGGAATCACTTGTACAACCTGTGAGGTTCCATCATAGCCCACTTTTATAACACCCACACCCACCACCACTTTTGGCCCCATCGACGGAGACTGCCACAATAGAGGTTGTCTCGAAGCAAGTTGTACAACCTAGTGCTCCATCTTCTAGTGAATATCCATCGATGCCTAAGATATTCACGGTGATATAATGCATTGATGATAATTTTTAATGTTTCATGAATGTGTTTTTACGCATATTTGTTTAATTTTCTAGACTTGATATTTGTAATTGATGTAGGGTAGCATTGCAGAGAGATTGGGGTCATGGAGGAGGGTTACACCCTCACGATTGAAATTTTTAAATGTGGTCAGTTTTCCTAGGTTAAATTACAAAGTATCAATTTGTATGTCTATTAATTCATTGATGAAAAAAACTTATAACATTGTTTATTCTTTGTGCAGTCTCTAGAGCATTAAAGCATGCCCAGGCCTAGAACCTCTCAAGGTGCATCCTCAAGCTAGTGAATAAAGATAGATTTCTAGGATGCTCCTGAGGGTGGTGAGGGTGGAAATGGTAAATTATTGAACAACTACTACCATTTTGTAGTTATGCCATGATATAGATGTTTTTTTATGTTAGGGCATGTAACGACCCCTTCGTTACGTCTACGAATAGCGAAGTACAATAGGAAAATTTTTCTTTTTCTTTTCTTTTTAACAAATAAGATATTAACAACATCACCTAATGCACTAAGGTGACACATGATCAAAATATAAACAACTCTA
>ML777271.1:1158017-1178629 GCA_009831015.1 Picea engelmannii
ATGTCATCAATCATGACGCATCATCATCAAGGTTAAGTGGTTCATCATCATAAGAATCCAGATCACTTGCGAGCAAGTGTCCTCAAAGAATAAGTTTGTCAGTGCACCAGAGCGGGATGTTACAGGGCACTTGTTGTAGATTTTATATTGGGAACAAGTTTCCATTTTGTAAAAAATGTACAATTTAGACGATGTTGAGTATATATATATATGTGTGTGTGTGTGTGTGTGTGTGTGTGTGTGTGTGTGTTTGTATGTGTGTCTATGTGTGTGTGTGTGTGTGTGTGTGTGTGTGTGTGTGTGTGTGTGTGTGTGATGTAACCCCCACTTTCCTCCTGGGGATTCTATGACCTGTCGGTCTTGGATCATCAAATTCCTAAGACGAATTAGCTCTTCGATCCTTCAACAGACCCTAAACAATTAATACACATAGGTCCCTTTGATGTTACATGTAGGTTCAATTTACCCGCAACCCTTCTCTTTGGCACTTCTGGAAACACCAAATTCATGATTTATAGCTCTCGTTCTAGACTCCTTCTCCAATGTGACCACGGGATATAATATCGGGCCATCCCCTTCATAACTTCAGGCTTCGACGATTTAATGATCTCCACCCTTATTTCCTTCCGAAACACTTTATGCTGCAATACATGGATATATGTTGTGTGTCTTCCTATATCTGACCGTCCAGCTCTGATTCGGCCTTCATAACTTCGTGAAGATTCCACCTACTCCACACATAACTTCTTTGGACCCCTATCCCCCAGATTTTCTAATCTGTTTCCATGTATCCTCCTCACAGCCAATGGATAGGATCACTTCGTGACTTCATGACTTCAGCAACCCTGCTTCTCAAACACTTTAAACACTCTAAACTACGAAGTGTCGAAATGCTTCACGACCAACCTCCGTGCAACTCTCCCAGATCTGGCGGTCTGGAATGATCCTGATTCCTCCTGGACGACTCTTTCTCGTTAATTTTTGGAAACCTTAAAGGGATCCTTCTTTTGAATATTTCTTGCCACTCTCCCTCCTGAGCTTATTATTTCTCGAACGTTTTCTCCTTAGAGCGCTTTCTTCGACACTTAGTCAAATTTTAGCCTATGCACACCTTGCAAAATGTCCTCCTCCACAACTTAGCTTCTCTATGGATGAATTTTACTACTCCTCTTGAGCTTCTGAGTCAAAATACTCTATCGCAAACTCCTTGCAGACAATATGCACTCTTTGCATGAAAATTTCCAAGTTACCTTCCTTGGACTTGCTTCTCCCCAACACTATGAACTTATCAGAATGATTTCTTGATACTTAGCCCAGTATCAACTCTACACATGTTTGCGACAAGCTTCCTTCAATATTGACTTTTGAAGGATGAATGTGCACTCCTTTCTACAGTCCTTCCACGCTCTATTGTTCCCCCTGAACAATATGACTCTGAGTGTGTTTCGGTCTACACACACCTTCATGTTATCTCTCCTAAACTTTCTAAGTCAAATGAGACTCTGTCACACACACCTTGCGGATGCTATGCACTCTTTGAAAACATAAGTTTCACATTATCTCTTCTAAGCTTATGAGTTGAAACAGACTCTGTCAACGCACACCTTGCAAACACTATTCACACTTGCATTTGCTCGTAGAAGAGAAACAATTGAAACTTATCTAAATCTTCACAGATTCATATATTCAACCATGTAAACACATTCATAACATATGAACAAGAAAATAACAAAGAATTTCAAATAGACAAAAGCCTACCATTCATTCATTCATATAGACATAGCGATACCAAAAATTTGGAACAATGCTTCTCTGTTATATTCATTCAAATGTTATATACATGGGTTTATACAATGCTTCTCAGTAGCTCTCAAATCTCAACTACAATGGTGACAATCTCTCAACAACTAAAATGCCAACAACCTCTACAATAGTTTTCAGTAACAACTATCAGCAACCTCATTTGGGAAACAATACAAAAGATTTATACAAGAGGGGATATTTGAGCCTTTCCCTCCAATTACTCTAGATCTATCTTATCGAATTAAAGGCTTTTCAACTACTAAGGCTTAATTACAATAAATATTTGAGGCAGACAGATAAGATCAAACACATTGAATCTGTACTGCACATAGCTTTATTAAAAGAAAAATACATCCTCCAACGATCTCACACGATCATCCAGCTGCAAAACATTAAAGATGTTCATAAATTTCAATCCTTTCAGAATATTTGCGTGATACACCTCCTTTAATTCAAAATTATCACTTCAAAATGCGCCCTAGTTCATTGAGCTATATTCCACTCGTTCTTTGCTAGCGATGCTCTTACATCATACTCCTCTGGCTAAAAATTCATGGACTCTTGTCCATGAGCTCCTGTACTAACCTTCAGTGCCTCTAGATATCCGCTTTGTTTACCCAAATGGCATCTTCCTTTTGGTGTCCTTTCCACTTTACCAAATTCTCAAAATATGCGTTTCTCTTGATCTTCTTTCCAACTCTTTGGTCTATGATCTTCTCCATCTGCGTCTTTTTTGCTATAGGCATCTGCTCTTTCCATTGAATCTCTTTCTGATCTTATGATCCTCTATTTCCATATTCCCTGTAAGGATACAAGTCTGAAATGTTGAATATGGGCGATATACCCACATCTTCTGGAAGCTCTATCTCATAAGCATTCTCATTCATTTTTCTTAGGATCTTGCATGCTCATATCTTCTTCATCTTCAACTTGTTATATGTTCCTCTTGGGAACCTTTCCTTCTTGAGATGTGCTAGAACTTTATCTCCAACTTCAAATTGAAGTTTCCTCCTATGTTGATCACCTCTGTTTTTATAATTGCTACTTCTCCTTTGAAATTTCTCGTTGATCTGATTATGAAGCTCCTGCATTTATACAACAAAGTATTCGGATCTAGCGCTTCTGAATTAACTCTTATATAAATCTATTAACTCTGACACAACCCTTGGATTTATTCCATACACTATCTGAAATGGATTGTTTTTGGTACTTCTGTTTATTGAGTCATTGTATGAAAATTCTGCTTGTGCTAGAATTGTATCCCACTGACTATGATGTTCAGTGACCAAACTTCTCAGCAAATATCCTAAACTCTGATTTACCACCTCATTCTGTCCATCTGTTTGAGGGTGATGTGCAGAACTAAAGGATAGTTTTGTTCCCAGATTTTTCCACAATGTTCTCCAGAAATGACCAAGAAATTTGGTATCTTTGTCTAATACAATACTCTTGGGCAACCCATGAAGTCTCACAACTTCCTTGAAAAACAAATTAGCAACGTGCATTGCATCACTGGTCTTCTGGCATGGGATAAAGTGTGCTATATTTGAAAATATTTCAACTACCACAAATATGGAATCACTTCCTCTTTGGGTTCTTGGCAATCCCAACACAAAATCCATGCTTATGACATCCTAAGGCCTCTCTGGAATAGGAAATGGCTAATACATTCCATTATTTTGTCTCTTTCCCTTTGCATACTGGCAAATATTACATTTTTTCACAAACCTCTTCACTTCTACTCTCATACCCGACCAATAGTACGAATTGTTCAATCGGGAAAATGTTTTGTCATGGCCGAAATGTCCTACTAGACGTTCACTATTCTTTTCCTTCAACAGATTTTATCTCATTGAGCACTGCGGTATGCACAACTAGAAACCTTTGAACAACAATCCATGTTGAATTAGGTACTCTTTATACTGTCTTCTGTCTCTGAGAACATGCTTCATATGCCTCTTTAAAATCTGGATCATTATGATACATCTCCTTAAGGTGTTCAAACCCTAAGGTTTTCACTTGAAATTCCTGCAGAATCAAACATCTCTTGCTCAATGCATCAACAACCTTGTTATAATTACCAAAAATGTGTTTAATGACAAAATTGAAATTTTTCATAAACTCTGTCCACTTAGCATGTCTTTGATTTAACTTCTCCTGTCTAGTTATAAATTGTAAATCCTGATTATCGCTATACAAAACAAATTTCTTTTGGAACAAGATATTGTCTCCATCTCTTCAAGGCTTGAAAAACTGCATAAAATTCCTTATTATATGTGGAGTACTTCCTCTTGGTATCATTTGGATTCTCATTGAAATATGCAACAAGCCTATTATCTTGGCTTGAAACTACTACAATTGCAACTCCACTTGCATCACATCTCACTTGAAATGTCTTCCCGAAATATGGCAAGACCAGAATCGGTTGTTACGTTATCTTATCCTTCAATATATTGAAGCTATTCTCCACTTCTTCTGTCCACTTAAAATAATTGTGTCTTTTCTTCACCGTATGCATCATATGTGCACCGATCTCACTGAAATTTCTAATGAACTTCTGATATAAACTCACTAATCCATGGAAGCTTCTCACCTCAAATATATTCCTTGGTGACGACCATTCTATGATTTCTCTCACCTTCTCGGGATCCATCTTCAATTCATTTGAAGATATCACAAAACCTAAGTAAATGAGTTATGTCTTCATAAAATAGGATTTATTTAAATTTATCAGTAGTTTTTCCCACTACAACCTGCTCATCACTAATGTTAAGTGCCTTACATACTCTTCTCCAGTTTTACTGAAGACTAGTATATCATCCAGATATACAATCACAAACTTACCAATAAAATCGATCAATACCTTAGTCATCAACCTCATAAAAGTGCCCGGGGCATTTTTCAAGCCAAACGACATAACAATCCATTCATACAACCCATCATTTTTCTTGAAGGTTGTTTTCCACTCATCATCTTCCCTCATTCTAATGTGGTGATATCCACTTTTCGAATCTATCTTTGAAAAATAGTTCGCTCCACTTAAGAAATCCATTAATTCATCCATCCTTGGTAATGGAAGTATGTACCTAATGGTGATATTTTTTATGGATCTTTATTCTCTACACATTCTCCATCCTCCATCCTTTTTCAGACTTAACATAGTTGTACTGCGCATGGACTCATGATTTCTCTAAGCAATCCTTTGTCCATCAAATCCTGGACTTATCTCTTTAACTCTTCATTTTCTTGAGGTGTCAATCTGTACAATGCTTTGTTCGGAAAACTTGCTCTTGGCATTAAGTCAATGTGATGGTTAATACTCTTTATAGGTGCCAATGATCTTGGCAACTCATCCACTACTATGTCAACAAAATTCTCCAATATCTACTAAACTTCCTCAAGCAGATCATCCATAGAAGTACTTGTAAGGATGACTCTAGGTTTCATTACCAAAACAAATTGCATCTCATGTTCCTTCTTAACTTCAATCATGAGTTCCTTCCCACTCATGAGAAGTATACTTGTGCTGGCATCTTCCTTTACCATCTTCTCCTCAATTGGCAGCAACATTTGTGTCCTACAATTCTTCTCCAAAGTATAAGTATTTCTCCTCCCATCATGAATGAAATTTCTATCATACTTCCATTGTCTCCCAAACAAAACATGACATACATCCATGGGAATCAAATCACACAAAATCTCATCTATATATCCTCCTATTTTAAATTCAACAAGGCATTGTTTAGTTACCGTTACCTGATGACCTTTCTGCAGCCATGAGACCTTATACGGACTTGGATGTGCAGTTGTCTCCAACTCCAATTTCTCCACCATCTTTGTGGATACTAAGTTATCAGTGCTCCCACTGTCAATTATCACCTTGCATACGTTGTCTTTAGTCTTGCAAGATGTCATGAACAAACTGTTCGTCTACACTGGCTTTTCAACCTATGGCTCTGGCTTTAGGAGATCTGTCTTCATCATTAGAGATCTTCCATCTTCTGCACCTTTTTCATCAACATTCTTCTTTTGCGCTTCTAAAATGTGAGCTTCACCTCCTTCTTTCTTCCTCTCGGGACATTCCCAAGACATGTGTCCTACCTTTCCACACGCATTACACTTCACTTATCCTCCTCTACCTCTTCCTCTTCCTGGAGGAAAAGAGTTTCTACCACCACGCTATCTTCCTCGGGAACTTCCTCCTCTTTCACAGTGACTATGTGGTTTCTTAGTCTCACCTTTGGGCTTATGTACCTTGTCATGGTAAATTCCCTTGCCTATTTTTAAACTTCTTTCTCTTCTTCACTAACTCTTCTGTTTGGCCAACTTTTCCTCTTCTTTTAGCACAATTTGATAAGCACCCTCCACTGTACTTACTATCATCATGCTTATTTCATCCTAGATTTCATATCTCAATTCGCTTATATATTTGGAAACCTTTTCCTCATCTCTCTCTCTCTCTGTCCAACCCTGATGTTCAGTCTATAGAACTCCTCTGTATACTCTTTGACTATCATTCCTTTCTACTCAGGTTCTATGATCTCTTAAGAAAATTTATCTGGTAGTCCTGGGGTATTAATTTATCTTTCAACTTGGCTACCATTCTATCCCATCTCTTAATCTTTTGTTTTCCTTTGCTTCTTCTATCAGCCTGCACTTCATCCCACCATAGTGTTTCATGTCCTTTTAATCTGGTGACAACATGTTTCACCTTTTTCTCCTCATCGAAATCTTCATAGTCAAAATACTTGTCCATTGCTCATATCCAATCAATATATTCTTCAACATCCAAATTACCTTCATACATGGGGATGTATATCTTTACTTTAGCTCCCAACTTGACAACTTCTTTCAGCTAGTGTTCTTATGCAACATCCTTCGCTACAACTTCTTGAAATTCCACTTATTCATTCTCTGCATCACTGATGTCTACAGTATTAAGTGCTCTCCTTTGCGATGTTTCCATGGCATCCAATCTTGTGCGCAGTTCTCTCATTTCCCTTTATATAGCCCGATTTTCTACTGGTGGCTCTGCACGTCTCCTAGGTGACATTGTGCTGACGTATCTAATACCACTTGATGATATCATCCTACTCTTTTGTATCCTCTCTCCTTTACCTATTTTCTGCAAGAAAATTGTAGCTCTGATACCACTTGATGCAGCCCCCCCTTCCCTCCTGGGGATTTTGTGACCTCTTGGTCTTGGATATTCAAATTTCTAAGCCAAATTAGATCTTCGAGCCTTCAACGGATCCTGAAAAATTAATACACTCAGGTCCCTTTGATGTTACCTGTAGGTTCAAGTTACCCACAAACCTGCTCTGTAATGCTTCTGGCAAAACAACTTCATGAGTGTTATCTCCCGTGATAGAATCCTTGTCCAATGTGACCACAGGCTATAATCTCAGGCCATCCCCTTCGTAAATTTGGTATTCGACGATTTCACGAAATCCATCCTTATTTCCTTCTGAAACACTTTATGCCGCAATACGCAGATCTTTGCCACATGTCTTCCTAGATCCAACGGTCTAGCTCTGATTCAGCCTTCATGACTTCATGAATATTCCACCTACTCCACACACAACTTCTTCGAACCTATATCTCCTGGATTTTCTAATCCACTGCCACGTATCCTCCTCACAACCAATGGCTAGGATCACTTCGCGACTTTGGCGACCCCTCTTCTCAAACATTTTAAACACTCCAAACTACAAAGTGCCAAAATGATTCATGGCCAACCTCCATGCAGCTCTCCCAGATCTAGCGGTCTGGAATGATCGTGATTCCTCTTAGACGGATCTTGCTTGTTAATCTTGGGAAACCTTAAAGGGGTCCTCCTTTTGAATATTTCTCTCCACTATCCCACCTGAACATTTTTTTTCTCAAAATTTTTCTCCTTAGATCGCTTTCTTAGACACTTAATCAAATTTCAGACTGTGCACGCCTTACAACATGTCCTCCTCCACAACTTAGCTTCTCTATGGGCTAATTTTGCTACTCCTCCTGAGCTTCTGAGTCAAAATATGTTGTTTCACACTCCTTGCAGACAATATGCACTCTCTTCATGCAAAGTTCCAACTTACCTTCCTTGGACTTGCTTCTCCCCAACACTCTCAACTTCTCAAAATGATTTATCGATACTTATCCCAGTATTGACTCTGCACACGTTTGCAACAAGCTTCCTTCAATCTTGAATTTTAAAGGATGATTGTGCACTCCTTGCAATTGTCCTTCCACGATCTGTTGTTCCCCTTGAACAATATGACTCCAAGTGTGTTTCATTATACACACACCTTCAAGCTATCTCTTCTGAACTTTCTGAGTCAAAGAAGACCTTGTCACGCACACCTTGTGGATGCTATGCACTCTTTGCAAACACAAGTTTCATGTTATCTCTTCTGAGCTTATGATTCAAAAAAAACTCTGTCAATGCACACTTTGTGGACACTATGCACACTTTCCCTTTCTCGTAGAAGAGAAACAATTGAAACTTATGTAAATATTCACAGATTCATACATTGAACCATGTAAACACATTCATAACATAAGAACAAGAAAATAACAGAGAATTTCAAATAGACAAAAATCCTACCATTCATTCATTTAGATAGACACAGTGACGCCAAACATTTGGAACAATGCTTCTTTGTTATATTCATTCAATTGTTATATACATGGGTTTATTCAATGCTTCTCAGCAACTCTCAACTACAATGGCAACAATCTCTCAACGACTAAAATGCCAACAACATCTAAAATAGTTTTCAGCAACAACTATCAGCAGCCTCATTTGGGAAACAATACAAAATATTTATACAAGATGGGCTCTTCGATCCTTTCACTCCAACTAATTTACAGCTATCCTATTGAATTAAAGGATTTTCAACTACTAAGTCTTAATTACCATAAATATTCGAGGCAAATAGATAAGATCAAACACATCGAATCTATACTACACACAACTTTATTAAAATAAAAATGCATCCTCCAACGATCTCACGCGATCGTCCAGCTCCAAAACATTAAAGATCTTCATAAATTCCAATCCTTTCGAAATATTTGCATGATACGCCTCCTTTAATTCAAAATTATCACTTCAAAACGTGCGCTAGTGCACTGAGCTGTCTTCTACTCGTGCTTTGTTGGTGATGCTCCTGCATCAATATATATATATATATATATATATATATATATATATATATATATATATATATATATATTTCATGTCACGTTTTTTATGATTCTCATTATTTCTACATTTGATTTTGATGAATATATGAATTTCAAAGTGTTTGAATTCCAAAGTATATGAATTTTGTGTGTATTAATCCCTTCATTTGTTTCTAATGTGATTATAAATACTTTCATTACACACTAAGGAATATCTTATGGTTGAAAATATCGCTAAGTGCTAAATCCATAAGAAATTAATGGTTCTCAAGTAACATTGCTTGCTAATCAACCATGTACCTCTAAATCATCGATAGATCATTCCTTTTGAATTATTTGCATGAATGTTGTGGATATCAATATTCTAACTCACATCCAACAATACAGACTACCTCTTGAATCATATCCATCTAAATCCAATGACAATCCACACTCAAATAGTGGTCACTTGAAGATATTGTGACCTTAAAAAAGGCATATTACATTAATTTATTATAGAAATATTTTTTCTCATTTATCTTCTACATAATTATAAATCACTTAACAATTTCAGTTCAATGTTATTTTCTAGGGCACACACATTATTCCCCTATTTCTATGCATGAAATATATAAAATCATTTGATTTATGTGTAACCCTTCATAAATGCCAAAAAGACTAGTCAAGGACTCATTAATGCACATGTTTGTTTAGATTGTGTAGTGGGTATATGTAAATTCTGTTAGACATATCAATTATTAATAACATTTATTCAGTCTTCCATGATGTCCACTAAAGTTATTGATTTTGATCAATAAAATGAGAGAGTTCACATGGAAACTAGATCTTAGAATGGGTATCATTTTCCACCTACAAATAAAGGTTTCGAGGTTACATTTCATGACACACTATAGAAAGTAATGCTATGCTACCGAAATTCCTCCAGGGATAATTGAAACTATTATTCTTTTCCCTTCACTATCTATGATATTTTATTGCACATTCCTACCCAATTTTTGGGTTAGAGCACACAAGGAGACAAAGGACCCTCCCAGACCCAATCCCAGAAACCTGTTGATGCCATGCCATTGGAATTTCCATGCCATTTCAATGCCTTTCCAAGACATTCCATGCCATTCCATTCCCATGCCTTTCCATATCATAGAATTTCCATGTCAATTCTATGCCTTGCCAAGACATGTCATTGCCATGCCATTCCATTTACATGTCATTTCCATGCCATGTCATTACCATGCCTTTCCAATCCATGCCATGCCATTGCCATGTAGCTTCCCATGCCTTGTCATGTAGTTTCTCATTTTAACCTATATAAAAATAAATATAACTTTACAATATCATGCCATAACATTGACATGTCTCACCAAGACAATAAATGATATTAACTAAGTTACAATAGGATAAATATAACAAACCTTAACACAATTGATCATTAAATGAAAGGGGGATGAAAATGAAAGCATAAAATAGGGTTTAGATAACAAATGCTTTCTGGAATGCAATATGACACATAACATGTTGAAACACACACTGGCACTGAGAGGGGGTGGGGGGGATTGAATCAGTGTCTGGAACTTTTGGCTATTTTCCACACTTTCATAGATTAACTAAATTAACTGAATACGATGTATGTAGTTCAATTAATTATTCATAAGCATGTATAACACAAATAGTATGAAGTAGATAAGATATCTTTATTTTATTTATTTAACTTGAATTAATACAAATAAAATCAATCCTTTAATATATTCAACTTCAACTGAATATAAGAGATCAACTCTTTGATACAAAACCCAACTTGTAATTCTCATATCCAATTGAGAAATGAGGAATCCAACCCTCATAAAAAGACCTGGCTTGTTGATCTCATATCCAACTAAGATGTGATTAATCCAATCCTCATGGAAAGACTCATCTTGTAAACATGCACCAACCTAATAGAATGAACTTTCATTCATTCAATTATATATATATATATATATATATCCACCAAGACACACTTTTTCCCTTTGTATTCCTTTTCTTATATAGTCCTACAATGGGTGCCACTTTGAAACACTGTGTCCTTTTGGAATGAAACATTGCACCCCTTCATTTAATTTAACACAAATGGTGATTTCATTAATTTATTTTCATACACAAAATTAGACATTGTTTTCATATGAATATTCTAGAGTGATGGAAACGAATTTTACAATTATACGACATGATTTTTGTGCAGAACATTCCCAATTAATCGAAACATAAGACGTTTCCCCAGAACATGTGTGAGGTGTCTGATACCAGTGGTTCTTTGAAATAAACTTTCCCATATTTTCCTTTCATCGTCGGATTCCAGATCGACTTCAATACATTTTACCTTTTCATGAATGTATGAATCGACCTCCACATATCTCCTTTGTTGGTGAATATTTAAACTCAACTTGTAAACATTTTACTTGATGGTGGATATTAAAATCAGTTCCCTCTTAGTTCCTAGTCACTAAAGATTCAACTTGTTCTTCACCCTTTTTCTTATTTGCTTCCTCATTCGACCGAAAAATATCTTTTTGGTTGACTCAACTAGGATAAATTTTGACTTGAGTATTTGGATTATGTTCCACCCAACTTGCTTCATTCTTGACATGACTTGTATTTCCCAATTTAAGTTTTCTTTGACTTCGAAATTTAGGTTACTTCTTTCTTGGACCGACTCTACTAAGAAGAAAACCGACTTGAGATATTCGACTTTGGTCGTCCCGACTTGATTTGGATGACTTGAATTTCCCGACTCAATTTTCTTTCGACTTTGACTTTTGGGGTAATTTACTTCACTTCTACTTGGACCGACTTGACTTACAAGAAAAACGACTTGTGTAATTCAACTTTGGTCTTCCCAACTTTCTTAGGTTTTGACTTCGACTTCGGCTTCGATCTTAGACTTCTTCTACTTATCCGACTTCGACCCCCGATTTCTTCGACCTATTCGATTTCAACCTTCGATCTCCTTGACTTCAACCTTCAAATTTTTCAATTTTGAATTCTTCAAATTCTCGCTGAGATGTTTATACTAGACTTCTTGATATCTATTGAATTTTATTGAAAAACTTGACTTTGATCCTTTCTCCTTGCATTTAGTTAGTCAAATTGACCCATTTAATTGTTTCTACTCGACTTAATGTTTGACTGGTTGAGACAATTGTTTCTGACTCGACTTAAGGCTTGACTAGTCGAAACTTTTCTTGTTGAGACTTTTATACCAGACATCTTGACTTTGTGACTTGTATGAATCCATATTGGATTCTCCATTTATCCTTTTTGTCTAGACAATTTCTTCTTTTGTGCATTCCACCACATATTGTATTGCCACTAGGATGAGTGCATCAAATTCATACAATATATTAGTCAATATTTATTTTCTATTAATATTTAAGTCACCTTCATAAATTATGTCCAATATTGGCAATGATTGACATTCAAGTCACTTTCATAACATTATGTCCAATATAGACAATGATTATCAAAAAAATAAATCAATGATACTTTACCTATCCATCAAGGTTGACATCAATGACAAGCACATTGCCAACAATCTCCCCCTTTGTTATTGATGACAACCTTAGTAAAACAATATTACTCCCCTTATGAATGTATTCTATATTTTGAGTCCTCTAAGATGACTTTGTTTTACTCTTATCTCTCCCCCTTTGACAACAATGACATAGGGGATATTTTTTTTTCTTTCCCTGAGATGATGCCCCCCTGAGGTGATGCTTCCCCTGTTTTTGCATTATTTGTTTTTGGACTTTCTTTTATTGTTTATCTCTCTCTCATAGTCCTTTGATTTATTATACTTAGGATATAATCCTCTTCTAACCAAGCTGATGCAATTCATATTATTAATCATGTTTTCCCTTCTTTATTTAAAGAGTGTGCCAAGATTTATACAAATCTTCTTCAAGAACTACCTTTACTTCCATCCAGACTACTTCCAATTTATTCATGATGCTAGTCCTTTATTTACTCATTTGTAACCCAAGAGCCTCTTCATATTTTCTTAATTAGAAGTAAATATGATATTTGTGTTATTGTCCTGAAGTTCCTCAAACCATGATCTTTTCTTTATAATATTTTGTTGTTTGGTAAGTCCTCGTCAGAAGTTTGTCATTCTTTCGGAAATACCTCATTGGGTTTAGAGGGAAATACCTCATTGGGTTTAGATCATACCATCCTTTAGTAGTATCTTGTAGCACTTACTCCAAATCATTATGTAAAATCCTTCCTCCTTCCTTTTATTCATATTTTCTATTGAGGGGAAATTTAGTAGTTCATCAAAATAACATTGGAAAACTTCCAAGATTTTCAATGCTCAATTCTTCTAGTTGATATGCTATTGAAGATTCATCATTATCATCATTGTTCTATGTAACTAGAACTTCTTCATTTTTTTCTTTGGGATTTTCTGTTTGCATTTTTATTTCATTGGTTAATGTACTCTTGATTTTCAGTATATCATCAAGATCTATAGTTGTGTAATATTCTTCTTTAGTATTTCTTCTTTCTTGAGATTGATCTAATTTATATGCAAAACATTGTTTTTCACATTCCTTATTAGGCTTTTCACTCACCATTCCTTTATTATCAACCTCATCAATTTTATGTGTAATATCTTCATTCTCTTGGAGCTTTGTATTTTCTGAATCTTCGTAGTTTTTTTCTAATCTCTTTCTCCAAATATTTCCATGAGGCACTCTGTTTGTTGGACCTTTCCTTTTTAAATTTTCCTTTTGATATTTTTCCTTTCCTCTTTTCTTCCAAAATTCATAAGCTTTCCTTTCTGAATTGTATGGATTATTCTTCATGGGTAGACTTCTTGATTTTCTGCAGTTTTGAAATTTGTGGCCAAACTTACCACTGTTGTAGCATCTCATTGTATGAAATAACTTTGTTCTGTGCCCAATATAGTTGCATATCCAACATCTCATTAAGTTATTGGACCTTCCTGAATTTTTATTTTCAGGACTCTTGCACTCTAATGCTTTGTGACCAAAGTTATGACAATAAAAGCAATAACCATTGAAAGTGTTTCCATACTCGAGTATCTGGTTACATGGTAAGTCTGTATTTTGTTATGTTTCTTGTTTTTTACTTTTATAGCTTCCTTCCTTGACAAAGTTCATGGTTTGTTTTTGGTTTGTGACTATACCTTTTTCCTTTGAGGAGTATGATCCTTTATCATGCTTTTGAATGGTGCTCCATTTTCCACCTTCTTATTTCTTATTGTATCCAAGGCCGGTTTTATCATCAGTTAGTCTTTGACTGCTCTGGATCCTATATAGGATAGTTAAGTTGTTCTGGAATTTGACGGTTGCTTTTGTTTTTTCATTCTTCTTTTTGAGGTTGACAACTTTCAATTCCAACATGTGACATGTTTCTTCCTTTTTAGTCAAATAGATCTTCAAGGCTTCTTCTCTTTCCTTAGCTTCTTCAAGTTGAGTCTCTAGATTTATGACCATTTCTACTATATCATCCAAGACTTATGTGCAGTTATTGGTTTTTTCATATGTCTTCAAATCTTCTATTTCTTTTGTTATATAAACAACTTCAGTATTCAATCTTTTGATTTCTTCCTTGTTCTCTATCTGAATCCTTTTGAGGTTGATGACCTCCATTTCCAACGTGTGGCACAATTCTTCCTTTTTAGTCAACCACATCTTCAGGGTTTCTTCAATTTCTTTAGCTTCCTCAAGTTGAGGCTTTAGAGCGTTGACCAATTCTTTTGTTTCTTCTAATTCTTTTGTTCATTTATTGAAATTGTCATTTGTCTTCAATCTATTCATTTCTTTGGTTAGATTAGCAACTTCAGTCTCCAATATTTTGATCTCTTCTTCTTTGTATTCTAGCAGAGTCTTTTGTTCTTTCTATTCATGGTTGTTAGATTGATCTAACTATTGTAGTAGCAACGCATTTTTTTTTTTGGATTTTTTCCAACTCTTATAAAGTGCACATAATTGTGTATTCAAGTTGTTCAAGAAAATCCTTAGTAACTTAAATATATAGACCATTTCCTAGTTCCATTCTAATCACTTCAAATGTAGCTACACCATCAGTCTTAATATTTAATAGTTTTTCTTTAGGGAATACTGAGTTATTCACCAATTCCTTGATGAAGTAGTCTTCTCTATTAATGACTGGGGTTTTCATCAATTCTTTGATGGAATTGTCCTCTTCTATGTTTTGTTCTTTATTCTGATTAGAATTATCTTTATATGTATTTTGTTCTTCAATATGATTGAATTTCTCCATTTCTGATATTTGTTTTTTAATCTGATTGGATTTCTATGTTTCTTTGTTTTGTTCTATAAATTGATTGGAATTATCTATTTCTTTGTTTTGTTCTTTATTTTGATAAGAATTATCTAGCTAGAGCCATAGTACGTTAGCAAAGGTGCAGTATCCCATTTTTTCTTTGACTTGGTCTGACAGTCCATTCTGGATTTCCTTTAATACTATTGAATTATTTTTCTTTGCTTCTTTTGTAGTTTTGGATTTTTTTCTTTGAGGTAGTTGAGTACCAAGGTTTAGATACTACTAAGTCCCAAACACCAGATCCTCTTAACTTCAGATACCTTTCCATTCTTTCCCTCCAAGAAGAGTAGTTTGTTCCATCAAATAAGGGAGCTTCATTTGTGGAGAGAGCCATTTGTCCACCCATTTCTTTATAATCTACCTTCCAGTGTGTTAAACTGTGCTGAAGGCACCTGCTCTGATACCAATTGTTGAAACACACACTAACATTGAGAGGGGGCGGGGGGCTGAATCAATGTTCAGAACTTTTGACTATTTTCCACACTTTCATAGATTAACTGAATTAACTGAATAAGATATATGTAGTTTAATTAATTATTCATAAACATGTGTAACACAAACTATATGAAGTAGATAATATATCTTTATTTTATTTATTTAACTTGAATGAATACAAATAAAATCAATCCTTTAATATCTTCAACTTCAACTAAATATGAGAGATCTAACTCTATGATACAAGAACCAACTTATAATTCTCAGATCCAACTGAGAAATGAGGAATCCAACCCTCATAACAAGACCAAGCTTATTGATCTTAGATCTAATTGAGAAGTGAGGAATACAATCCTTATGATAAGGATCATCTTGTAAACATGCACCAACCTGATAGAATGAACTTTCATTCAATCTATTATATATATATATATATATATATATATATATATATATATATATATCCACCAAAACACACTTCTTCCCTTTGTATTCCTTTGCTTATATATTCCTCCAAGTGGCGCCACTTTCAAACAATGTGTCCTTTTGGAATGAAATGTTGCACCCCTTCATTTAATTTAACACAAATGGTGATTTCATTAATTGATTTTCATGCACAAAATTAGACATTGATTTCGTACAAATATTTTGGAGTGTTGGAAATGAATTTTACAATTATACGACATGGGTTTTGTGCAAAACATGCCCAATTAGCCGACTCATTATAAGTTTTCCCAGAACAAGTGTGAGGTGGCTGGTACAGGTGGTTCTTTGAAAGAAACTTGCTGATATTTTCCTTTCGTTGTCAGATGCCAGATCGACTTCAATACATTTTACGTTTTCATGAATATCTAAATCGACCTCCACATATCGCCTTTGTTGGTGACTATTTAAACTCAAATTCTAAACATTTTGAACATGTAGACCACTGTGCCTTCTTGTTGTCCATCTCTGTTGCAACCCATCCCTACAACTACTCACCCGAAGACAAAAAGTATGCAAACTGAAAATAACTCATAACTAAAAACCATTCACCAGTGCATCCATTAGGCTTATGGAGTCATTATTACTGAAGACAACATGTGGCATCTACATTGAATGCTTATGGTTGGGTAGTGAGATATCATTCATACAAAAAAAAATCATTGGAATAGTTTTGTTTAAAAATAAGAGTTTTATCTATGCAATTTAATTATATATTTTGTATAAGACACTGGCTGACTGTTTCTCTCATTTGATGGTGTTATAGGACATACAAGAAAACGGGTATTTTTCAGATCTATCTTCATTGGTTGAGGGAATTTCAAGTATTATAGAGGAAAGTGAGACATCTAGTAGATCTAACAGGTGGAGATCAACTAGAGGTGAGAAGATCAAAAGAAAATTCCTGAGAGTATTTTATGGAAGAAAATTCAGAAGAAAATTCCTGAGAGGCAGAGATGGAATTTTTTATTGGAAAGGGGGATCATGTTTTTATGATCATGAGAGGATAGAGGAAATTGAGATTCCATTGAGGTACAAGCATATAGTGAAACGATGGGTACCCAAGGATCTTCTTGAAATAAACATTGATTTTTGTGTAAACGAAAGGATATACTAGATTCCTCCATTGTCATTACATGGTTTGGGGCTATTTTCCATCGATGGAATAAAGGTATGTTATGGAGGATTAACTAAATTGATGGAGTATTTCGGACTCTGTTATATCTACAAAGACTAGATACGACTAGTCCAATATACAAAAAGTATGCGAAGATATGGCTTGGATGCAAATTATATACAGATAAAAGACACTGATCAAAATAAACGAGAAACTATCTATATTGATGGAAGGCCAAAAGAAGTGGGGAATATTGCAGGGTTTATAAATAGTACATGACCCGTGACCACAAATAAGAAACTTAATTGTGTATTTAAGGGGCATGAAGGAAACTGTATATTCCTGTGTACAATAAAATCAATAGCTGCAGAGGAAGAGTTACCGATTCATTACAATTTGAATCAAATAGATATAGACGTTTCTATTATGGGGGTGGTACGTATACTATTTTACCCAACATGTAAGCAATGACTCTTATATTTTATGATTTTCATTATGTTCTTTAGTCACTCTTTACTTTTATGTTGTTAGCATGCCATGTTTTTGTCCCATGCGTATTCATGAACTAACTTTATTTCTCGTACATTTGAATTAATTTCTCATGACAATGATCACGGTTCTAATTTTACTATAATGTGGCAGGTTGATCGTGGTAAATCAATAGCCTCAGAATAGGTAAACGAACAACAATTTTTGAATTGCATTTAATGTGCATTTTATTTCCATGGTGATCAATTATTTTATTTGTTTACATAACTGAAATAACATTTATTTTGTTGAAATATGTAGTAGGTGGGCCATGCTGTTGATGATTATTCGGTTGACAAAAGGGATTTGTATACATCCCCAGGCCCTATGGTATTAATAAAAAAAAAGATCAATAAAGTGAACAGGGAACTAGCTCAGTTGTTAGACATTCTAGATCAGACTCCTCAAGTCGAAGAAAGGATCAAAGAAGTTATGACAAGTCTTATGAATATAAGATAATAACCATAATTTCAAGTGGTTTTATTTTTATGTCATAAGATCAATTGTGAAAGATTGATTTTTAACTTTTACATTATCTAAACAAAAAAATGTTTTCTTTCTTATATAGATATTTTTGGATCTTGTTAACCCCGACATGCATGGTGTCAGAAGTAGTGGAACTACACAGATTCCACAAGGTACCGACGTAGGCCCTCGTATACCTTATGGGACACAGCTATTCAGATATCCACCTTCCACACCATTAGGTGGGAGCCACGACATGCACCCCCAAGAAGCCACACAGGAAGGCTCTGGAGGTGGTGATGATGAAGATGAGGCTGATGATTTTTCCAACTATATGGTTTATTTTCCTAAAGAAAGACGTATGACCATCATGGGGACTCTTAAGGGAACATTTATGGTCAATGAGGAAGGGATTCCATTAAAGCAAGTTAAATTCCCGGGGAATTTTTAAAATTTTAATTGTTTCATGTTCTTTATGTAGACAAACATAAATCATATAAATTATTATTTTTAAATTAATAATCATATAATATTTTTTCATGTAGGGAACAACGATTTTTATAGATCCTTGGAGAACAAGGTGTTGTTGATTTTTGGACCCACCATACAGGAGAGGTGGAATTCCTATAATTCCAACCTCAAAAAAGAATTGATGGATTATCTTGAAATCATTTTTGGTGTAGACACATTTAATAAAACCTTGGCCACTATCGCAGTTGACCAATATTTAAAATATATGCAGGAAACCTATAGGAAGCACTTGAAACAAAATGATAGGTACGAGTGTCCTTTGATGATTCAAAAGAGGGAGTGGAAGGCCCTCATTGAGGATGCAAAAGAGAAGAAATTGACATATGAAGGAAAAGCACCCTCTGGTCTAAGAAGGTAAATTACAATTTCAATTCAATACCTTTAATTTTTTTTATATCTAAATAAAAGTGTCGTATATATTAACATACTGTAAATTTTTTTATGATAGGTTGACTGACACTTCAAAGGAAACAAAATAAAGGCTTTCCAAATGTGGCTAGCACATGCTAGGCCAAGAAGGCTACTTGAAGTTGTAGTCACGAATTGTAAGTACCCAAATATCTTACTTGTATCGCCTTCAAAAGTTTAGGTAATTGCAGCCAATAAAATTAAAAATACATACTCTTATGCAATGCAGGGTGATGATTTCAGTACTAAAACCACAGAGAAAGACCTCCATCCTAGTTACAAGTACAGCTATAAAGTTGTAGTTGAACACCGGAAAATCTTGGGAAGTTACCAAGAACCACTTTGCAGGATAAGGTAAATAAAATTCAATCCACATTAACCTTTCATTATTAATATAATAAAGTCATGTTTGATATTATAGATAAATTTAATGTGTTACAACTTTGTTTTAATCAGGGGAGCAACATTGTCAACCAACCCACTAGTATTGGAGAGCAGTGTGTTGATATCAGTTTGTAACCAGAAGATGGTTCTCCCATGTAGTCTCATTCCAATGGGGTGCAACCCCACGATGGTGCTATAACTGAGGCACATGATGGTAATATGGTTGTATTTTAATCATATACTTAATAATTTCGTAGTTATACATTTTGTACTTCTATTTTTTTTTACTTATACATTTATGATTGTCCTTATAAAGTTTGTGGTCTCAATGGAAGAGAATGTTGTACTTGAGGGTCATAGAGTTGAAGAGGAGCACACGGGGGAAACCATTCCAACGGTGTCGACCAGTGCACTAGATAAATAATGACATTGAAGGTGTCTTTTTAAATATAACTAAACTAGTTCAATGATATTTAAAAACTGGCCATATAAATTTTATATTTTTTTCTTTTGTAGGTGATGCCTCGTCACAACGGCCTCCATTACAACGCGAGTACCTCATGACTAGGCATTCTCTGTGTGGGAGGATGCAAACACAATAATATTTTGAAGAGCACCCATAGAATGAAGACATGGATATTGATGAACTACTTAGGAATTATAGAGCTAAGAAGAAGAGGTTGGCTAAAAATAAATGATGATGTACAATATTTTAATAACTATTTATAAAATCTATTTTATATGAAATACTTGTTTTTACTCATGTTGGAAAAAACGAAATATAGATGGTTAGTACTTATGTTCAAAGAAAATTGAAATAAAAAAAACTTTATAGTTATTTTAGCTTAGCTTTCTTGTATAGCTTTACAATCACATTCTATCAGTTTTGAATATGTTTAATGCATATTTTCTTGTAGAATATATATTGGGTATTGGGAAATTG
>ML777271.1:1178691-1191920 GCA_009831015.1 Picea engelmannii
CCTCCTTCACGTGGTTGGCCTTGTTCAATAGAGAATAATTTATTGGATTCATTTTATCTTGGAGCAAACCTCCCTCGATCCAACGGAGCAACAACAAAGTCAATGTTGACTTCGTTGCTGCTACTTCAAATCGAGGGAGGTCGTTTGATCCAATATTAGATGTGTGGCTCTAATAAATTATTCTCAAAACCAAGAGGAGATCATTCATGTATGTTATGACATTCTCATAAAAATTCATCTTAGAGTAAATAATGCTACAAATATGACTTGTATTGATTTTGTAAATATTTATGGAGGTTGAATGATTTTGGCAAGTACTTTAAGATATTTCTTAGTCGAGTGAGGGTAGATGAGGACAAACATGGGTTCATACAGCTGAAGAGGAGCACGCGGGGGAAACCATTCCAATTGTGTCGACCAGTTCATCAGATCAAGTGTGATTGCTTCTTTCAACATAGTTTATATAGCCATCAATTTTGGTTATGTTTAATATTTACGAATTGTTATGTGATTATTTATTAATGAAGGGTTTTCTATGTGATAATTTATTGAGATATATCATTTGTTTAGTAATTGTGAGGTTCTCTATTTCTTCTATATATGTTCTATACCTCTTACAAGTTCTTCCACTTCTTAGTATCAAATACATGAAACTCTTATAAAAAAAAATAATACTTGGAAAAATATACATAGGTAGGACTCAAACAACAAGGATGACTTCCATTTCTCAGTATCAAACACATGAAACTTGTAATGTACCCAGCCACCCACAGGCTGTCCACACTAACCTGTAAGATACCCAACCACCCACAGACTGGCCACGCTACTCCAAAAACTCACTTCTGAACTGATCTCGAATTCTAATAATATTTAATATGAAATCAAGCATGAAATACCCACATGCATTAATCAATATCCATGCTACAACATAAAAGAAATAAACAACGTGCCATGCACAACAAATAACCATCAGACAGGCACGTTATAAATACATATGTCAGAGATAATTAAATACACATTGGAATATACATTATATAGAAAACACATGACAAAGAGAAATTATCTTTTCAAGTAAAGATTCAACAACTGGTTGCAAACCAAGGACATTCCTCCCAACCATAGACATTGTTGTTCATTTAGTCTCAACAGTAGGTCACCCCTAATCCAGGGATATGAATCCACAAGGATGATTCCTAGGCCAAATCTAAAACACACATTAGATGGATAACTAACTATCAGGTTTCCCAACCACACAACAAATCCTAATTTCCAACTCTCTTTCCCCTTCGGCCTACACAACCCAAAGAAATCAACACCTTTCTCTGCCATGCAGTCCCTCGGGTTGTTCCATTTCTCTCCAGGGCTCCAATGCTACTGGTTAGGAAATATCCCTACTAGAAACTCCAAGGATTCTCAATTGTGGATAGTTCTTTCCGAACTGCCATCAATCTCATGCACACAGGCATCCATTCCCTCATGGAATGATCAGTAATCTATTAAAACCATATAGCAATGGATCTCCTCCTCCAAGCATTTGTTTCCATGCTCATATGAAGAGCACACAAATTATCAAGAATGAGGATCCAAAAATGAAAGAGTGAGAAGGGTGTAACATTGAATGAATAAGAATGAGTGAACCCCCAAACAAGCCAAATATGGGTATATATAATTACTTGGAAATCAAAAACCACATTGAATCCCCCAAGAAGCTCAAGTAACCCCTTTTCTCCATAAAATCAATTATGGGCAAATAAAAATACAATAAAATACTTATCCCCTCAAGCCCCCTCTCTCGTGGAATCATAGCCCCCCATTTCTTATGTCCTTGTCTGTCTTGCATCCAATGGTGTATTTTATTAATGTATATGAATTATTACATTTCCTAGGAATTCAATCCCCTTTTCAACTTTACCGGCTCACCAACCTAAGTCACAATTACATAATACATTCTAGTTCATAAGGGTTAAAATCGAGGTGTTACATCCCCCTCCCCTTATTTTGGCACTGTCCTGGGTGCACACCACCATTCCAATGTTATTGACATTACAAATCTAAGATATTTTTCCTTAATCCACACATGCAATCCAACCAACTCTTATATACATATGCACTATGTCCTAAAATTAAACATGTATACATAGGAATTCTGACCCAAAACATGTATAATGATCTTCAGAATTTATATTTATGGCATCGGTTCCAACCAACAAGATCTCATTCCCTCTCAACCCTGAACAAACCAAATAAATGAACCCCTTTCTCTTCCATGTAGTCCCTAAGGTTATTCCACTTCCCTTCAGGGCTCCAGTGCACTCGACCAGGAAGTTTCAAAGTTGCGGCTTCAAGAACTGTAGCTGCAACAAGTCCACCAAGCTTTCTTCATTCCATGCCTTCATCATTGAGCTTGATTTCCTTCTAGTGTTATTTTTCACGAGCTTCCAACTTCAATAGCCTACATCTCATCTGTATTATAAAAATACACTCATCATGAGATATTGTTATAACAATTTCAATCATAAATTTCAAATATGTTTTAGACAGGAAAACAAGTTTCCAAGCATGAGCTTCCAACTCATAATTCGTTTGGCTCTTTCAGTTGCAAGCATCAATATTTATTATGGCTTATAGAAATGCCATACCCAATACCATTATTCTTGTAATTTTCTCAACCTTCAATCAAATAAACCAATTGTTAGCATAATCATGTAACAATTTGTAACTATTGATTTCTCAAATCTGCTTTATATAGGAAAATAAAATTTCTAGACATGAATTCTTTTGCTCATAATGTTTGGCTCTGTAACTATAGATATCAATATTCCTTATGGGCTTACATCCCTGCCATATCCAAGACCATTCTACCTGCAATTTCCTCAATTTACACTCATCCAAACAAATTGTCAATATATCATGTACAATATATATATATATATATATATATATATATTCATGGCAACAATTACAAAAAATCACAAAGTGATTTCATAATTGTTTACAACAACAATTCAATCACTTCCATTAATTTCATTAATCCAACTATTAACTGGAATGAACCCATCATTATTTACACATGTATTATCAACCAATATTTTATTTCTTCTATCATCCAATATTTCTATCACTTTGTTCCATTGACAAATCTTTTCCATAATTTATCATTATATAACTACTCTCACATGTAACTTTATTGTTGCATTATCTAACAACTCCTCAAGTGTTTTCAACTTCATGAGTTAGCAATACTCACATCATTTCAGGTGTTATCATAATCATTTCTATTTTATATAATATATACATGCATTCAATAATTTGTATAATACCACTTGTAACATTTTTAATAGTTCCAAAAAGTGATCTCAGAATTGTAATGAACACCAATCCTTCAACTAGTATTCATATTAAATATAATTTAACTATCCATCATTATGTATTTTCAGCACCACGTGCTTTTAATAATGCAACAATTAATTACTAAATAAAATAGCAATCGATGTGCCAATACCCATGGCCACAACTACACAATGCATCCATGCATTGAATACATAATACCACATAACTATGTCATGCATTCCACCATGATGAGTTGGAAGGTCTCTCCAATGCCTCAACACATCATCCACACACTTCCTACTGCTTGTCTATCAATTTGGATATCTTCCTTTTCAAACCAAACACAACGCCAAGAATATAATTCTTAAGTGCTCTTCAGTGTTGGAAAAGAGTTTGTAGTCCAAACATTAGATATATAGTAGATACCATTGAGAACTCACATAGTGCTATATCCCTTCCCTATCCAACCATATTATGGTCTCACATATGACTAGCTCTATGGATATTCATTGTTATAGAAGGAGTATGTTTCCTTAATTAACCTAGTTATGATCCCATAACCAATCATAACACAATATACAACAGAAAATCTATCTAAATGAATTCTAGCATTAATAACAATTGCATACTCTAGGTCTTTGTCCATTACATATCAATTTAAATCTTGAAAAATTAACAGAGGGAATTTCTTACCTTAATTCCCTTCAACATAAAAGTAGAAAATGCATACCTGGATGGTTTTTATCAACCTACTTGATGCTACCTGATCAACTAGTATTTGTATAATCCCACATACTTCCTCCTTCATCATTTTGATCACCATTCCTACCACCCTCATGGGTCTTCACATAGATGGAAACCATAAGCAACAACAACATCCACATCTTTAACCATGCTATATCATTTTTCTTGAATACATAATCCATCATTAGTCATAATAAATTTCCATAACATCATTATTTCATAATAACAGACTATTCTAAGTTCACAAGCATGTTATATGCATATCCAAGCATGTGAATATGCACAATTACACATCCATATGCACCAAGCATTCATTGTCAACATGCCTACTAATGCATATGCATTTTAAATTCAATGTATGCCTCATGCACTCTAGTGGACTTCTGTTTCAATTCACTTATTTATTTATTTATTTATGTTGTAGTTGGTTGTCCTTGAATTCCTTAAGATCCTTGTTTCCTTGTGTGTTCCCATTCTACTCATTTGGACTATCGTTCCCTAGTTTGAATACTTTCCAACCAAGTTTCACTTGGCCATTCTGCAATCCAACCAACGTACTCAATTTGCAACAGCTCTTTTTGGGTAGTCATATCCAAATTTACCTTTATGAAACATTTCAACACCCAGGAATGAAGTAGCTCAAACATTCCACCACTCTACTACCACAACATTCTTGAATCAATTACTATTACTCCTAGTTTTCCATTATATTACTTCATTAACATTTAAGCTTTGCAACTGTCTACACCTCTCTTCCTTCAAGGCTAGGCAATCATACTTTCCCTTTCTATGCCCATTACTGACACTATTCACCTGCTAGCTTCATGTCTTATGTGAGGATTCTTGCTTTTGTATTTGCAATTCATTCAAATCCTATAATTGTTGACTAATACTTTTGTTCCACTATTCTTGAGTTCTTTATCCACTTTTAATTACTTTCCCTATAGTTATTTGTTTCCTCGACCATATTCTACAAGCTCTATCATGCTTCCATGACTATGATATCCAATCCTAGACTAGAATTGATCCAATTAAATCTCTAATCTTGTCAAATCTGCAAGCAACAATTTTTGTTAGAATTACACATATTATAGAAATCTGCCAATTAATGCTACCAGTCCTTTTTCTTCTCAATTCATGAAGAAATTTATCATCATTCTCCAAATTATAACAATTCAATGTTATTCTCCTATGAATCATCTTTCCAATGACTGTAGTCTTGCCCCAATTTGATATATGAGTTGAAATTTATGGTTTCCTGGAAAAAAAAAAAACTTTCAACCCCTTTTATTTTGTTTTGCAACAGGATCTTGTCGAAATATTCCACAACTCCTTTAAATAGTACATAATTTGAATTCTACATGGGTTCTTCCTTCAAACCACTTTCCATGTGACCACGTCTCAAAATCACAGGCGTATTAACTCTTTAGCGCCTTCCTCTATATTCTTCTACACATGAGATTTTTCGAACATAATGTCAGAGGGATTGGTTACTTCTAGACCCTTCGAGCCTCTAAAAAACCCTTTTACCTTATCATGAGACCAACTCTTGGAACCAAGTCCTCTGGACTTCGGTATTCAACCATTCTTCTTTTTCAATCTTCCACTTCTCCTGAAGTAAACTTCATCGAAAACCTTCTATTATCTCCACTGGAAGATTACATGGTTGAGATTTAATCTCCCATTGACTAGACAGTCCCGCCCCATCTGGAGGCTTCAACAATATCAACGATCATGAATTAATCGGGTGTTGGGATGGATGGTTCTTAATTAGTTTCGGACTTTAGCGCTCCAGGACTCTGGGACATTACAATTCTCAAGTCATTCAACTCCCCGGGATTTTTACCCTTCGAAGCATTTACCCTATCCTTCCACTGTTTAATTAGAAAGTCATGAGGAATCCCAGAGGGTATTAGATCAATAACCCAGGTGAATTATTTACTTTGAGACTTTGGGAAATTTCAACTCTCGAGTCATTCCACTTCCCTGGAGTGATATCTGCCAAAGTGTTCATAAAGTGATGATGATCATTGTTAACCCCTTCTCTTATGCTATCCTTACACTAGCTTAATACGATGGCTAGGACTTAATCAAGTGTTGGGATGGACGACCTTAATCATTTCGGGCCTTCAACGCTCCAAGACTCCAGGACATTTCAACTCCTAAGTCGTTCAACTCCCCCAGAGAGATATCTGCCTAAGTTCTTATGCCATCTTTCCACTACTTGATCTAATGGTTGAGGAAGGTCCCAAAGGGACCTTAGATCAACGATCTGTGTGAATTCATGACTTCGATCTTCGAAATTTTCATTGGTAGAGACGTTGGACAACCTCGGAGGCCATACTCCCGGAGATGACATGGCATGTTGATGTCACCTATGGTGACGTGGACCCATGGCATGTGTGCCATGTGTCACTCTAAAATGGACATGTTGGTGTCCAAAAGGCCCTGAATTCATGTGACATGTGTCCCCATATGGAACCCATGACACATGGCATAAGACACATCATACACCAAACAAACGGTCCATGTTCATCCACTCCATATCTAATGGCATGCATAATTCGCGGTTGTGGCTTTGCACTTCATGGCTTTGCACTTCATGGCTTTGACACTTCGTGGCCTTGCCTAGTCTCCAATAGTTGCTGAAGTGGTGAAGTTCCAAAGTCCTGAAAATTCTCTATCCTTGTACTTATGATATAACAAATTAAATTGCTCCTAAATTATTCCTTCGATCAAAGAATTGGAGAGATTTCAGGGCTTCGCACTCTGAGACTTTGGGAAACTATGACTCTCGAGTAGTTCAATTTCCCCTAGAGTTATACCTACTGAGGTGGTCATAAATAAATTATGACTGCTTACTTTCGGTTAAAACCTCTGATTACTTTATCCTTACACTAATGTTAGATCTGACAGTTAGCATTACTCCTGAAGTTCTTCCCTCGATCTAAAGGTTGGTGGGATTTCACGACTCCGACCTTCGAGATTTATAGGAATCAAACTTCTTTACATCGAGTTGGATGACCATGGTCAATGACGAAGATTTCACCCAAAATTCCTATCAGATCGGACACTCGGCAAGGTTTTGCGACTTTGGCCTTCAGCATTTCATGCCTCTACCCTACCTCCCATAATCACCGAAGTGGCGAAGTTCTGGATTTTTCTATATCCTACTCGCTTCGATCAATGACTAAAGATCATCTAGTTTGATATGACGGCTATTTCTTACTTGACTCCCGATATAACGATCTAGATATTCCTTGATTCAACAGTTTTGATTGCTCTAAAAATTCAAAAGGGGACAGTCACAATTACACGAGCCTTTACAAGGATCTTTGTCTACATGATGCTTTGGCTTCTGCATGATTCCTGCAACTCTATCTCTCATGATATTTCCTTCAACCTTTCAAAAGGTCCTAACGTTGTGTGCTCTGAACTCGTGCAACCTAATACGCTACCTCTCTTGATCTTTAGGTTTATATTGGATTCCTTTACACCTCATGCTACAACGACCATTAAAAAAAATAGGAACTTTCAACCTTCCAAGTCGAACTTGGCTCTACAAATATGTAGATCGAACCCATTAAACTTCTCAGACAATCCTGAATTATTTAAACTCGAATTGTCCCATGAATTTGGGGATATTTCTCTCTAATATTTCTATTTTTCCCCAAATTCACACAGTTTGAAATCTGTGACAACGAATTTCTCAAATTCGAACTCGTTTCGGCCCATACTAGCGCAGTGTTTCAACCAGAATCTCTGATACCAATCTATAACGTACCCAACCACCCACAGGTTGGCCATTCTAACCTGTAATGTACCCAACCACCCATAGGTCGGCCACGGTACTCCAAAAACTCGCTTTTGAACTGATCTCGAATTCTAATAACATTTCATTTGAGATCAAGCATGAAAGACCCACATGAATTAATCAAGATCCATGTTAAAACATAAAAGAAATAAAATACATGCCATTCACAACAAATAACGAGTAGACATGCATGTTATAAATATATATCTCAGAGATAATTAAATACACAACGTAATATACATTATACAGAAAATACATGATAGAGAGAACTTATCTTTTCAAGTAAAGATTCACCAACTGACTGCAGACCAAGGATGTTCATCCCAACCATAGAAACTATTGTTAATTTACTCTCAACAACAGGTAACCCCCAAGTCATGGCTATGAATCCACAAGGACGGGTCCTAGGCCAAATCTAAAACACACAATAGTTGGCTAACTAGCTCTCATGTTTCCCAACCACACAACAAATCCTAATTTCCAACTCTCTTTCCCCTTCAACTTGCAAAAACCAAAGAAATGAAAACCTTTCTCTGCCATGTAGTCCCTCAAGTTGTTCCATTTCTCTCCAGGGCTCCAGTGCTACTGGTCAGAAAATCTCCCTGCTGGAAACTCCAAGGATTCTCAGTTGTGGATAGTTCTTTCTGAAATATCATCAATCTCATGCACATAGTCATCCATTCCCTCCTGGAATGATCAATAATTTATTACATCCATCTAGCAATGGATCTCCTACTCCATCCATTCGTTTCCATGCTCAGACCAAGAGCACACGAATTAGCAAGAATGACGCTCAAAAAATGAAAGAGTGAGAAGGGTGTAACAGTGAATTAATAAGAACAATTGATCCCCCAAATAAACCAATTATGGGTTTATATAATTACTTGGAAATCAAGAACCACATGGCCTCCCCCAAGAATCTCATGCAACCCCTTTTCTCCATAAAATCAATTATGGGTAAATAAAAATATAATAAAATACTTATCCCCTCAAGCCCCCTATCTCATGGAATCATAGCCCTCTAACTCTTTTTTCCTTGTCCTTCTTGTAGCCAGTGGTGTATTTTATTAATGTATATGAAGTAATTCACTTCCTAGGCACTCTATCCCCTTTTCAACTTTACCAGATCACCAGCCTAAGTCACAATTACATAATACATTCTAGTTCATAAGGGTTAAAACTGAGGTGTTACAAAACTCTTATTGAAAATTTAAGACTTGGAAAAAGAAGCATAGATAGGACTAAAAAACACAATGATATGCAAAGGAAGAAAGTTCAAGTGTAGATATAAGAAGTGATAAACCAACCTCGATAACTGAATCCTTCAACATGATTTCACCCTGATCCTTCAACTCTTTGAATTTTTTAAATATGGCATCCATAACCAAAGAAATAATTCCTTTTATGTTACCACCAAGTGTATATCATGTTCGCCTATAGGCCTATAGGAATGAGGCTATGGAAGCTCAATGTCGATCCATGTGACAAGGAAGGACTAGCTATTGACCCAGTCACACACATTTACCTCCATGTGTTTCATTGAAAGATTTTCATGGAAGTTATCCATCATTGTTAACCTACTCTTGTGTGTTCGCATCATCACCATAATTCATTCAATGTGGATATAAGGGCCCAGATATTAGGGTGCATTTTCTTTCTAAATGTAAGTTTCAAACCTGTGAAGTAAAGAAATGCATATAGATTCTTAAGAAAAATAGAAATTAATCAATGACTCATACACATAGTACACAAATATTTATGTTGGAAACCCTTAACCGGGAGAAAACTAGCCTTCCATGGTGTCACACCTTTCAACTCTTCATTGTATTAATTTCACCATTCACCATACAATATATACAGTCTTTTAGGTATTCCCTAACTACCAAAACCCTAATCCCTTAATCTGGTATTAATTTATAAATATGACAAAGTTGTCGAATATGAAGTGCCCACACACACACATGCAAAGAATATAACACATACCCAACATTCTCCCACTTGTTGTTTTCTTTGCATATAGGGGTTCACATGATTACGTAGTCAACAATCCAGGGTAGCAATGCCCATTGTTACTCTACACCAAAAGAACCTCTCTGTGCTCACAGACTTTGTCAATGAATCTACAACATTATTCAAAGTGTCAAGATTTTCCAGCAACACCTTTTCTTCAACCATGTCTCTCACAAAATGATATTGAATATCAATATGCTTTGTCTTCAAATGATAAGCAGGGTTCTTTGCCAGGAAGATTGCACTCTGACTATCACACTCTAATATCACTACTTTTTGCACCAACCCAATACCTGAACACAATCTTTGTAACCATATTGCTTCCTTGCTTGCATGAGTGGCTGCCATGTATTCAACTTCTGTAGTTGAGAGTGCCACTACAACCCGTATTTTTCTCATCCAACTGATTTCTCCTCCAAATAGGTTAAACACATACCCACTTGTGGATATTCTTCGATCTATATACTCAACCCAGTCTACATCAACAAACCCATGTATGTCCACCACTATGTCCAATCCTGGTCTTCCTTGGCAGCACAATCCATAATTGGTAGTTCCACGCAAAAAATTGAAGACCCTCTTTACTATTTTCCAATTCTCCTTCCCTGGTTTTGACATATACCTGCTCAAAACTCCCACTGCATGTGCAATGTTCAGTCTAGTACAGACCATTACATACATCAAATTGCCAACTTCACTAGCATACGGAACATGGGACATGTCCTCTTCTTCTTCCTGTGTCTTGGGACATTGATCTACAGATAACTTTACACCTATAGGAATAGGAACCTTGATCGGTTTACTTCCATTCATATTAAAACTCTGCAATATCGTTTCAACATATTTTCTCTAATTCAACTAGAGTTTCTTGTTTGCACGATCTCTTTTAATCTCCATTCCCAGAATGAAGTTAGCAGCACCGAGATCCTTCATGTCAAATTTGGAGGATAGCTGTGATTTCACCTCCTTGATAACATCCATGTTATTTCCTACCAGCTACATGTCATCAACATACAACACTACATAAATGAAGTGATTACCAACATGCTTGGAGTATACACAGTGATCATCCCTACTTCTCACAAATCCCAATCCAAGGATATATGTGTCAAACTTTTGGTACCACATCCTAGGTGATTTCTTCATACCATATAGTGACTTCTTTAGCTTACAGACCATCTCTTTCTTTCCCTTCACTACAAAGCCTTCTAGATCCCCATGTAGGAATGTTGTATTCACATCCATCTGTTCGACTTCAAGATTAAAAGCAGTAGAAATAGATAAAGGAAATCTAATAGAAGTTAACTTGGCAACAAGAGAAAAAATATTACCAAAGTCAATTCCCTCTACCTGGGAATAGCCTTTTCCTACTAATCGAGCTTTATATTTCTCCACTTTTCCTTCTGCATTAAACTTCTTCTTAAACAACCATTTGCTACCAATAGATTTTCTTCTAGCTGGAAACTCAACTATATACCATGCCTCATTCTTATCACTGATCCAGATTTATGTAGGAACACAATGAAATACATAAATACACATAAATTCATAGATGCAGCGGAAATAAAACTTCATTTCATTAATAATAAATGCCTAAAATATGCTTACAGACAGAATGGAAATAAACTAGCTAGGGCACTGGTATCTTATCTCTGAGAAGAGATGTGGCAGCTATTGGCTTCTGAATTGTGTTACAATGAGGCTCGAAGGCCTATTCATTATTGAGAAACAATGGAAAACCCTAAACATCCAAAGACCTAACCCTAGGAGATGAAATGTCAAGACTATGGGCCCTGTTTGGGTAAATTGGTACATCAACTTCTCGGGGACGTAACTTTGGAATACGATCTTTGTTTCACACGCTTGTTGGGCTAAATATATGCACTATTAATTCCCACATTTAATTATCAATCGTGGATCGTAAGATTCAAGGTGCAGGCACAGGAAACGAAGGATCAGAGCCTAGGCTAGCCTAATCTAAAGCCGACAAAACAATCTTCAAACCCACACTGCAAAAAATTAACACTAAGGATTCATCACTGGGACGTAGGAATACTTAGTGATATAAAGGCTTAGATCATAGTCTTTCAAGCACTCGGGGTGATGTTCGTGTGATTAATCGTGAGTAGCTTACTCAAGTCTTTTGTCCTTCAATGATTATTTCCAGTAGTGGTTAGCTAAGACACACTAGTACATATGACCAAATTTGTGACGGTTTTTCGTTGATATTGCCACACTTATCCGTCGCAATTTCCACGAAAGACAAGATTTTTTTTCGTCGCTATATCCACGATCCAGGTGTGCGTGGAAACATTGACGAAATTAGCTCTCCACGTGTCACCACTTTCAATATCGGTTAACCCTATGCATCATCGCAATTACGACGAAATTTCATCGCAATAACAACGAAGAAGCGTGGAAATTATGATGAAACTTCATCTCAAATTGCGACGAAAATTTATGCCAAGCCAATAACTTACGATGCAGATGTTGAATGTGAGATGCAAAACCGCCGCAACTTGTGACGAAAATCCATGGAAATATCAATGAAAATGTATCTCAAGACCAAACTTACGATGTAGATGTTGTATGTGCGACGAAAAGTCGTGGAACATTGCGACGAAATTTCGTCCTTATTGCGACGGTTGTTCAAAATATAAATTTGTTTCTGACGAACTATCGTCGATATTGCGATGATGACTTTAAGTTTAAAAAAAATAATTTACATGAGATATAGTATTACCATATTACATTGTAATATGGTATATGGTATACAATTGTAATATTCTAATATTCTAATATATTGTAATATTCTATTGAAAGATGGATGTTAGAGAAAATGTGTAGATCTTTTAGATTGAACAAGATTATAGTAATATATATATATATATATATATATATATATATATATATCCCCTACAAATAATCAAGGCACTAATCAACCAAATATTGGAAGCATGTGTCATCATGAATTTGGATTAGAAGTAAGGATACCAATATGACAATATACACAAATAATAATTTGGAATAATACTTTCAAGAAAACACATGGATTGCATGAGTGAGTCATTATGCAATTTATATTACACAATACTATGACAACACTTGTAAGATTGATGGATGATATCTTAAGACCATTTCTCAAACTTGTTTATTGTAGCCTCCTTGGATGATATTTTGACTTTTAACAAGATTTGGGAAGATCATTTGAAACATTTGGAGATGATATTTTTAACCCTTCAACATAATTAATTTCAAGCCAACATGAAGAAATATGAGCTTGGAAAACAATTATTGTTGTGTATGGATTTTGTAGTTAGAGGATGTGAAT
>ML777271.1:1211058-1277896 GCA_009831015.1 Picea engelmannii
TGATGATACCGGATATCTATATGCTTAGATCTGTCATGAAACACAGGATTAATCGAGAGTTTAATGCAACTCTGATTATCACAATAAATCATTGTCGGATCTAAATGAGAACCAAACAAACCAACCAAGATCTTCCTCATCCATATAGCCTCACATGCAGCTTGGCTCGCTGCCATGTATTCCGCTTCCACTGAACTAAGTGCCACGGATCTCTGTTTCCTGTTGTACCAAGAAACGACTGTAGATCTGATACTAAAGATCCCTCCTGATGTGCTCTTTCTGTCCGTTGGGCTGCCTGCCCAATCTGCATCTGTGAAGCCATGCAACCTCACCTCATCCGTTTGTCTATACCATAATCCATACTCAGATGTGCCCTTCAAATATCTCAGGACATGCTTCCCCGCCTTCCAAAAGAGTTTGGTAGGCTTAACCTTCGCTTGACTTAGTTGGTTAACCACATAGAAAATGTATGGCCTCATATTCACTAAATACATTAGAGAACCCACTAAATGTCGATAGACAGTAGCATCCACTACCTCTGCAGAAGTAGCATCCTCTTTCCTCCAGTTTCCTGGAAGAGGAGTATCCATGGGTTTGCAGCCCTCGATGTGAAACTTACCCAGTATCTCTCTTGTATACTTTCCTTGAGACACAAAAAGTTCACCATCTCGCTGTCGCATTTCCAAACCAAGGAAATAATGAAGAAGGCCCAAATCCTTCATCTCAAACTCCTTTGCAACGTCCTCCTTGCATGAGTGTATCAGTTGCTCATCACCAATAAGTATTAAATCATCAACATAAAGCACAATGATCAAAATCTTACCCTCCACCACAAATTGGTATAGGTTTGCATCCACTTCACTTTTGGTGAAGCCCAATCCGGTGAAATAGTTGTCTATCCGAGTGTACCAAGCACGGGGTGATTTCTTCAGCCCATACAGTGCTCTCTTGAGTCTGCACACATGCGACTCTCTGTCAAAGGTCTCAAAACCTTCTGGATGCTCAATGTACACTTCTTTCTCAATGATCCCGTTGAGGAACGCAGTTTTTACATCCATCTGATGAATGTTCCAACCCATCTGTGCTGAGAGTGCAAGGATGGATCTTATGGAAGAGTACCTAGCGACAGGTGCAAAGGTCTCACCATAATCTATCCCCTCGATCTGTGAGAAGCCTTGGGCCACAAACCTAGCCTTGTATTTCTCCACACTCCCATCAGTAGCTTGCTTTACCTTGTAGATCCATCTCGAACCTACCACTGATTTATCAATCGGTCTTGGGACAATTTCCCATACACTGTTTTTGAAAATGGACTCATACTCCTCTACCATAGCATCAACCCAAGTGGGGTCCTGCACTTCTTCCTGAAAGGAAGATGGTTCAGTCACAATACATTTTCTTATGAGAGCCATGTATCCAGCAAATCGATCAGGAGACTGTCTCTGTCTGCGCTGTGAAATAGGGGCTCCTACATTCTGTGCAACATCTAGTCTCAATCTTTCAGCTTTCGTGGTGTGATTTCTGCCATTTCTGATGGATGGCTCTTCTTGAGTGGTTTCCTCCACTCCATGAACCTCCTCATGTGGTTGATCCACATCTTGAGACTCATCCTTGGGAACCAACAGTTCCTCTTCTACATGCAAGTCTGGCTCCCTCTCAAGCGACAACCGCATGGCTTTCCCCTCATCGAATTTTATATCTCGTCGCATAACAGTCATCTTACTGTTTGGAAAATACACATGATAATTATGGGGTGTTCCTGTGTACCCCACAAATATCCCAACTTCAGCAGTCGGTTCCAGCTTCTTCCTGGCATCCTTGTTTACATGCACATAAACAGATGAACCAAAAATTTTAAAATGAGAAACATCAGGTTTCTTACCAGTAAAAGATTCTTCAGGTGTACTCATGCCAAGTACTCTATGAGGACAACGGTTCTGCACATAAACCACAGTATTTCATGCTTCTTCCCATAAATGCAATGGTAGGTCTTGATCATGCAACATCGCTCGTGTTGCACCCATGATCGTTCTATTCTTTCTCTCTGCGACCCCATTTTGTTGTGGGTTATGAGGCGCTATGAGTTCTCTTCGAATTCCTTCTCTACTGCATAAGTATTTGAATTTATTAGAGATGTATTCTCCACCATTATCACTCCTTAGAGCCTTCACTTGCTTCCCCGACTCTTTCTCCACCAATTCTTTAAACTCACATAACTTTGAGAATGTTTGATCCTTCTTCTGCATGAAGAATATCCAGCATTTACAAGAAAAGTCATCAACAAAAATAACATAATACCTGTGTTTTGTTGTTGAAGCAACTGAGAATGGCCCACACACATTCGTGTGAATTCTCTCCAGGATCACTGAAGCACGATTCTCCTTTTCCTGAAAGGTGGACTTTACATACTTCCCCAGGGTGCACCCCTTGCACTGATCTGACTGAGCAAGTGTTCCCCTTGGAAGTCCAGTAGATATTTGTTGCATGATCTTCAAGGCTCCATGATGAACATGGCCTAATATCCTATGCCATAATTCACCCTCATCCCAGCTCACCATTGTTTCTGCCTTGCCTATCATGGCACCGCAGCCATCTACCTGCAGCATATAGAGATTCTTAACTCGAATCCCTATCTTATTGACTTGACCTGTTGCTTTATGTCGCAGGTAGGCTATACCACTTCTAAAAACAACATCATAGCCTCTGTCCTCCAACATTGTGACTGAGACCAAGTTTTTCTTCAAACCTGGAACATGCATAACATTTTTCAATTGAAATGGTTTACCTGACTCCCTCTGAAAGGTAATGGTACCAATACCAGTTGCACTGTATTTTCCATCATCACCCATCTCTATATGCATTCTGAGATCTTTCTCCTCCAAGTCAATGAAAGACTCTCTATCTCCTGTCATGTGGAAGGAAGCGCCACTATCCAAATACCACATTGATCCCGATGCACTTGAAGCCATGCATGCGATCAAAGCGAAGTCAAGCTCAAATTGTGAGACAAGAGCCTCACCAGTTGCAGCTCCAACAACCGTCTTGTTCTTCTTCTTCTGCGGATAGTTAGTAGCGAGATGCCCATGTTCGTGACAGTGAAAACACTTAACTTTGGACAAATCTAGCTTCTTGACTTTAGACTTGGAATTTGATTGGAATTTCTTCCCTTTCCCTTTCCTTGCCTTGGCAGTCAAAGCACAATCCTCTTCATCACCACACTTTGATGAAGATCCATCTCTGGCATTCTGCCTGAACTCCTCTTGCACCAGATCCGACCATAGTCATTCCCAATTCGGTAATTTTTCCCTTCCATTGACAGAGTATCGATAACTGTGCCAACTCTTAGGAAGCCCTAGGAGTGCGAATCTCACCAAATCATCAACAGCGACTGTTATTCCCACACTTCCAAGCTCATCCCGACATTGGACAAACTTTGTGAGATATTTTGGAATGGTGTCGCCTTTCTCCATCTTAATCTTCCTGAGTTTATCTTTGAGCCCCAATTTCCTATGGTCGCGACTGTTTTGGAATAGATCTGTCAAAACCTTCCACATTTCATATGGTGTGGTTTTCCCATAGAGACTTGAGACAATGTGGTCTCATAATCCCTCCAATAGAATCCTCCTTGCCTTTGTTACTTTCTTTTGCCATGCATCAAGATTTGCAGTGTCTGTCGCATCTGTCTTAGGAACATCTACGTCAATGTAACCCTTCAAGCCATTGTCTTCAAGAACTGCCTCCATCCTGTCCTTCCAAGCAATGTAGTTAGAGCTGCTCTCGAGTGCATACTCCAACCTCAATCCATTGAAAGACATTTTGATCTTCAATCAAGTGTCGCACCAAGAAAATCTTGCAAATTTGAATGTTATCCAACCCTAAACTCAACCCCTTCACTTTCCTCTTGCCCTGGGAGATTCGCACCCCACCTGAGAGCAACCTGAGGGAAGTTCGCACCCTGCTTGTGTATAACCTGCGAACTTGCCTGTCAAGTTCGCACCCTGCTAGTGTATTTTCCTGCGAGAATTCTCAAGAATTTCGCACCCTGCTCCACTATTAGGGTGAGGGAAGTTCGCACCCTGCTAGTGTATTTTCCTATGAGAATGCCAATGAAGTTTGCACCCTACCTTTGTCTAGGGTGCGAGAATTTTTGTTCTTGAAAACACCGGAAGTTTTAAGTACTAGATTTCGCACCCGGCTAGAGACGGGACCTATGAGAATGCAATTATGTTCGCACCTCACTTTCGTAGCTCCGTGGCCCCTGTGGCTTTGATACCATGTAGAAATTTTGATACAAATTAATGTATTCCTATGATTCTCCTGATCTAACAATTTCCGCCACTTGTTAAATACAGAATCGCTTCTACTATTATTATTGTGGAAGCAATTAAACCGCGATCGCAACCACAATGCACAAAGTGAAATATCAATAACACACAACACAGAAGTTTTACCGGGAAAGCGTAAAGCTAAAAAACCCAACTATCATATATTATGTATATCATGAATCATGAAACAATCTCATACAAAACTCTAATCCAAAAGCTCTCAGTACAATACAATTGTCTCACACTGTCATACACAAATTAGCAAATACATGCGCCAATTCCTGTGTCCAGACAGCCTGCCTCCTCTACACAAACTCTGCAATCCGAATTCTCACAATGAATCGAATGAATACAATTGCCTTGTTTGCACATGCTCATAAGCATATTCACTACATGTGTGAACAAATCACAATTGATAGCCAAACTGTCCCTTTCACTTGTTATCTCAACTGGATCTCCATTGGAACTGACATGCATGTAGTTAACCGTGGCGAATCTCCAGTTGCATGTGAGTTCACAAATTAACTGAACTCTCACTAGTGCATGTTTAGTTACAACTATTACAACTGATATTAACTCACTTAACTACACTTATAATTTTGTTACAATTCCAAATCACTCAGTTATGAATGAGATAATAGATTAATATTTATTGTCTAATTTAATTAAGGGAAAACTAAATTAGACACATGTTTCTTGTTGACTTTTCAACATTTGGGATGTTGTTATTAAAAGTATTCTATTTTGCAAGCCTCTGCAATCATAGCAAGGGAAATAACATTTTCCATTGCCCCTCGCCTCTAATGTCGATCTTCACCGAGCAAGCTTCCTGTCATTTTCGTTCATTGTGACAAATCCTTGTCCTGACAAGTAATTGTCTTACCTACACCATACCAAACATTAAGTTGTCAATTTTTTATATTTTGGCTACTCCTTCCGATTATGATATGTTTATTTACAGTGACCTACATCTTTATAATAAGGTCAACATATTTATAATAAGGTGATCATATGTGTAGAGGATCAACATCATGATGACATAGATAACATCTTTATAATAAGGTCATATGTGTACAAATGTTTTCTTTATATAATAACAACATATATAGCTAACATAAGTTTAGGGTTAGTGTTTATGTATCTTATTAGTCCCTGCTAAAGAAGGGAATATAGAAATCAATTACTATCATTTCCCCGATCAGGGTTGAGTTTCAAGAGCAATTCCATATCTTTATCAATGAAAAGAGAGAGAGATTATAGCTACAATTGAAGGGAAAAGGGTATGTGGATTCCATAAACCTAGAATATTATGGAATCCACATACCCTTTTCCATAGAATATACTAACTAGATCCAAAAACCAAAGACATGAAATATGGTACTACACATATTATAATATATTATCAAGTAAAAAACAAGCTAAATGCAATTTGGACGTTTGAAAAAAAAAAATACAAGTTAAATGAGTACATCAATAAAAAATAACATACTAACCTTGCAAGTTCAAAATCCGAGCTATGTAGATCGAGAATTGTATTTTTTCAACCGGTGGGTGACGGAAAAAATAAACAGCTCAAACAAAAGCCAAGAACATTGTCGCAACTATAGCAATTGGGTCGCAAAGTCTCTTAAAGTCATGTATATATAGATAAAATAGTCAACTAGCCGTTAACACCGACCAATGAGATAGGCAAAATTTTCGTCGATGTTCCCACAAAAGTTCATCACTATAGCAACAAAAATCCCGACTAGGTTAAATTAAGATTTTTGTGGATATTGCGATGAACTTTCATGGCAATATCAACGAAAATCCCACCTTGTTTAAAAAAATGATGAAACTAGTGGAAGCGTGGAAAATTTTCATGGAATAATCCGCCCATATGTAGTAGTGATACAAGAAAACTAAATCAAAGCGAACTAGATTAAAAGACAATGAAGAAAATCTGAAAATGACTTGTAAACAAATGAAACTAAAACTCCAAGACAATTCTTCAAATGGATACAACAACAATAATGAAATCTACCTAACGGAATAATGGATCTACCAAATGAATGAAAATATGTAACAATGATCTATATGAAGAGGAATAGATGGAAGGAAATGCACTTTGTATTCAACGGATGCCAACATACTCTGCATATCAGTGCATGCAACAATATTTAAGAATCACAAGATTACATCAGGCTTCAAGGTATGTATGTTATATGTTTGTGATAATAAGACAAAGAAATGTCAACAGTGATCGCTAAACATTTATCTTATCCAGAACCTGAACCCAAAGTCTGAAACTTGAACATGCTAGAATTATTAATCCATGCACGAACATTAATATATAAATCATAGTAAATATATCAATCCTATGAGATGTTGTACTGTTATGGTTCAAGAACGCAGATTAAATAAAAATAAATGATATACACCATGTGTTCCAAATCTCATGAGTAGGGATCAAATCAAATGTTCAAAAGTGACTTTATAAATGTTATTGAGAGCAAAGTTTTGTCATATGACAAAGGTGAAAATAGTGATAATCTCTTCAAGCAATGATACCACAAACATATTATTTATGCAAACCAGATTCTTGGCGCCAAGACAGTGCATAAATGGATTATGTAACTGTCACATGAATAAAGTGTCAACTATGTTCAAAGGAGCCAAAAAAATTCAGTTGTGTAAAACAACAAAGTGGAGTTATAAAATTGGAATAAATTTGCACACGTATGAAGAATGAATCTTGAGTCTTATTAGTATTGAATAAAAAACCAAAACTGCAATTAAAGAAAAAACTAATCAGAAAGCACACCATACAACAAAATGAAAATATAATGGACTAAAACTAAATAAAGGGAACATAGCAATGCTTACCCACACTGAGGGGCCCTTCCCAGGTGGCTAGCACTACTGATAAAGATCATATCAAGCCAAGGAGATGCATAATAGATCAGCAACAATCATCTTTTCATTTAATCAGGGAACTCTGTTTTTACATGACAACCAACTCCTTAAAGCTTTCTCACAAAAACAAATCTCTCACATACAAAAACTTCATGACAATAACGGCTCATTCTCACAACCCTATGAGGCTTATTTATACGTGAAAAATCATTGAGTAGTGGATGAGATCGAATCCCAATACTCAGATTTCAAATTTACAATTTTAGATAAAATCCTCAAAAATCTGGGTTTTATTGTAATTTGGGCAGATTCGAGTTAGGGCTCCACCCATATCTTCCAAAACAATTCTGATTTTGAAAAAATGCTAGCCATTTACTCAATTTTCCATATTCTAGACAAAACCCATATCTTAGAATTTCTAGATCTGATACCATATGCACGAAAATCGAGGCACGAGTTGACAGTTTGAGATTTTTACTAATTTTGGCAGAATCATTCCCCCTGAGCTGGAGGTCCACACGTACGATCTGGATGAATTATGACTCACATGTCCACATGAAAACATCGTTATGGACAAAACCCATCTGCCCGATTTTCTTCTCGAAACATTCAAAATTTTTGAATTATGTCTAGTACTGGATTAGCAGAGTTGGTACCGGATTAGAACGGTTGATACCGAAATCTTGTAGGCAATGGTATAGTACCGGATGAACACAATTAGGACTATGGGAACCGGTCCAGCACGATGGTAGTACCAGATGGAGCCAATATCGGAATAGGTGCAATCTGGTACCAAATGAAGCTGGTACCGAAAGAGGTGGAGGGCTGGTACCGGAAGAGGTGGAGAGTTGGTACCGGATGGAGATGGTACCGGAATAGGTGCAAAGCTGGTACCGGAAGAGGTGAAGTATGGGTACTGAATGGCATGGAGTGTGGGTACCAGATGAATTTGCAGGTACCGATTGAGTATATAACCTTCTCGTACTAGATGACTTGTAGACCTTTCTGGTACCAGATGACTTGGAGTACCGGATGAGAGAAATATTGGTATCAGATGAGTTGAGTACTTGATGAAATGGAGTGTGGGTACCAGATGACATGGAGTATAGGTACTAGATGAGTATGCAGGTACCGGTTAACTGTAGAACCTTCTGGTACCAGATGACTTGGAGTATCGGATGACCTACAATGCGGGTATCGAAACAGGAACAATACAGGTACCAGAACATGGACAGTGCATATACCGGAACCTGAACAATACAGAACATTTTGCTTGGACATAGAAACATAGGATTAAACCATCATCGAAAAAAACTATTGTATAATCATCCTTTTAATCACTAAAAATAAGGAAAATTATGTATTAACCACACAAGATGAACAACAATAGATAATGGAGGTTTATTGTGTAATTAGTGATATATTATTGACGAAATGCATGGAGAAGGTGTAATGATAAGTGTATTTGTATGGCAGAAAGTATGACAAAACTGGAGCCCAACAACGCTCAATACCTCGTTAGAAATATCTATCCGAAGAGTACAACTTTGATGTGAGAAACATCAAAGGAACTTCCATGTTTCTCCCCATGTTTCTTAAAAAAATCGTTTAGGGCTTCAAAACGGCTCCAAAAGTTCAAGACCCGAAAAACTACTAAAAATAGCAAACTGTGCAAAAACTGAAAAACTGAAAGAAGCAATGGTGGGGGTCCAAGTGGAATAGGCGGGTGGCCACTAATATCCACCTCGATCATTCCTCCCCCATTAGGAATAAATGGTCCCCATTGCATTCAGTTCATCCATGAGATGAGGAAACTTCTGTTGAACTTGGTCCCTAGTGAGCCACTTGCCTTGGTGAAGGAGTTGGCCTACTTTGACAACTCGATATAGAGATATCCTTTGTTGTCGAGTGCGCTTGATCTATATATCCATGATCTGATCAGTTGTGGCTATGATACCATTGATCCATATTTATGTAGGAACACAATGAAATACAAAAATACACATAAAAACATAGATGTAGCGGAAATAAAAATTCATTTCATTAATAACAAATGACTGAAATATGCTTACAGACATAATGGCAATAAACTAGTTAGGGCGTTGGTAGCTTATCTATGAGAAGAGATGTGGCATATACTAGCCTCTAAACTGTGTTACAATGAGGCTCGAAGGCCTATTTATTATTGAGAAACAATGGAAAATCATAAACAATCAAAGACCTAACCCTAGGAGATGAAACGCCAAGACTATGGGCCCCGTTTGTGTAAATTGGTACATCAACTTCCTGGGGACGTAACTTTGGCATACAATATTTGTTTGACATGCTCAATACCTCGTTAGAAAGATCTATCCGAGGAAGGCACCTTTTATGTGGGAAACGTCGAAGGAATTAACATGTTGCTCCCCGTTTTCCCAAAAAACGTCATTTAGGACCTCAAAACGGCTTTGGAAGTTTAGGACCCGAAAAACTGCTAAAAATAGTAAACTGTGCAGAAACTAAAAAACTAAAAGAAGCGATGGTGGGGGTCCAAGTGGAATAGGTGGGTGGCCACCAATATCCACCTGGATCAAAGGCATCCATTTCTTTAACCATGGCCTTCTCCCAGAGTTTACTATCCTCTGAATTCACTGCTTCCCTCACAATTCTGGGATCATCATCAGTAATAGATAAAGAAAAATTAGAATGAAAATCAGGTGGACTATACATTTATGGTTTCCTTCTTTCCCTCAGTGATCTCCTCAATACTGGGGTATGAGGTTCTTCTGCTTCTGCTTCATCATCTTCAGATGATTCAGATTTTGCATCATCCAACTCAAACTCTATTTTCTCAGGTTCTTCTTGCCTTGGTAGGAATTCCTGCTTGGAAGCATCTTTTACCTCTCTAAAAACAACATCCTGACTATAAAAAATCTTCTTAGTTTCTGTTTTCCAAATATTATAACCTTTCACACCATCTTTATAACCCGTAAAGATACACTTTTCAGCTTTAATATCCAGTTTACTCCTATTTTCCTTTGGAACATGTACATAATCATCACAACCAAACACTCTGAGATGTTCAAGAGAGGGTATCTTACCAGTCCATACCTCGTGTAGTTTTTTATCATCTAGCACTGAGGAGGGTGATCAATTGACCAGGTAACATGTTGTACCCACTACCTCTGCCCAAAATTCTTGTCCTAAATCGGCACCACTAAGAATGCTCCTTGCTTTTTCCATAAGTGTTGTGTTCATCCTTTCTGAAACTCCATTCTACTAAGGTATGTATGGAGTAGTCTTCTACCTTACTATACCACACTTCTTATAGAATTATTCGAATCCATTTCTGCAGAATTCTCCACCATTATCTGTCCTAAATATATTTATTTTCTTCTCTGTCTGATTTTATACCAAATCCTTAAACTCCTTAAATTTATCAAATACCTTAGATTTCTTTCTAAGAAAATAAATCCATGTGTTCCTTGAGAAATAATCTATGAATGAAACATAATACACATATTTACCTAGTGATGGAACATGAACAAGTCCAAACACATCATTGTGTATCAACTCTAACATCCCCTTTTCTCTTGTAGCACCAGATGGGAATCTCACTCGATTATGTTTACCATATATGCAATGTTCACAGAAATCAAAATCCAAAGTGAAATTATACATACCTTCAACCATACCTTTAGCGTGTAGTGTTCGAAGGCCCTTTTCTCCAATATTCCCCAGTATTTGATGCCATAGCATGGTCTTCTTTCTAGGGACAATATTGATCTTGTCTCCTTCATTTCTCTGCTCAGGGACAACAGAACTGTTACACCCATTATTATAAGTTCTTCCCAACAACTTGTACAGAGTTCCACACCAAACTCCCCTCATCAACACCATTTCCCCTCATACCATCTTGCAAGTGACCTTTCCCAATACAGTATCCACTCCTGCATCATCCAACTTGCTTACAGATATTAGGCTCCTGGATAGTTTTTGAATGTGTAGAACCCTAGGGAGATTTCTAATCCTTCCATCTTTTAGCAACAACTTAACCCTTCCATGTCCCATGATTTTGGCCATCGAGTCATCTCCTAGGAATAGATCACCACCATCATATTTTTCATATTCACAGAACCACTCCTTGTGAGGAGTCATATGATATGACACACCTGATTCGATCAACCATACACCATGGTATGAATGTGTACTTGTAGATGCCAAGTAAACATCACCTCCTTCTTCAGTGGATGTTTTCTCCTCTGTGGAAGAAGTATTATCAGATCCCTTTGGTTTATCAACCTTCTTAGACTTGCAATCTTTCTTATAATACCCTGTTTTACCACACTTCCAACATTTCCTCAAAGATTTTCCTGGAGAATTAGATCTACCTGTAGATTTATATCGCCCCCAAAATACTTACCAGGATTCCTGTCTTGGGTATGACCTCTTACAAATAAAGGATTTATTCTCTGACTATCCATGATTTTTCCTCTCATCTCTTCAGATAACAAGGATGCAACTACATCCTCATACTTCAATGTAGATTGAGTCGTAGTACCAATTTCTACAACCAAATTATCCCAAGAGTCTGGAAAAGAACATAACAAAGTAATACACTTATCTTCTTCTACAAACGTAATATTAATAGATACCAGCTGACTTACCAGAGTATTAAATGCATTTAGATTTTTTGTCACAAAATCTCCATCTATCATCCTAATATGATACAACTTATTTCGAAGAAACAACTTGTTTACCAGGGACTTTGATTGATACAAATTCCCTAACTTATCCCATAGTTCCTTGGATGTAGATTCTAATGAGACATTCAACAACATCAAATATTTCAGGCAGAGTCAAATAGTATTCCTTACTCTTTTGTCCAACTTATCCCAATCTTCCTGTTAACGATAAATCTTGTCACTGGTTCGAGAAGCACGCGGGTCTGCAAGTTGCACGCAATGCTCAAGCGCAGCTCAGGATAATTCTTGTTTTTCTCCAAGTATCAAATCAAGCGAGCATGCGAAGTATTTCCATTGACAGTCGAGATTCATTCGCAAAGAAAATCAACGGTTATCGGGGTGTCGGAGTTGCCAATCTACTTGACATTTAGCAGCCGAGAAGTCTCTTCTCTTTAGAGGCTGAATACAGGTCGTCCGATCCAGAGGCACGTGGCGAGAGATCCCACAGATTCGGGGATCGGGAAACTGAAAGTTCCATGCACATGGCTGCAGAAATCCAGATATCTCGATGCCCGATTTCCCGATATCGGGGGCAGCTTTCAATAGCAGAAGATAGGTGGCAGGCTATGCACCAAGGAGCTGACCGTCAACAAGTCAACGACCATAAGCCATTGGGTTTCGAGGAATCACAAGTGTAGTGGATACAAACATCGTGTCGTCAAAAATGCCAAAATCCCGATGGAAAGTTGGACCACGGTCGCACAGGGACAGGTCATATGGACTATGGTCTAGTCGGTAGGGGCTAATTCCCGGGACAATGGGCTCATCGCATATCGGGATATCGGGGATCCCGGAGGCAAGGAACTCACTCACTTCAAACTTGTGAGTCCCGAATCCTGAATTCCCGAAAATCCCAAAGCTTCATCGCATACATCCGCCATCTGTCCTTTGCCGCCATGTCTTCTTTCCATATCATGCTAACCACGATTTTTCAGCCATTGTGTTCCTCCACCTGGCGCGTACACTTCAACACCCATGGATCCTTCCACTTGTATCTGCCCTATCGTTTTCCTGCCCGATCACCATCCACTCACCACTCCACGTCACTCATCAGTCCTACCATGATTTCTCCAAGCAAGATTCAAATGGAAGAATATGAAGGTTTCCATGTCCTGTAGGCACAGGATCGGCTAGGGCCTTCCCCGACTCCAATGAAACAGTTATTGCAGCAACTGGGGGTAGTTGGAAATCGTTTCCTCCATAAATGGAAAACCAAGGAATGAATGCAAGCCTGTCAATTCAGTCGCAGGGCATTTGGAACATGATTGCGTCTGACCGAAGTTCACGAACGTCCAGAGATTGCAGGTGCAGTAAATGTGAAGACGTAATGTCTTCAATGCAATGCCTCGTTTTATCTTCCAGGGTTTTTGTTTCAAGTATATGTGGGCATTTTGGCCACTTTTAGAAGGATCGATGGTTGAGCAGAGCTCCCTGGTTGTAAAATTCTACTGAAGCATTGTTGTTCTGATTATGTATGAGCTTTGGAGACTTCTTGTCGTATGAATGCCAGTTTCTATCATATCTTTCTTTACACTGTGTTAGAGCAGCTCGGAATTGGAGGATCCAGTTGAGCTGTAACTATTGTAGGATGATGTTGTAATGGATCACTGTAATAGTTACGGAGCCTCTAATCAGTCCTTGTAATTTACCCAACGCTAAATGACTTGGAATTGGAGGATCCAGTCAAGTCCTCTTTCAGTTTCTTGAAGCCCTGAACCAGGAGGATCCTGTTTTCGGAGTTTTTCCTCTGCAAACTTCCACAAGCCTAATGTCCAGAGTTGTTTGTCCACTTTATCCTAAGTCTTCCACCTGTTCATCTTTAAATCAACCCACTAGCTGAAGTTATGATTCCATACCTCCATTATTCTTTACATATCAGACTCAGTCCCTGAGTTAGAATAATACCTCCTAGGGCCATTATCTCCATTTGATCACCCTTCGTAAACAAATCGTGACATAAAACTGATGGGCGTTGGGCTCTGCTCCTGCAAGCAATCCAGGAGTGACTTATAACGCTAACATTTCTGGCGTCGTTTCCAGGGACGGAATTGAAGATTTTCCCTGGGTAGAACGACATTGAGCCTCTGAATCCGAAGGTGCATAGGATCTTCAGAGCCCTTCAAATTGCTAATATTTCACCTGGAGACTCCATTGTGACGACTCCGCTGGAGAGAACCTGCTCTGTCAATTGTGGCTTTCAGAGGCAGGCATACGCAGTCTCACCCATAGATGCCTCTAGCTACGCTCGAAACAAATCCATAGGCGATGATCAGAAAGGGAAGGGCCTCTGAGGAAGAAGCGTCCATCACCGAACCAGGTAATCCACCATACTCTTCTGTTGGAGCCCCTTTTTCTCCTCCTCAGATTTTTGAAAGGCCTGTCTCTGCAGTTTCCCGTTTCTTAAATTTTGGGAGTGTTCCTGTTGAGTTTTCCTCTCCTGGTCCAGGACCAGAGGGACAAGACTTTGTCACTCCCCTCTCCTTTGAAGTTGTACCTCAGCATAGACCCTTGACCTCAGAAGAATTCCCCACTCCTGCACAGAGAGGAGAACCTGCCGACTGGAGCTCGGTACCCTATTCTCTGAATCACCTCTTGTTTCCCACCCCACTTCAAGATTTATCCTCAATAACCCCTTTGCGAACTCCTTCTCCTCCAAGTTCTCCTACACATAACATCCCTATGGCTGGTGCTAATCCCCCTCTCAATAGAATGGATTCTATAGTTGCTGCCAGATACGCTCCCTTAGTTCTTCCCCATCCTATGAATCCCCTCCCTGCTGGAGATTACCTGAAATACATGCCCAAGTTCACTAGGGAAGGAGACTTAACTACTGAAGAGAACCTATATGCTTTCTACAGTTATGCAGACAACCTCAATATTGAAAATGAGGATGTTTGGATGAGAGTTTTCGTCCAGAGCCTGGATGGTGAAGTGAGAAAGTGGTTTAGAGGATTGGCCCCAAGATCTATTGCTGGGATTGAGGCTCTGGATAGTGCTTTCCTGAGGCAGTGGGGAGATAGGAAGGACTTTATGTATTACATGATAGAATTCGGGTCTTTGAAAAATATGGAAGGAGAGTCGGTCTATGACTTCTCCAAAAGATTTAACAAGATGTATAACAAGATCCCTGCAGAGATAAAGCCCTCAGAAGCCTCTGCCCAAATTTCCTATGTCGGTGCATTTGACCCTGATTTCTGCCTTTTACTGAGAGAAAGAAGAGCCACCTCCTTAGCCCAAATGAAAGATGCGGCCATAGAAGTGGAATCCAATGTGTTAGCGACTGACAGACTGAGAAACAAGGCCGACGCAGACAGAAGAAAAGGAAGGTCAGAAGCCTCGACTTCTGGATCATTGGCGCCTCACCCTCAAGTGGATGAACTAACCAAGATGGTGAAGTCTCTGTCTGCAGAGATGGAGAGGATAAGGATGGAAGGGAGGCAGGTGTATAAAGGCCCTCAGATCGCTGAAAACAAGGGAGGTTTCAAGAGACCAAATAATTTTACTCCCCCGAATGTGCAGAAAGAGAAGGGAAGAGACAAGGAAGACCAGAAGATTCAAGCCCCTTTTCAAAACAATTTTGTGATCGAGGGGGGAGAAAGAGAATTAGAGGAGCTTGATCCTGAAATCCACTGCGTTGGAGACACTCCTCCTTTCCCTCATCTCACTCAATCTGCATACGAGGAGTCTCTTATGGACAGCCAGCTGAATGAGCTGAGAAAGGGAGACAAGGCTAGTGGCAGTCGAGGCAGGTACAACCTAAGATCTAATAAAAAGATGGCAGCACCTGATAGTCCTCAGCAGTCCATTAGAGCAGAGAGACCTGCTAATGAAGAATCAAATGATCACAGAGGTAAGAAATCTCAAACCCCCTCCCCCATTATCCATAATTATGTTCCTGAAATAAAAGAAATTTCGAAGCCTACATCTTCTTTTAATTTTGAGCATGAGATTCAAAGGATCAGAATCCCTATGCCCCTCACTGAGCTGATTAAACATGGAAAATTTAAAAAACACTTCTCTGAGCTATTACAATCTGAAGCCTCATGCCTTCCCTTAGACTCCATAAACCTCCAAGACGAAAAACCAGTAGTTTTCCTAGGTCCCATGGTAGAATATAGAGATGACTCATCCCCTCCCTTCTACACCTCCTTGAACATACATGACAAAGTGCTGCACAACTATTTGATGGATTCAGGGGCCTCTCATAACCTCATGCCCAAAACTGTCATGGAAGAGTTGGGACTAGAAATTACCAGGGCCTATCATGACCTCTATTCTTTTGACTCCAGGAGAGTTCAGTGTCTTGGAGTGATCAAAGACCTGGTTGTGACCTTGTTTCAATTGCCCATGAAAAGTGTGGTCATGGATATCGTAGTAGCCGATGTCCCCCCCAAGTTCGGAATGTCTTTATTGAGATCTTGGATAAAAAGACTGGGGGGAACCTTGCAGATGGACCTCACATATGCTACTATCCCAGTGTTCGGAGGAGAGCATAGAAGGCTATATAGGGAAGCTCAATTGGCCTATATAATCAATGATGAAGCCGACCCAACCAAACATCCTATTTTAACCTTAGATACTGATTTAGGCTCCAGTTTACTGTAGCTCACTCACGCCCCAGAGCCGCCTCTGAGTCTCAAAAAGACGCCCACTATTTCCCCTAAATTTCCTCTCTCTATCACCCCAATATGGAAAATGTTTTTTGATAGAGCCTGCTCCCGAGAAGCCGCTGGAGCTGAAGTAGTTTTTCTGTCGCCTGCTCAGGAAACCATATCTCTATCATACAAACTAGAATTTGAAGCTACCAACAACGTGGCAAAATATGAGGCTCTTGTTCTGGGACTAAGGGTTGCGAGGGAATTGGGAATTCAAGAGATAGCAGTGTTCGGTGATGCAGAGTTGGTGGTCCGGCAGGTCAGAAATGCTTACCAAGCTAAGCATCCTCGACTCATGAGCTACAGGAATGAGGTCTGGGACCTTGTTGACAGTTTCTTCTCAGCATTCAATATTTCTTTCATCCCAAGAGAAGAGAACACCTTGGCGGATTCCTTGGCTGCATCGGCTAGCAATTTCAAAGTACCTCTGCCACCCAAATTCAGATATGACGTGGAAATAAAATACAGACACTCCATACCTGACAACGTCAAACATTGGAAGGTATTTGAGGACGATATTGAGGTCAAGAGGTTCTTGGAAACTGTTGATGAATTTTCAGAAATGCATATAGACCAAGATGCCTTGTCGGAGGAGGAGCCTGATGGGGGTAATCTTCTGAATAAGATTGCAGGGTGTGACATTGTACAGCTACCTAGAAACCATATTCTCAAGGGACTTGTTCCTTTGGAAAGACTTTTTTATAGTAACGATGTGTCAGTCAAAGGAAAGGCCTTGGAGGAGGACGTTGATACTATTCAGTGCAACATTGGAACTGAGAGTGAGCCCAAGTATGTCAAATTGTCAAGAAGTTTAATAGGGGAGCAGAGGTCTGAATACATTGGACTCTTGAAGGGATTTGCTGACGTGTTTGCCTGGACCTACGAAGACCTTAAAACTTATGACACCTCTGTCATCAAACATAAAATCCCATTAAAAGAAGAGGCAAATCCTTTCAGGCAGAAGCTGAGGCAGATCAATCCCATGTTGCTACCTATCATGGAGAGAGAAGTGAAGAAGTTGTTGCAAGCTCAGATCATTGTACCACTGAGATATTCAGAGTGGGTGGCTAACTTGGTGCCAGTAAGGAAAAAGAATGGAGAAATCCGACTCTGTGTAGACTTCAGAAATTTGAACCGGAGCTCACTTAAGGATAACTACCCCTTGCCAAAGATGGAACACATACTACAGAGGGTAACGGGAGCTTCCAGGATGTCCATGATTGACAGTTTCTCTGGCTACAATCAGGTTTATGTTCTGCCTAAAGACAGGGAAAAGACAACATTCACCACTCCATGGGGCACGTTCATGTATGCTAAGATGCCATTTGGACTAATGAATGCAGGGGTGACTTTTCAGCATGCCATGGACATAGATTTTGTTGGGGAAAAAGATAAATTTGTGGTCGTTTATCTGGATGACATCACAATATTTTCAAGATCTGATGAAGAACACCGTCGCCACCTCAGGAAAGTTTTCCTAAAATGCAGAAAGTTTGGCATTTCATTAAACCCCAAGAAGTCTCTGTTTGCCATGCAGGAGGGGAAATTACTAGGCCATATAGTATCAGCAGGAGGAGTCAGGATTGATCCCAGTAGAGTCGAGGCGATACAAGCTTTATCAATCCCAAGGTCTAGGAAGGAGGTCCAGTCTTTCCTCAGTAAAATCAATTTCCTAAGGAGGTTTGTGCCTAACTTTGCTAAGGAGGTAAATCTTATAACATCTATGTTAAAGGAAGAAAATGAAGTAAAGTGTACTCCGCAATCGCGACACTCCTTTGAGAAAATCAAGAAAGCCCTGACTGAAGCTCCTGTGCTTATCAGTCCCGACTATTCGAAGGATTTCTTTATCTTCTCCTTTTCCTCTCCTGACACAGTAGCTGTCGTTCTGTTACAGGTAAATGAAAATGGGTTAGAACAGCCTATTGCTTACTTCAGCCGAGCACTAAGGGATGTCGAAGTCAGGTATGATACTATGGCGAAGAAAGCTTATGCTCTGGTGAAAGCTCTCAAAGATTTTAGAACCTACATTTTGCAATCAAGGATCATCGCCTATGTCCCCTCGATTGTTGTTAAAGATATTCTTATACAGCCTGACATAGACGGGAGAAGGAGTAAATGGATAGCCAAAATCCTAGAGTTCGACCTGGAAATAAGGCCCACCAAGTTGATCAAAGGGCAAGGCTTAGCCAAGCTGTTGGCTGAAGAAAATTGCCAAGCTTTGGGGATAAGTTTCATCAGCGAATTCTCAGCTATTTAGCAGGATCGGCTATCTGACATAGATCATCAAAAGGATCCCCCATTGGCTCAATGTCCTTGGTACAAGGATGTCATATACTTTTTGCAGGAGCTGCGGCCTCCAGATGGCCTGCAAAAAATCAAAGCAAGAGCTCTAAAGCTCAAAGCAGTCAGATACTGCCTAATTGATCAAGTGTTATATTGGAAAGACCCTCTGGAAGTGCTTTTAAAATGCCTTAGTCCACCAGAGGCCGAGATGATCATGGATGACTTCCACAGTGGTCTATGTGGAGGGAACCATTTCTGGAGAGCCACAGTCCACAAAATCCTCAGGGCTGGGTACTACTGGCCTACCGTATTTACTGATGTCTGCAAAGGGGTCAGAGCCTGCATCAATTGTCAAAAATTTGTAGGAAAGTAGCAGCTCAGGTCTTTGTCGTTAAAACCAGTGGTAGTTTTAGATCCTTTCCAATAGTGGGGCCTAGATTTTATTGGAGAAATTCACCCTCCCTCCAGCAGGCAGCATAGGTGGATCCTGACCACTACAGATTTCTTTACCAAGTGGATTGAAGCTATTCCCACTAGGAGTGCTTCCCACAAGGTAATCATCGGATTCTTGGAGTACCTCATCACAAGGTTTGGCTGTCCAAATAAGATTTTCACTGATAATGCAGCTGCTTTCGGATCTGAGCCATTGGTAAGGTTCTATAAGTAGTTCGGAATTAAGCTGATTCACTCCACCCCATATTACCCACAAGGCAATGGTTTAGCAGAGTCCTCCAACAAAAGTTTAATAAGAATCATCACAAGGCTGTTGGAAGACAACCAAAGGGCTTGGAACTCAAAGCTTAAATTCGCCCTATGGGCTAATCGGGTGACTACAAAGAGAGCTATCAGTCTCTCCCCTTTCCAGTTAGTCTATGGAGTCGAAGTTGTCTTCCCTTCTCAGCTAGCCATCCCTGTAGCAAAATTCCTCCAGGACCATTAGGAGGAACCTGATGACATGATCAGAAGGATTCATCAGCTAGTGGAGGTCCAGCAGGCCAGAGAACAGACATTAGATAGGATCCAGGAACATCAGTAGAAAATCAAGCAGGTCTTCGATAGGAAAGCCAAGAAGGAGCAGTTCCAAGAAGGAGACCTGGTGCTAAAATTGGATGCTCCTAAACAAGATAAGGGCAAACACAACAAATTTGAAGCCCTGTGGATTGGGCCTTTCAGGATCTCCGAGGCTTTCTCAAACAACACATACAAGTTGTGAGATTTATAAGGTGAAGAGGTTTTCGGCAGCCCAGTGAATGGGCATTTCCTGAAAAAATATTTTGTTTGAGTCTCAGATGACTCTTTGTTTGTAAATATTGTCCTTTTGTTTCTCAGTTCATTTTCATTTTTATTTTTGCGGCCTAATAATGACCCCATAGCCCAGCATAAAGGCGACTGGAACTGTAGGAGGAGTTCTTAGAGCATCGCAGGGATGACTCTATCCCCCATGGAGCCTAATGTTAATAATAAATCTTGTCACTGGTTCGAGAAGCACGTGGGTCTGCAAGTTGCACGCAGTGCTCAAGCGCAGCTCAGGAGAATTCTTACTTTTCTCCAAGTATCAAATCAAGCGAGCGTGCGAAGTCTTTCCATTGACAGTCGAGATCCGTTCGCAAAGAAAATCAACAGTTATCGGGGTGTCGGAGTTTCCAATCTACTCGACATTTAGTAGCAGAGAAGTCTCTTCTCTTTAGAGACTGAATACAGGTCGTCCGATCCAGAGAAACGTGGCGAGAGATCCCACAAAGTCGGGGATCAAGAAACTGAAAGTCCCGCGCACATGGCAGCAGAAATCCCGATATCTTGATGCCCGATTTCCCGATATTGGGGGCAGCTTTCAATAGCGGAAGACAGGTGGCAGGCTATGCACCAAGGATCTAACCGTCAACAAGTCAACGGCCATAAGCCATCGGGTTTCAGGGAATCGCAAGTTTAGTGGATACAAACATCGTGTTGTCAAAAATGTCGAAATCCCGATGGAAAGTTGGACCACGGTCGCACAGGGACAGGTCATATGGACTATGGTCTAGTCGGTAGGGTATAATTCCCGGGACAATGGGCTCATCGCATATTGGGATATCGGGGATCCCAGAGGCAAGGAACTCGCTCACTTGAAACTCGCGAGTCCCGAATCCCGAATTCCCGAAAATCCCAAAGCTTCATCGCATACATCCGCTATCTATCCTTTGTCGCCACGTCTTCTTTCCATATCATGCTAACCATGGTTTTTCGTCCATTGTGTTCCTCCACCTGGCGCGTACACTTCAACACCCATGGATCCTGCCACTTGTATCTGCCCTATCATTTTCCTGCCCGATCACCGTCCACTCACCACTCCACGTCACTCATCAGTCCTACCATGATTTCTCCAAGCAAGATTCAAATGGAAGAATATGAAGGTTTCCATGTCCTATAGGCACAGGATCGGCCAGGGCCTTCCCCGACTCCAATGAAACAGTTATTGCAACAGCTGGGGGTAGTTGGACATCGTTTCCTCCATAAATGGAAAACCAAGGAATGAATGCAAGCCTGTCAATTTAGTCACAGGGCCTTTGGAACACGATTGCGTCTGACCAAAGTTCACGAACATCCATAGATTACAGGCGCAGTAAATGTGAAGACGTAATGTCTTCAATGCAATGCCTCGTTTTAGCTTCCATGGTTATTGTTCCAAGTATATGTGGGCATTTTGGCCACTTTTAGAAGGATCAATGGTTGAGCAGAGCTCCCTGGTTGTAAAATTCTAATGAAGCATTGTTGTTCTGATTATGTATGAGATTTGGAGACTTCTTGCCTTATGAATGCTAGTTTCTATCATATCTTTGTTTACACTATGTTAGAGCAGCTCGAAATTGGAGGATCGAGTCGAGCTGTAACTATTGTAGGATGATGTTGTAATGGATCACTGTAATAGTTACGGAGCCTCTAATCAGTCCTTGTAATTTCCCCAACGTTGAATGACTTGGAATTGGAGGATCCAGTCAAGTCCTCTTTCAGTTTCTTGAAGCCCTGAACCAGGAGAATCCTGTTTTCGGAGTTTTTCCTCTGCAAACTGCCACAAGCCTGATGTCCAGAGTTGTTTGTCCACTTTCTCCTAAGTCTTCCACCTGTTCATCTTTAAATCAACCCACTGGCTGAAGTTAGGATTCCAGACCTCCTCTGTTCTTTACATATCAGACTCAGTCCCTGAGTTAGAATAATACCTCCTAGGGCCATTATCTCCATTTGATCACCCTTCATAAACAATTCGTGACATAAAACTGATGGGCATTGGGCTCTGCTCCTGCAAGCAATCCAGGAGTGACTTCTAACGCTAACACTTCCTTCGACATACCAGTAGGTAGTGTACTAGTAGTTTGTGTACTAGTATGTTGTGTACCAGTAGACTATGTTCCAGTAGACTGTGCACCAGTAGGTTGTGTACCAGAATCCACAACGATCCATTGTTTTTCGTCTACAAGAAGGTCCTCCATCTTGAGCTTCCATAGCTCAAATTTTTAATCGTTTAAATTATTTGTCTCTATTCTAAAAGATCTCTCCAATCCTCTTTCTATAATCGAATCACCACTGCAAAATCTCCCACTAAACCCAGATTTAGCACAGACCCAAGATAAACTTGATCTATCAAGACCGAGCCAAAACTTCAGCAACAAAGGCATCCCCCTGAAGCCAAAAATGAGCTCTGATACCACATGTAAGTTTTAAACCTATGAAGTAAAGAAATGCATACAGATTCTTATGCAAAACATAAATTAATCAATGGCTCATACACATAGTACACATAGATTTACATTGGAAGCCCTTAAAAAGGAGAAAACGAGCCTTCCTTGGTGTTGCACCTTTCAACTTGTTGGCAAAGGGGCAGACCCATGGTTCAATGCTTCAACAGCGCACCAAAAAAACCCTAACTACCATCCCTTTCGGCAACACCTGCGAAGCAGGCGAAGTCTCACCAGAGGTAGAGGAAGGGGGGTTACAGGACTCGGGTGTCTGTAACCAATCTAGGACACAGATCTTTGATTACAACACATCGAAAGTACTTTAATAACACTTAGGATATGATATGTGTTGGTTCATTAGCTTCATTAATATCATAGAATGAAACCCTAAGATAGATCGATGTAGTAAAAGTAGAGATAAAGCACTTCAACCACACATCACAGAGTTAGATCTAGCATTCATTCATAAAACACAAGTGAAGCACTAAGAAACACCAGATCTATCCATTATACATAACAAAAGCACCAACCAGATAAATGAAAAACACAACATAGCAAAAAGCACACCAAAGACACAAGATATACGTGGTTTACCCCAGTGCGGGGCTACGTCCACCAATTGCTTCATCTCCTTTATTATTCTTCAATTCTCTTACATTCATCCACTCCTGTGCACTAATCCATAGATCTAAGATTCACAGAGGATAGGGTATCTATGCACTGAGTGCCAGATCCTCCTTCCCAAAACTAGGTCACAGCACAAGGGAAACTTCCCTATTTATCACAGAGCCTTACATACACAATTTGTTTCACAGAGCAACCCAAAACTACTTGCACTTATCCTTGCAAGATATCTTCATCTTCTCCCTTCTACCATACATTCTTATCTATTTATACTTTTACATTTCCTTACAAAAAGGCCTAAACATGGGTAAACCCATGGGTCGACATCCCGTAACCCATTACAAAAACCCTAGTGAACCCCTTGCTGGGCCCACTTAGCCCGCAAAACAAGTAAGAGCCACGATCTCAGCTCCTCCTGGGAGATCCTTCCTCAATCACTGCATCAAAGTCCAAGAAGTGGTCAAACCTGACCAAGATTTCCTCAAAACTTGGTCGAGGGCCAACAGGCCCCCAACACTCACCTGTGACTCATCCCGAGTCACTCAGGTCTATGAAACGTTGCTTCAAAGGCCTCGAGCTTCACGCGAGTTGCCTCAACTTGTTTCTTGTCCTGAGCCTCCTGCTCAGTAAGCTCTTGGATCATCTGCTATGTAACAGGCCCTTCCGGCGTTATTCCACTGTCGCAACCACTTGGTCCAGTTGCGAGCCTTATCCTTCGATTTATTCAAACACATTGCAGGCCTCACCCTGCACATGTTTCATCTTTTGCATGACTTCCATTACTCTACCCTAGATGGCAGTAATATGTTATTGTACCATGTGGTGTTCTTGTGATCTTTTCATTCTCTCAACTGCAATGAGTAGCTTCATAAGTGTTTGTACTAACAGTGCCTGCTGTTGCACCTCCTGTAACTGCGCTTACAGTTTCCTTAGCTCTGGATCTTCTATGAGGCGTGCATAAGTCTGTGTGCCTCTGTCTCTTAGTCGTTTTCATTCTGAAGCAAGGGATCTGATCCTTCCAAATGCACTCTTAGTGGCTTCCTCCCTCTGATCCCGTACTTCCTGCAGAGTGCTCAATACTGCTTGGATATCCAACTCCGTTATCCTCGCTTGAAGTTGTTGGATGACCTCAGCGAGCTTCGCCACTTGAATCTCAATCGATTATTGTTCCTTCTATGCCAAGCCAGGCACAGAACGAAGTGCTTTATTCACCGCTTCTTTGACCGCAATCTTCTCTACGTGCAGTTGATCCTTTTCTCTCTGTATCGTCACTTTGTCCTCCTCGATCATCACCCAAAACTCATTTCTCTCATTTTCATAGGTGGTTACACAGTACCGCGCAACTCGTAGTTTCTCTAAGAATTCCTCTTTCTCTTGTTTTAGAGCTTCTATAGCCTTCTCCTTTTCCTCTTGGAATTTCTGAAGTCAAGCCTTTGTCGCATCTACAAGTCTTCTTAATTGGGTAGGCTCATCCCCCCAATTTTGCAACCTATGATGAATATGATGCAGGGGATATTGTGCAGCTCAGTTGAATGGTTTGATGTATTTCCTTCAGCTCCTTTTTTACCCTTTCATATAAATCTTCCTACTTCACTCCATATCTCTACAGGACATCTTCGGATGCATCCTCCATCACTCCGCGAACTAGATTGATATCATTTTTTGTGAGCATGGCCTCCATCTGGGGCTTACTGGCACAGGTCTTCTTTCCTACTGAAGGTTTCTGTGGATAAACCTTCCTCTTCTACGGAGTTATAGTACGGGGATATTTCGATGGTGTAGCTTCACCTTCTCCTTGTTTTTCTCCTTCATCCCCTCCTTCTTTTCCATTTGTGCCGTCTTCTTCTCCTGGAGAGCCGGATCCATTTCCTTCAGAAGCATTGTCTTCCTTATCGATCTCTATATTCTGGACTTCCTCCTTTCTCTTTTTCTTCTTCGCACTAGACTGACTAGCATGCTCAACCCGGGTGACCAAGGGGATTCCTATGATGTCGAGGTCAGAGAGTTCTTCATCATCAATTGGTACAAGGAACTCCTCCGGCCACTCCTTCATGATCTACTCCATGTCGTCGTATGTTAGCTTGTAATATGATTTTAACTCCTCCTTTCTCTCATCCCTACGCGCAGTGATATATATAAAATGTCAATCTGCGCGGAACTTTGCAAAAGGTCGGTACTGGTGCAAGGTGTGCAGTGTCATGCGTGGAAAGGCTTCAATGGAATCCTTCAGTTGTTGATAATAGGCATGGAACACAACGTTTGAATGTCATTAATTCGACATATTGTTGGTGTACCACAAGGTAGAGAACATAGCGGCCAACAGCTCCGATGGTTCGATCTCCGAGAAGGTGGCTCCTTCCGGCATTTGCCAAATGAAAAATGTAATCAATACGAGCAGCCAACTAAAGTGGAACTCGTATCCCTGATCCTAAGCTTCGCTACATTCTTTCTCGAGATAATTGACGAGGTAACTTTCCCAATTCATTTTCATTCCCTCCCCACACTTTCCTACAAGGTCCACCATGAACCCGGTGACCTGTGTGGGGAGATTCTTTCTTTCAAGCTTGCCATCTATGAGTTGTAAAGTGAGGCGCATTGTGCCATCCTGGATAGAGGGTACCTTGTAGCCTCACTTTCCCTTCTCGACTTCAATGTAATCCTCCTTGATGCGTTGTGCCAAGGAGCGATCCGAGGTCTTTCCTGGGTAAAACTTTTGAGGGTCAGGTCCCTGCATTCTCAGTCTTTTAATCAGGTGGATCAGTGTCAGATCCACAGTAATCCGTTAGTTGAGCCACAGGTATCTGCCATGGTAACACGACAAGAGGATTTTAACGCAAGCGTTAACCTCCTGGTGACAACCAAAATGGGGAATCTTCATCACATTAAGTATCGTGGACTGCAAAAGCTCCTTAATCCAAGGTTGGGAGACCAGGCAAGGCTTCTTCCCAGTGGTCTTTGTCAAATATCTGTGAGGTGCGTGCATCACATAGTTCTTTCTATTTCCAATGTTGAAGTCACTGTTCTTCAGTAGTGGGATATTTACCAACTGACTCCCAACTACGTGTATTCCTTCCGGGATGTACACGATGATCAAAGTGTACTTGAAGTCCCGTGGGATGTTGTCACAGTTATCCACGCCAGCCAAGGGTGGGATATAATCTGGTAAGATTGACGGGATCTTCTTCGCATTTGCCATATCTCTGCGATGCTAACTTCGTTGCTCATTCATGGGGTTGACATGGCTCGAACGAAATCTAGTCGAAGGGGAATCCTGGATTTCCCTGGTCGATGACGCTTGAACTCCTTCAGACATAGCTTTATCAACCATAAACTTCTTAAGAACCTCCTCGACGAAATTTTCTAACTCAGTGCGTTCGCCCGACATTCTCATAGTTAAACGGACAGGACGTGGTAGGTGAATGGATAAGTGGACAAATGGACAACGACAACTGATAACAAAGATTGACACACAATCACTTGTCTTCTTGTCTCAGATACTCATGGGTGGCAAAAACTGGTCTCGGCACAGCACCCGATGGGTTAAATAAGCGAGCGTTGTAACAAATTCCTCCAATGGGCAGGAATGCTTCCATCAATGTGAAGTTTTTCGTTATGGCAAGGTCTCAACATCCAACGATGGTCTATCCACCCATAAATGTGTTTCCTAGCCATTCTGGAGCAACGTTCTAACGGTCGGGGCACCTCCAATGGTCATATAGCTTTGCCAGGGTGAAGTCCCATTCTGAGCGATTCTGTTGTTCCGGGGAGGTTCAAATCCTGCAAACCTACCTCCTGCGAAGTCTTCCATTTGTTCTCTGTAACTACGTGTAGATTTTCCAACTTGTATTTCTTCCTACTGAGCTTCCTTGCCTTCTTTCCTGTGATCTGAGTCTCTCTAACTGTTTCCGGAATTCTCTTTCCATTTTTATTCTTATCTTCTCCTAGCGTAGTGACTTCGCATTGTTGATGTTCTCTCAAAGGGTTTGAATTTAATACCTCTTCTTTTATTAATTCCATGGTGGGTATACTTCTTTCTTGCATGGATAGGTCCTTCAAACCTTCTTGCATTCTTTCAATCTTGCTAGCTAATTCTCTTGCCTTTTGTTGCTTCGACTTATCCTCTCGTTCTTCTAATAGTCGGTCTATTTTTTTGGCTATGAGATCCCCTAGTTCTTTCTTTTTCTTTTCTCCATCTTCTTCCTCTTCTTTCCTTCTGCTCTGATACTTCTTGATCCAAGTCTTTCCTAACAAAAGTGGGAATGGGGAGTTGTTCTCAACAAACTTAATGACTTCAAATTCCTCTTCAGTCGATGTTCCATAAACAATAATAGGTACATTAGTAACTCTTCCACATAGGGTTATCATCTTTCCTTTAAATAGGCTTATTCTTCCCAATGAAGGTACCACAATAGGCTTTCCCAAAATTTCCCAAGTTTCTTCTGTCATAATATTTACTTGCGTTTCTTCATCCAAGATACATTCTATGTCAAAGTCTTATATTATTTCACTTATGCATTGTTTTACCATCAAGATCTCTAGTAAACTAACATATTTTTGATCATTCATCGTTTCTTTCAACTATGATAACAAAGTCTAATATTTCTCTGACTCATTCTCTTGATGATGCTCTAACATGCTCTTATTCTCTTGACTTCCTTCATAGTTTTCTTGTCTCATGTTCATTTGTTTGACTTTAGCAATCATCCTTGGACAATCCTCAACTTCATGACCAACAATTTTACAACAAAGATAAATAGGTCATGTACCATGGCATTCCTTAGCAAGATGTATCGGCCTTCTGCAGTTATAACATAATTTCAATCCTCTCTTTCTCTTGTAAGTTCCCCAACTTCTCCTATACTGCACACTAGTATCATAGTGTTGGACCTGCAATCTGCAAAAGTTCTTTCTAGGTTCCTGCATCCATTTATTAGTCCAAAAATTCTTTCTATGCATAGGAATGACATATATTTCTTTATTTCTATCAAATTTATTCAGATCAACTCTTTCTTCGAACTGCGCCCTAGCTTTCAGAATAGGACAAAATCTATTAAACATACCTAGGACAAAAATTTTGCTTATCTTACTCTTATCAAAGTTCAAAGCTTTACCTCTTTCAAAATCTTACCTCTTTTCTTCAGATTGGGTTTCTTTCTTAGCACAAAGCTTCACACTACAGCAGCAGATCTACACACAGAGCTTCTCTTTACTTTAGTTCCCAGCAATCACAGTTTCAAGTACCGGCAACGAAACCATTTGTTGGCACAGGGGCAGACCCAGGGTTCAATGCTTCAACAGCGCACCAACAAAACCCTAACTATCGTCCCTTTCAGCAACACCTGCGAAGCAGGCAAAGTCTCATCAGAGGTGGAGGCAGGGGGGTTACAAGACTCAGGTTTCTGTAACCAAGCTGGGACACAAATCTATGATTACAACACTTCGCAAGTACTTTAATAACACTTAGGAGATGATATGTGTTATTTCATTAGCTTCATTAACATCAAAGAATGAAACCCTAGGACAGATTGGTGTAGTAACAGTAGATATTAAGCACTTCAACCACACAGCACAAAGTTAGATCTAGCATTCATTCATAAAACACAAGTGAAGCACTAAGAAACATCAGATCTATCCATTATACATAACAAAATCACCAAGAAGTAAATGACAAAGACAACATAGAAAAAAGCGTACCAAAGCCACAAGATATATGTGGTTCACCCCAGTGCGGGGCTACATCCACCAACTTCTTCGTCTCCTTTATTATTCTTCAGTTCTCTTACATTCATCCGCTTCTGTGCACTAAGCCACAGAGCTAAGCTTCACAGAGGACAGGAGATCTGTGCACTAAACACCAGATCCTCCTTCCCAAAACTAGGTCACAACACAAAGCCAACTTCCCTATTTAGCACAGAGCCTTACATACACAATTTGTTGCATAGAGCAACCCAAAACTACTTGCACTTATCCTTGCAAGCTATCTTCTACTTCTCCCTTCTACCATACATTCTTATCTATTTATACTTTTACATTTCCTTACAAAAAGGCCTAAACATGGGTAAACCCATGAGCCGACATCTCGTAACCCATTACAAAAACCCTAGTGAACCCCTTGCTGGGTCCACTTAGCCCACAAAACAAGTGAGATCCACGATCTCAGCTCTGCCTAGGCACACCTTCCTCGATCACTGCGTCAAATTCCAAGAAGTAGTCAAACCTGACTAAGATTTCCTCAAAACTTGGTCGAGGGCCAACACAACTCTTCATTGTATTAATTTCACCATTCACCATACAATATATACAATGTTTTAGGTATTTCGTAGCTACCAAAACCCTAATCCCTTCATCTAGGATTAATTTAGAAATCTAACGCAGTTTTCGAATCTGACGCATCCACACACACACACATGAAAAGAATATAACACATACCCAACACTAAAATGGGACACTTAGTTTCCATTGCAGTTTGTCATTCCACTCAATATCTCTTCTTTTATCCCTCCTTCACAATCCTGCTTAATTTCCTTAAAAGTATTAAAACATAACCCAAGTCATTAATTTCCTTAACATCATGTGATCTAAAATATTCAAGCTTAGAGGTTTGTTGCATACACTCGGATTTCTTAAGTGAAAAATAAATTTGATGTGTAAATTAATTGAATAATGAAAATTGTTGTAATCTATGTATAAATAGAGCATACATAGATCAACTAACTCAAAAAATCATAAAAAAAAAGGTCAACCTAAAATGTGGACTCAAGTCAATGAAAATTTCAGCAAGGGTTAGCTCAAAAATGACTTGAGTAAAAAAATCTAATTCTCAATAAGAAACTTGGATACCTTATCTTGCTTTGATTACAAAAATAAATGAAAAGATAAAATTAAAAGATGGTTAAAATTTGCATATGGAAGTTGTGCTTACAATTGGGCTATGAGGTTTTGAAACCCTTGACAATGACCTCTTCGGAAAAAAAAAATTGAAGTCCTCCAACATCCATAAAATGCTATAAGAACATCAAGATATAGATGATAAAACTATAAACTTAAAGGGAGGTTATGACTTACTTGCAAACAAAGTTAGCATGCAAATAGAAAAATATGAAAATACCAACTAATGCCTAATGCTTACTCTACATTGAAAATTCAAGATAGTTGATAGCATAAGACCATTGCATGCTTATGGTTATTAAAAAGACCCAAGCCAAGACTTGTCATCCTAGGCTTATGTTAAGGCCAATACAAGAGGAAATCATAAAAAGTATGTATGTGTTGCATATATTGCAAGGCAAAGTAAAATATATATATATATATATATATATGGTTTCAAATTAAAAATTCCTTGGAAATTCTTAACATGATCATTCGTTGAATGGGAATATACTTTGAATACACTTCATGCAATGGGTAAATGTATGGTCTAGTTTTTGGTTTGTTGTCAAGTTATATTTGCATTGATGGAATACGTGCACTTCATTACTTTCTATCTACCACACTTAACTTTGGAAGTTATGGAATAACTTTGCATGGTTTTGTGTGAATTCATCTTGAACCTTTGTTTAGATCAAAGGGTGAATATTTTCCATAGCTAGCTCTTATTTTCCCATGGGCCTGTGGGATGAGTTGCTACGTAGATGCTACAACTCTACCCACAAGCCTGTGGGCATAGTTTCCATGTAGCAACTCTGCCCACAGACCTATGGGAAGAGTTGTAGAATCTACAACTTTGCCCATAGGTCTGTGGGAAGACTTGTAGATGCTACAAATCTGCCCATGGGCCTGTGGGAAGACTTGTAGATTCTACTCAATAAGATGAATTACTATAGTTTGAGATTCTCCTAAAATACCCATCAACAGTGATATACCAATACATTTTCCTTTCAAGATCAACTTATGTACCATTGAAATGTAATATAAATGGATGGTTGGATCTTGTAATTTACTATGAAGAATTGTTATGTCTCTCAGCATTTATTGACAATTGTTATTCAAAATCTCTACTTGATTCATGTGGCATTATATACATGGACACACTTGTTGAATTCCAAATATGATAAGTCATTCATTTGTTATGGACAAATATGGTGACGTTGTTATTAATGTTTAGCGGGTCATTGCCATTAATAGGATGGATTGTCATTAGAGAAATGGCATTGGATTCTTGTAAGAAATCCAAGTTGTAAAACCCAAATCAATCACCATGTTTCATGTTCTTCCTATGTGTCTTGATTTACTAACTCTAGAACAAGGTAAGAAGATCCACAGTTAAGCAAGTCTAGAACATAAAACCCAATCAATCACCATGTTTAGTGTTTTGACTATGTGTGCTAATTTACAAACTCTAGAACAAATTAAATAAATCCATAGTTATGTAAGTTTATAACTTGAAATGATTTAATAAAAAAATTACAAGCATGGAATTTTATGAACATGAGCATTATAAGAATTTGTAGTATGAACTTGAAATACATTATTCGTAGCTTACAAGAAATACTTTATTACAATCCAAGAAGCCATCATTTTCATCCCTTTTGAGAGACTTCCGAAGGAAAGTTTGTAGTTATTCATATTTTGAGGGTTTTAGTCTGAGTTAATGTTATCTTTATCTCTTTTTATATATCATTAAATAAGCTTAAATCCTTGGGAATTTCATCTTGATTGGGTTATTTTGAAGGTTTTAGTTTGAGTTAGTTTTATATCTATTTCTCTTCTCTACATCATGAATTAAACTTGAATTCTTGGGAATCTCATCTTACTTGGTTTGTAAGATAAAGTTCTTTATAAGGTTATGTTTACAAGAAAATCAATCACCATTAAAATTATATCCAACAAACTATGACATCTTTTCTTACATTATTAAATGCATCCCAAACATCCCAAAGAAGGCATGGTAGCTTTTCTTTCCTTCATATAATCAAGAAACAATGTCTAAGATGATATACTTCCAAAGAAACACAACCAATAAGGTTTCTTGTGTTGTCTTTTAAAAAACATTGTGAATAATCTAGGTGGGTTTTTGAATCCATGGTTGGAATCTAGTGTTGCATAATGGACTCTTGTTCAACTATGTGAGAAAACATTACTTCAATCTTCATCCCTATGTTTAAAAATACCTCTATAAATTATGTCTTCGGAGTAAAATTGGAAGTAACAGTTTTTAATTATAATGATTTTTAAATTGGGATTTGAAATAAAATTTTTGGCTTTGAATACATTTCTTATGTTGGGGTTAAAGGTATTACTTTGTGTAAGTATGATTTGTCTTTATTTTATTGTTAGTATTTATGAAAAAGGCACTAGATAATGGATTAAGTTTCAGTTTTAGCCATTTTTTAAATGCTAACAATAGAAAAGGAATATGTTCACATGTTGGGGATAATATTTTTAGTATAATTGTGTCTTTATTTTATTAGTGTTTATGAAAAGGCACTAGAGAATGGAGACGCTTTAGTTTTAGCGATTTTAGAAATTGCACTACTAATGCATCTATATCTATTATATATTGTAATTTATTATGCAAAAATATTTGAATCATACCTAATCATGCAAACATTTTATTTGCAAAATTAATTTTTTAATATTTTATTGTTTAATATTTTATTGTTATATGAGTTGTAAAAGATTGGTAGAGTTATCTATTTTTATTAAATCAATATTATTGACTACATGTTTTTCATTTCAAAGATCATTTTAGTGCTCAAGGAACTTGAAATTGGGATCCTTTTAGTATGCCTATAATAAAAAGGTGTTAGATGATGTGCATGTTGGAGTTTATCTTTAAGAAAATTGTCAAGCTTTTCTTTCTCCCTTGTTGCAAACCAGAAACATGTCATTATTTACTCAAATGAATATTGTGAAGAAAAATGGTTATAAAGTAGAAGTGGGTGAAGATGAGAAAATGGAAGATCTTAGTGAGAATCTAAGTATAAACAACATGGATTTAGATTATGATAATACCATACCTAATGGAAATTCGAGATGTCCTTTATCTAGTGGATTGTCATTCCAGTTAAGTCTGATAGATGTAAAGGACACAAGTAGTGAGGTTTTTCTTGAGGTAAATGATCTAGTTTCAATTCCATGTAATTATGGGTGATGGAAATTCATAGTATATTAGTTAGAGAAAATACCAAACAAATATGATACCCATTGTTATCACTCTGTAATTTTCCCGGCTGTGGGAGGAAAACCATGGAGGTAACCTTCAAACCACTTTGGGCTGGAATCTAGCCTTTCAAACTAGAGAGGGATCTCTCACTAAAATTATAGCGCGATGGCCAGATCTATAACTAAGGAAAAATTTATGAAAGTGGTGGTAGAGCTGAGGAGAAAATCTCCAATGGGCATGGAGTCAAAGGGTTGAAAATTAATGAGGATGTTTCCAAGATACTAGTGTGAGGGAAATGAAATTACAGATGTTGATTCAAATGTTGATCTAGTGCTCTTTCACACTTTCACAGCGTGGAAATATAGTTCGATGCGTAAATGAGTTCTTTATCACTTTTGCAATGAATTTTTGCAGCGAGTGCCCTGTTTCAAATTTGTTGCAAAATTGTTGGTGTTGATGGAATTATGAATAATCTTTGTCTTTTAATCCTTTTTACATTGTTCAGTTTCTGATTCAAATATCTGATGACATCAATAAGCATCTCTTTATTCTTTAAACGATATTCTATTTCCGATTTCATGGCTTTTGAATTCCCTTCTTTCTTTAGAATCATCTCATCCTCCATTATCTTGGTCGGGAAGTGTCCCAAAGAAATGACACATAATGCAATAATTGTGCAAAGAACATTCCTTTCATTAGTTGCACCAAGTGGAGCTTCCATTTCTAATGATTTCACATGGATAAGATCATGCTTCTCTATAGACTCCAAATCCTCAACAAACAATACTCTTAGAGAAGCTAACAAATGACCATACACCAAGTCCACAGCTCCCAAAGTTACCTTTTGAATTGCCTGATCACCTTGCACTTTTAGTTGACAATGAATTTCTTCCTACCAATGAGTAGGAGATGAAAAATAATTAGAGATCACACCAGCAATTACAGCAGGATATCCCTATCATATCTTATCTCAACATAATAATGTTGATTTTTGATACTACGAATCCATAATCTATTAGGAGAAGATCATTACTCAAAGGACTTGATACGGATTTTATGAGAAGAAAGAAATGAATACAGATAATTAACAGGTGCTTAACATAAAATAATAGAGATACAATAAAACTAGTTTTCTATTCAATAAGGAAATAAGCTGAAACTGTAAAATTCAGCGAAAACAAGCTTGCTAGAATGGTGGTGGCTTATCTCTGAGAAGATATGTGACGGCTACAATCATTCGCAAGAAGATGATTACAATGAGGCTCTGAAGGCATTTTTACAATAAACAGGAATGCCAAAAACCCTAAACATCCAAAAAAACCTAACACTAGGAGATGAAGCGCCAAAAGTCATGTGGGCCCCGTTTGGTAAGTTAGTACATCAACTTCCCAGGGTCGTAACTTTTGCATACGATCTCCTTTTTAGATGCATGATAGCTCGTTGGAAAGGTATCATCGAGGAGATTAATTTTTTGGGATCACTCATTCCTTTGGCCATCCTTGAGAAGATCGATCCCGAAAAACCTTCATTTAGGCCCTCAAAATGGCCCCGAAAGTTAAAACTACTAAAAATAGTAAATTGCCAAAATTGCCAGAAAACTATTTTGAGTCAGTTGGAAAAGGTGGGTGGCCACCAATATCCACCTGGATCAATCCTCTCTCCTTAGTAAGAAATGGTCTCCATTTCTTTGAGTTCCCCCATCAGATGAGGAAATTTCTACTGAATTTGGCCCCGGGTGAGCCACTTGCCTTGGTGCAAGAGTTGTCCTGCTTTGATGACTCGATAAAGTTGGATCCTTTGATGTCGAGTGCCCTTTATTTGTGTGTCCACAATATGATCATGGGATTCATGTTGTATGCAGTTAGGTTTGAGCTCTGTTGGTGCTTGTTGTTCTTCTACTTCTGAGGTGTCCAATAATGGTGGGAAATAAGGGCAAAGGAGATCCACGTTGAACACTGAGTGTAGGCCAAGGAAAGGAGGAATGTTGAGCTCAAAATAATTATCCCCCACGGCCTTGGTGATGGTGTATGGCCCATAAGGGAGTGGGTGAAGCTTTCGATGGGGTCCTGTAAGGCGTTCTTTCTACAAGTGCAACCAAACTTTGTTGCCCACCTGAAACTTAAGTGGCACCCGATGTTGATCATGGCACTACTTGTACTTGTCATTGGACTTCTATAGGATATCATGAACCTGTTGAATGATGTGTTGGATCCACTCAATGAACCGAGTGGCTTTGTCAGCTTTAGTTGGAGCAGGAGATGAGTCGGTTGAGGTGACCGCAAGGGGAAGTGCAACATATATGGGACCCAATGGTTGGAATCCTAACCACACTTGAAAGGGGTTGTGGTCGGTTGAGCTATGTAGGGATCGATTGTAGCTATGCTATACATAGGGAAGGCTCTCATCCCATGTGTGAGGGTGATTGTAATTATACATACGAAGGATATGCATAATTATTTGATTTATGACCTCGGTTTGGCCATCTTTCTGGGGGTGGAAGGCCATGGATTTGGTGAGATTGGTTTCCAGCAGTGACCAAAGGCTCGACCAGAATGTGCTGGGAAATCGACTGTCCCGATCTGAGACAATGGTTTGTGGGATTCCAAAATTTACCCAGACTCATTCAAAGAACAGCTTGGCAGTGGCCTCTGTTGTGATGCTCTTCTTGCAAGCAACCAAAATCACCATCTTAGAAAAGTGATCAACAACCACAAAAACACAGTCATTTCCCCACTTGGTGGATGGGAGGCCCGACATGTAGTCCATTGATATGGATTCCCATGGCCTGTCAGGAGTAGGAAGAGGGGTGTATAGGCCCTATTTCTTGGTGGTCGGTTTGGCATTAGCACAGGCAGTGCAGGACCTGATATACTTGTTGACCTCCTGTCGAAGTTTCAGCTAGTAGAAATGTTTATGTAGCATCGCCACTGTATTTTCAATGCCATAGTGTCCTGCCACCCAAGTGTAGTGGGCTTCCCAGATCAATTTCGCCCTCTCGCTTGATGGAAGACAGATATGGCCCAGACGACACAACAACCCATCATGAATATGGAAATTGTCGACAACTGCATTTGCATCGAACATTTGGTAGATGGTGGCGAAGTCCAGGTATGTCTCATAGAGTTGGGACCATCCAGAGGTCTCATGTCCACAAGAATCTAGCACCGTGGTGAGTGTTGTGATTGGCGCTCTGCTAAGGCAATCAACGACGCGATTGGTGCTTCATGTTTTATACTTGATGTTGAGGTGGAATTCCTTCAAGTATGTGGACAACTTTTGATGGTGGTCATTCTGCAATTTTCCTTGTGTCTGCATGAACTGGAGTGGCTTATGATCAGTGTGGATGATTTTTTCCTTCCCAATAATGTAATGTTTCCATTGGTGGTAGGATTGCACAATGGAGTACATTTATTTGTCGTAAGTAGGGTACTTACGGACAACATCTGATAGTGTCTCACTATGATAGGCCATGAGGTGGCCATGCTAAGTGAGAACGGTGCCCACAACATAGTCTAATGCATTTGTCTCGATCTCAAAGGGTTGTTGCAAGTCTGGTAGTGAAAGTATTGGGGTTCAACACAAGAGCTGCTTCAAATCATTGAACACTTGTTGTTGGTATCATCTCCACGCAAATTTTTCCTTACCACCACCCCTGGTTATTTGGTAGAGGGCCCATGCAATATGGGATACTTCCAACATGAACCTGTGTTAGAAATTGGCAAGGCCCAAGAAGCTCTGAAGCTTAGTGAGTGTGGTTGGGGCTGGCCAGTCACGGAAGACTTGGATCTTGGTTGGGTCCACATGTAAGCCATGTTGATCAACGATTTATCCTAGGTAATGGACCCTGTCCATGCCAAAGGAGCATTTTTCCAAGTTGGCGTATAGCTTGTGCTGCCACAGGGTGTGCAGAACCTGCTGAATATGTTGCAAGTGATCGGCCCAAGTCTTCTTGTAAATGAGAATTTCATCCAGATACACCACTACAAAGTTATTGGTGAATGGTCGTAGGATCTCGTCCATCATCCATATGAAAGTGGCGGGAGTGTTTGTCAAACCAAAGGGCATGACCAACCATTCAAAAGGCCTTCCTTTGACTTGAAGGTAGTATTCCATACATCTGTCTATTCTATCGGGACCTGGTGGTAGACAGACTTCATATCAATCTTGTTGAAGTATTTTTCCCCCATGAGTTAATCAAGGAGGTCGTCGATTCTAGGAATCGGGTACCAGTTTCTGACTGTGATTTTATTCAGAGCCCAGTAATCAATGCAGAGTCGTCAGGTTCCATCTTTCTTCTTTACCAGCATGATTAGGCTCCCACATGGTGATGATCTGGGATGGATGTGCCCTTTGTGGAGCAATTCTTAGATCTGTCACTTGATTTTCTCATTTTATAATAGAGAGAATCCATAGACTGGCCCATTGGGTAGTGGTGCATCGAGGTTCAGATCGATGGGGTGCTTGACCTGGCCATGTAGAGGTACCCCGATAGGTGAGGAGAAGATATATGAATATTCTTCCACGACCTTATCTACCTACTTCTGTTATGTGGAGAGGTCGGCCACAGAGACCCTGGATGTCATTGTGATCTTTCTCTTATTCTGAGAGAGAATCATGAAGAAGAAAAACTTCCCCATATGAGAGTTGACCTTCTTTCATTGCTTAGCAGAATCAAGGAAATAGCACTAGGTGGGACTACCTCAGGTATCATTTACAATTTCCTATTCAAAGTAATAATAACACTAAGAGGTCTAGACTCATATATAGCATGACGTTTCCATAAATAAGGTTGGCCCAAAATAACATCACAAAATTCGAGAGGAGAAACATCACACAATACCTCGTCTTTGAAGGGCTTGATGTCATACAACAGTCGACACTATTGGATGATGTAGAGATCGCTTCCTTGGCAGAGACATCCAATGGTGTAGGGTTGTGGGTGCGACGTTGTCGGCAAGGCCAACTTCTTGATGACCTATACTAAGATGAGGTTCTTTTGGCTACCACTATCAATGATGATGTGTAGTTGGGTTCCTTTTACCCACATCTGTGAATGGAAGAGGTTCTCTCCTTCTTCTAGCTCGTCTGGTTCACCAGGCTAGAGCTTGGTGGTAGCAACGGTGGCATTGGGTTCCGCATCAATGATTTGTCTTCCCCTTTCTAGTTCTGGCTCAGATTTAGAACCTGCATCTAATATAGAGGCTTTCACTTCAGCCACCATCAACTTCTTTGAGCGACAGTCAGCAGTGTTATGCCAAGGGATCTTATGGAAGTCGCACCACTTCTCGGTATCTTTCTTTGTCTTTCTGGTGTCCTTCTTTGCTTGTGTCTTAGACTGGTTGTCCTGATACTGTCCATATTTTCTATGTCCTTTTTTATGTGGGTTAGGGTCTCCCTTTCCTAGATTTTTTGTGAAGGGTTCCCAGGTCCAAATTGTTTCTTCTTTTGTTTGAGCTTCTACTCAATTTTGATGGCATATTGGTAGGCCACTCCCAAGGATGAGATGTCAATAAATTCCATTTCGGTCTGGATGTATCTATGCAAAGCACTGCGATACTTGAGCACCATATGTCTCTCTCAATATTTGATACCCAGCTTGGTACGCAAGGTATGGAAGATATTTGTGAAATCTGGCACTCCTTGGTCTCTTTATTGCCGCAGTATGGTCCATTTGGTATACAATTTGTCATAACTTCCGACAGGGTAGTATTGTTCCTTAATAGCATCCCTGAAGGATTCCCAGGTGGTCGTGACTCTAAATAATGATGGTTCCTCTGCTTCTTTTTTCTCACAGAAATTTCCCACCAATCTTTGACATGGGGGACGGCTTTGTGGAGCGCAAAAGTAATTTTTTCTCTATTCGAAAAGTTATGGACAGAAAAAAAAACCTTCTAGTAGATTCAACCACTTGTCTACAACATATGCATCTATATGACCTTCAAATATAGGAATATAGAAGTTTATTTGTACCTTGAAGGGGGCAGTGCCTCCGCTAGAAGAAGATGTGTCACACGTCGGTAACCGCCGAAGGATTTGCGCGAAACTATCCATCATCTTGTTCCTCTGTTGTGTGGGGGATTCCTCAATCAACAATTTGAAAGGATCTCCTATCACGTCATCTTTCTTTTCTCCTACCATGAGAGGTCACTTGGGTGTGCGAGAGATTTTTTCCTCAAGAGAAACAAGCTCGAGACCAACCTCTTTGTACTCTGACCTCATTAGGGACATGCATTAAGACGACAAGGAGCAGACCACTTTGATACCACTGATCCAGATTTTATGAGAAAAACAAAATTCCTACATATTATTAATAGGTGCTTAACACGAAATAACATAGATATAGTAAAATTGGTTTTCTATTCAATAAGGAAATAAGTTGAAATTGTAAAATGCAGCAGGAGCAAGCTTGTTGGAATGATGGCGGCTTATCTCTAAGAAGAGATGTGATGGTTGCACTCATTCGCAAGAAGATGATTAAAATGAGGCTCTAAAGGCATTTTTACAATAAACAGGAATTCCAAAAACCCTATACATCCAAAAAAACCTAACCCTAGGATATGAAGCACCAAAAGTCATGTGGGCCCCATTTGGGTAAGTTAGTACATCAACTTTTCGGGGTCGTAACTTTTGCATATGATCTTTGTTTTAGGTGCATGATAGCCTATTGGAAAGGTATCATCTAGGAGATTCATTTTTGGGGATAAATCATGCCTTCAACTATAATTGAGAAGCTCGATCCCAAAAAACCTTCATTTAGGCCCTCAAAATGGCCCTGGAAGTTAAAACTGCTAAAAATAGTAAATTGCCAAAATTGCTAGAAAATTGTTTTGAGCCAATTGGAAAAGGTGGGTGGCCACCGACATCCACCTGGATCAGGACTATAGTCTAACGATATTGTTACTTTCTCCTTAGTGAAAACCTTGACAAAATCCTTATAGAATCCATAATTCGTCTCTTAAACAACTCGAGCATTAGGATGGAAATTATGGTTACACATATCTATAAGAAGAAGGAGAATTAGAGTTCTAACATGTTTACAATCAGAATTAATATCAACTTGCAAACGAAATTCCCTGGTAGAGACTGCTAACATGGCCCAACCTAAGGCAGTTGTATCAACATGTTGGCCACCAAAAGGATGTCGTTCTAGTTCCAACCATTTAAATTGTGTATTAACATGTTCTTCAAAGCTCAAAAGACATCTGCAAAATCTTCTATCTAGGCCTGAGAATGACAATCGTGTTATATCATTCAAATGCAATAAGAAATTTCATGTTCCCTACCAGCTTAAATTTAGAAAAGGATCGCTCAGTGATAAAATATTTCGGTATTTCTCCTTTATTAATGACAGTGAAGAGCTAATGATTGCTCCAAGAATAACTAGGTTTGTAATCATCCTTCCAATAAATTCCATTGAAAAAATTTGAAGTAGAAATCCATGCAACAAACCTATCCACAATTGGCCCTTCCTTTCTTGATAAATACCTTTGCAATCTTAACAAACTAATCATAATTTTCATGGCCATAGAAGAATGGATTCTTATGAAATATCATCCCTGCATACCTGCAACCAAAGCTATGCATTAATAATATTTTCACAAACATTATCAACATTCCATATACCTCGGCATGGATGCAAACATTCAACATTTAGTTGGCTTGGTACCAGATTTCAATGCGTAGTGTACATTGATGCTTTCTTCGACATTGGTGTTCAGGTTTGACATTTGATGCTCGGATAAAGATGGCGCCCAAGAGTTTTTCAGACACCTCGAATTTTCATACCAGCCAATATGTTCTCTAACATTCCCACACGCCCCATTCCATGCCTTCCTCTAGATCCATAGTCATTACGTGCAAGGCACACCTGCTATCCAAACCCTTTGTTGTCGATGGTGGGCACTTTGGATGTTGGGAAATTATGAACTAATCCCACATGTGTCATTTGAAAATGTTTTCATATATTTATATATACGAGCCTCTCAACATATATTCTACATGTTGAGCATTCAAACCCTTGTGGAATCTCCTCCTCTTCGCTCATGTCTTCACACTTGGTCATTGGCACTGGCTTATAGACTTTGGTGTTGTGTTGACTTTGGTGGAGAGTGGGCCCTAGTCCCAGTAGATTTTATAAAAAATTATAATAACCCTACATTCAAGAATTCTCACTACGTTATTTTTTTTAAATACTAAGAGGTCGTCGGTATTTCGACATTATCAACGTTTCCCCCATCGCTAACATATCATAGATAGATATAGGAGCCTCTTCGGTCTTCCGAAGTTCTAAGGTCATCATTGTTCCAATGTTATCAACGATGTTTCCCCTGTTGTTGATATGGCGCAGACGTCGGCATTATAGGATCTCGTTGTGACATCTAAGGTGTCGCATGTATGACTCCATGGACATCATTCTTGCAACGTATTGTGGCGTCGCATGTCTCACTCCATGTACATCTCTTTTGCGATGTTCTATGGCGTTGCAGGTGTGACCTTCAATTGTCATGGTTGCGACGTCCATTGTGGGATTGGACAACGAAAGTAGAGATGACAAATGTCCACTAGAAATGTGGCACCAACAACAATATCTGTAATGTCAGTATAACAACGTGATGTGAAATGATGTTTGGGGGGTCAATGTTTGTCGTTCTCCCGATAATATAAAGTGCAAATTGATATGAACAAGCCGTCATAAAATGATCCAAATGTTCTAGTGTGAGAGGTCGACTAGTTGACAGAGATAAAGGAAAATTCTCAATAGAAAGTCTAATTCGAAGGGTAGATCTAAATATCCTATTCTGTCAATGAGAATATGTTGGAAATGCGGTAAATTTGGGAATTATAAAAGGAACTGTAAGTCGAAGGAAATGGAAGTTAGTACAAGATCCAATGAGAATAAGTAGACTAAGATAAAGACGTCTCCATGTACGAGAGGCGATGTGTACCTACGTCAACCAGTATATAGTTGGATCAAGATTTTTGGTTGATTGACTCAGGAGCATCCTATCATATGACACCACATAGAGAATGGTTCTATAAATATGAACGATATGAAGGAGTAGATGTGTTCTCTAGGGAAAACTCAACAACCAAAATTTTTGGATGGGGAAGATTCCAACTAATATTGCAGGATGGGAGGAGTAGAACCCTTCCAGGTGTGCTACATATTCTTGGTTTGAAAAGAAACCTGATATTTGTCAACAAGATGAGTGATGTAGAAGTGCACACTCTATTTTAGAAGGATGCATGCAATATGATAAGAGGTGCAATGATATTAATGAAAGGAGTTCGAATTGGAACCTTATACAAGTTATTAGGGAATATCAACTCGATTCGATGAAACAAAATCGTTGTTCCTGAAGTCAACTCAATTTCAACTTGACTTGGGCTGAGTCGATTCAAACCGACTCAACAAGTCATTTTCAAGTCGATCTGACCATGTTATGGAACGAGAGGATGCGACACACTAGAGAAAAAGGATTTCAAGCTATCCATAACAAAGGTATGGTCAAAGAATTTCTCAAATGTAATTTAGAAGTTGACTTTTGTGAACATTGTATATATGGAAAACAAAGTCGGGTGAGGTTCCCATATGGAGCAACAAGGGAAAAGGGGATTATAGAATTGGTTCATAGTGATGTGTTTGTCCCTATTTCAGTGCCTTCACTTGGTGGATCCTTGCATTATTTCTCCTTCGTAGATGATTTTTCCAGGAAGACAAGGATATATTTACTCAAGAATAAATCATAGGTTTTCGAGAAATTCAAAGAGTTTAAGTCTGTTGAGCGCTCAAAACACCCTAAAATACTTTATGAAATTATGTCACTTTTGGGTACCACTTGTTTTCTTTTTTTTACTGTTTGAATTGACTTCAATATGGAGGGACGGTTTATTTTGTTTTCATAACTTTTATCGATCAAATCGGATTTTTTTGAACTTGTTAAATGAAACCTTATGTCTAAAATAACTGGGCATTCTAACTAAGAATCTGTAGCTAACATTGTGACAAGTGCACTTATGTTCGCCGTCGGAAAAATCCAAGTAGATAAAATGGCCATACAGTAATAATAATCATTGATCGTCGATGCACAATCGGCGTCGGTAGAAGGCAGAGTAAGTTTGTGGTAGTAATTCTCCACACAGTAAAAGGTGGAGTAAGTTTGTGTTAGTAATTCTCCACACGGATTCAAGAGATAGTTGATTCCCATTGGCGTCGATGAAATATCGAAGAGTTAAATCACTGAAAATTTCTGCATGGACACATTTCCGATCGTCGATCCCTGATGCACTTTCAGGATCAAAAAAATTTCGAGAGAGTTAACCCGAGAGCACTTGGGTAAGATTATTTCCAATCGTCGATCCTTGATACTTTTCAGCATCGACAGGGTAGGATCTATTGTTATAAATATTATCTAAGGAGAAGTCCCCAATTCTGAATAACACAATTAAATGAAGACATCGATCTCAAGTGCCACGTGTCTTCGTCATATAGGGGCTCGTACATTGTAGTTTCACCCCGAGTCATCTTAAGGTTCCCTATGTCCTAGTCACACCTATGAGTCAGATTTTCCATGTCATCTTTGTAGGTCAAGATGGATCGGCGTCGGAGCTCTTTCCAAGAGATATCAACGAATGATGTTTAAGGAGAATCCTTGACCCCCGATCCACTAGCTAGATTAGCGAAATGATGGGATGTTTTCAGCATGAGATATGATTTGATTCTGTCATTTAATAGGCTAGTTAATGTTTCACCCCACATACGTCATTACCCCATGCGTCAATTAAACAACAGTAATTTTAAATCATCGATAGGCCACATTATAGCTTGCACCCACGCGGTCGACCTACAATCGAATTTAATTTTAAATGTAATGAAGATCTAGTGGAAGATTTTATAGAACCGCACTCATATTCTGAATTGAATGGTTGATGCGACAAGGTAAGTTCATCTCTGTTTAAATCAAGAAAATGGCTTCGAACACTTCTATTATGCGCACAAGTTTCCATTTCCAGAGCATCCGAAGAATCGAAGTGAGCATATCAATATTTCGTTGTTTCTTAGACCATCAAAACCAGGTTAAACAAGCAACAGAGGTATGTGTTAAATTTTATCAATTTAGTGGTCGTAATTTGTTATATATATGCATTGATCTTTTACGTAGTTTCTCACTATGTTCCATCTACAGAGAAAATGCCTCCAATAAATCCAACGACAAGACACTCGTTGAGGGTACCTAAGCTAAAGGAGGTAGAAATTGGTGAGGGTTCTTCTCCTGGTACTACAAGGCCGTCAGAATACACTCACAGGGAAGAGATGGTCATTAAAACCTTGATTAAGAAAGCTTTCATTCAACCCCCGGTCTTCGATGATACGAAAGAAACCACTAGATCCAAAAAAATTCTCCCACAGTGGGGAGATATATTCAATAGAATCAACCAGGAAGATTCCCAAAGTATATCCCTCACAGCGACCCGGATGTAAGGGAACTTGATGATCAAGTTTTCCTAAACATTCGACGGTCATGCTTGCACATGATAGCCTATTGAAGTCCATTTTTCCCATGAATTGAGGTTTTGAGTTGTCTAATTGATCATATAGACACTCAGAAGTGCCTCATCAACGATGTGAATCACAGGTGTGTTGGATTTTTTCTCTCGACAGAAGTTCAGAAGTACTGCAAGCTCAGGGACCTAGAGGAGCAGCTGAAACCGGAATTCATGGTGAAGTTCTATGAATTCCATGACACCAGTCAGTTCATGGCCTCATGGTGGAAGGAGGAAAATAAGTTTACAAAATGGAGCAATGGCTAGTATGGGACAATTAACTTGAGGGAGCCATACATCTACTTGATGGCTCTCATCTAGTGACTGTATGGAGAAAAGGACTACTCCAAGTTCTCAGAAGCATGGATTCCCCTGGCATACACTGTGGCGATATCTGGAAGTAACTTCAACTAGAGAGAAATAATCTCCAAGCAATTGAGAATCTGTGTACAGCAGGCTCAGATGCCAAAAGAAGAAGAAGCACCTACTTTTCACTTGGCCTCGTATCTTCTAGATGTAATCTACATGAGGAACGTATTCGTCGGAATGAATTTGAGTTAGCACATTGTAGAAATTCCTATTCATGTATAGTTCAACATATTATGGGATAAAAGGTACAAAAAATCTCATGCCCTTATTTGCGATGAATTCATTGCCCGAGTCTATTTTATTTTATTTAAAAAGGAATGCCCAAGGTTGTTGGTAACAACCAAGAAAATGATATTGAAGGTAGGCCATTGGTATCTAGACGAGCACACAACTTATATCAAGTTGTTCGAGGCCACCATAGGACCACATTTTCTCCCTGCTCATGTCCCAGACCAGCTCATTGTAGGAGAAATATGTTATCATATGATCATGTAGGTCTATAACGCCACACTAGTTAAATACAAGAAACGAGCATTCATACCCTACAGATTACATCTGGGGTTTTACATTGTTAAAGACATTGATCAAGACAAACAAGAAGGTCTGATCCAACTTGAATTCAGGTTAACAACAGGTCGGTTTCATAAGAACAACCCTAAAGGCATGGTTCCTCAACATGCATCACAAGTATCATCCTTTTGGCCATACGCACATGACAAGTTTGAGGATGAGATTTTTATAGAATGTGCTAAGGATTGGGAGGATTTGGTACAGAGGAAATCCAACCCGAACATGACCAAGTTCAAGGATATGAGCATGGATGAGAAGGTGGAGAAAATAGAGAAATCGAATCAACTGGCTCTCAGAGTTAGAGAAGAAATCAAAGCAGCAGAGACCATAGCGACACAAAGGAGAGGATTTATTTTATTAGAAGGATCGCAGAGAATCATTGACCAGTTAGATATGATCTTGAACTCATAGAAATGATGAGGATCCCCTCAGACAACCCAATCAAAACCAGAGGAGAGCCAAGTGGCTTAGAGTCAATACAACTGGAAGAAATCATCGGTCTGGAAAACCCTAGAGTTCCATCACCACAGATTAGATCATTGAGGACCATTCCAACCTAGCCTAAGGTTTCAAGGACACCAGGGGAAACAAGTGTACCAAACCCCCCGTTTGATCTAATAAACATATATGATGATTAGGATGGTTCGAAGGTCTCCTTGGTAAATCTGGTACCGATTACAGAGGAGAAGGAACTTGAGAAAGAATATTCCTCAAGTCCAGATGCTCCAATTCAAAACCTTTCGTAGAGCGGCCATGAGGTTGAAAGTGTCTTAGAAACTGAGTTACTCGACCTATTAGTGACCCCAAAAGACAGCTCAAGGGATGAGCTAGGATTAGGTGATCAAAAAGACGAAGTTCAGCAGCAAGAGATCGACACCTCGACAGTCGATTACCAAGTAAGTATTGAACCTGTCCCTGGTTCTTCAATTTTGGTCGATACCTCAACAGTCGATGAACAACAAATGGAGGTCGAGCCATCAGAACATGTGAACGAAGTTTAGGAACCAATCCTAGAACATATACACACAGTAAGGAGCCTAGGAAAAACTCTAACTTGGGGAGAACAACAAATCCTCAGCCTATTGATAAGGTCGTTGATATACAAGAAATCACTTATGACAGGAAGAGGAAAGCTATCATGAAGAGGACCACCAAGAAGAGAATGCTCACGCTAGATAGCTCGATTCTCATCACCACAGAGGAGAATTTGCTCAGCACAGAACACGCCAATACATTTGAGCTTATCGGCACAAGGATGGCTATCACGAATGCCACGTTGAATCGATCAAGGAGAGATGAAAAGGAACTGGCCGCTGCACTAAAGGAGTTGGAGCATCTATGCCATTTGGAAAAATACTATCAAGACTCCACGCAGGCCACGATTGTTTTGAGGAGTGAGATCCAGGATGCTTATGTAAAGTTCAGAAATGAGCAACACCTTTTCACTGCAGGTATAGCCGATTTCCAAGAAGATACCCTTATGGAACTAGGAACATGCAAAGACGTGGAAAGGTGGTATGAAAAAACATACCAAGCAGTAGAAAGGAATGATTATATCATCACAGTACAAAAGGGCTGAGACGTTGAAGAGCACGGTATTTGAGTGCTAAGGGATAGCAAAATCTCTCAGATTAGGAAAGCAGTCAAATACTGGGTAAATATGGCCCATGAACCTTAGAGGGAGATACAGAAGAAGTGGCTCAAGTGTGAAAAAGGCTGGGAAAATATTAATCAAGAGATAAAAGGCCTCAGCCTCCCAGAATTAGGCACACCCGAAGACTTTGTTGATATGCATGACATAGTCAAGTGACATGCAAAATAAGACTCAGCATGGAAAACAGATATCGCACAGGTGGCAAGCATGGCACCAGGTGAAATACAACAATTTATGGAGCATCCAATCAAGGCTCATGCAGTTCTGCAGTAGTTGAGTATTAAAATAGTCAAATATAGAGCACGAGTAGTAGAAGTGAAATAAATTCTTTCAGCCCCGATGGACCAGCACAGGTTCTCATATGCAAACACATGTGAGGATATCTTCATCAAGTGGTAGGAATATGAGAAGAGTCATCCACTCCAATAAAACCATGAGATGATTCTCAGAGAACAAAGAGATCAAGCACCACATGGCGATATTTTGTTTTATTTAACTTGAACTTGTAGTAGCTATTTTTAGTTAGTGATCCTTTACAAATAAATGGATTGACCTTTTAGAAAAGGTCGATGCTTTTTGGAAAGACCCTCATTTTTGGAATTGTAAAGAACTATTTCTAAACTACCTTAATTGAGAAGCCTTGTTTAGGACCGAAGACAAAATTATATTTTTCATCAAAGGTGTTATGTGATTGGATTGAAGAGGAATTACTTCCAACTTTGTTTCATTAATTGATGATGTAATGAGTAAGAGTTTCTGAATCCATTGATAAGTTATCTTTTTCAATATTTTTTGTAGTTATTGTTCCTAATGATGGAAAGCAAATTGTTGTGTTAATTTGTGATCAATGTTAGAGCTAGGGAAACTATTTTTTCTTGCCATAATCTTATTACATGCGTGTTTTCTTATGATAATTGCATCTCAGTCAATGATGAAATACCAGCAAGTTAATGTATTAGTACTAGGCTTGTAACATGTGTGAATATATTTGTCTGCATGCTTGAGTACGAGGGTTATCCCAAGCTCAACCTTCTTCAGTAGTTAAGAATCCCTTCTACCAGTTGGTTTATACCAACATACATCATTTTATTAGAATCGTCTAATAAAATAAAAGACAAAAAGATAAATTTTAAACTAAAGGAGGAACTTTCATAGGATGATATCATGTCAATCACCATGTAAATCCCATCGATAAATCTTCCAGATCAAAAGAACTAGAGAAACACTCCACCAACAAAGACTGCGCAGTATAATTCGGCCTCTAAGGTGGGTTTGGTTCCTGATGTTGATCTAAAGGGATTTAGGACCCCTCAATAAAGTTTTTTGTATAAAACCAGGCAGGTAAGAAGATTAAGGTGCTAAGAACTGAAAATGATGTTGAATTTTGTGGAAATGATTTTGATCAGTTCTGCAAGTAGTGTGGCATAGCATGCCAAAATACCACACCATATACCCTGCAACAAAATGGATTTTTTGAGAGAATGAACAGAACATTTATGGACAAGGAAAGGAGCATTCTCAATGGTGTTGTGCTCGCACAAGAATTTTGGGCAAAGGCAGTTGACACTGCAAAATATCTGGTGAATATGTCTCCTTCATTTGCGCTAGTCGACACGATGCAACATGAGGTATGGTATGGTAAGAAGCCTTCAGTTTCACATATAAAATCATTTGGTTGTGATGCATTTATGCATGTTCCCAAGGAAAAAAGGAGAAGGCTAGACAAGAAAGCAGTTAAGTGTAATTTCATTGGAAACAAAGAAGGAATGAAAGGATATAAGCTATGGGATCCCGCATCAAGGAAAACAGTGTACAGCCAAGATATGGTCTTCAGAGAATTCGGAAGGAAGTCTGAGTCTAAATTGATGGTTCAAACAAAGAATGATCCAAACAAGGTGAAGTTTGAACTGAGGAACGAAGAATATGATTCATATGATTCAATTGAATCAAATGAAGAGGTGGAACAACCGACCCCAGTTGTAATGATGTCTGAATGAGTAAGAAAATCATTCGAAAGGTATAGTCTTCTCGACTTCTTCTCTGCATTTGTGTTAACTACCACTGACAAGGAGCCCAAGTCAGTAAGGAAGAAAACCAACTCGGCAGAGGGTAGACTCTGGAAGGATTCCATAATTGAAGAAATGGAATCCTTGCACAAAAATGAGACGTGGGATTTATTCAAATTACCTAGTGGAAGAAATATCATCGGTAGAAAGTGGGTATTCAAGAAGAATATGAATGCAACATGTCAGGTCGAGAAATTCAAAGATCGACTGGTAGTGAAAGGATATTCCCAAGTCGAATAAGTCGACTTCGGTGAGATTTTTTACCCTGTTGAAAAATTAACCTCCATTAGACTACTAATGTCTCTAGCTACATCATTTGATCTAGAAATAGAACAAGTGGATGTAAAGATAGTGTTCCTACATGGGGACCTGGAAGAACAAATCTACATGAAACATCCTGAAGGATTTGTAGTAAAGGGAAAGAAATATTTAGTGTGCAAATTGAAAATATTCCTCTATGATCTAAAGAAATCACCAAGGATGTGGTACCAAAATTTTGATGCATACATCCTTAGTTTGGGATTTGTGAGAAGCAAAGTTGATCACTACATATATTCCAAATTTGAAGGTGGGTGTTCCATATATGTAGAATTATATGTCGATGACATGTTGTTGATTGGAAACAACCTGAACACAATAAAGGAGGTGAAGAAGTAGTTATCCTCCAAATTCGACATGAAGGATCTCGGTGCAACGAACTTCATTCTAGGAATGGAGATCAAGAGATATCAAGAAACTAGGAAGCTCTGGTTGAACCAGAAGAAGTATATTGAAACAATTTTAAAACATTTCAACATGCAGGATTGCAAACATGTAAAGGTGTCAATTCTTGTGGGACCAAGACTAACTATTGAACAATTTCCAAAGACACAGGAGGAAATAGGGTATAGTACATGTATCCCATTTGAAAGTGTTGTTGGTAGTCTAATGTATGCAATTGTCTGCACTCGACGATACATTTCCCATGTAGTGGGAGTGTTGAGCAGATACGTCTCAACATCTGGAAAGGAGCATTGGACAATTGTCAAGACATTATTTAGGTATTTGTGTGGCACAAGATATTATTCTATATGCTACCAAGTAAAACCTAGGAGTGACAATAAATTAAATGTACATGGATTTGTCGATGTCGACTAGGCTAGAGATCTATATCGACAAAGGTCGACTAGTGGATATGTGTTCAAGATGTTCGGTAGAGAAATCATATAGATGAGTAAGTGACAAGTGGCCGTATCCCTTTCAACAACAGAATTTGAATACATGGAAGCCACTCATGGAATCGAAGAAGAAATATGGTTGCAAAGGTTGTGTTCTGGGATCATGTTTCAGCAGAGAGCTATGAAGATAAGTTGCGACAATCAAAGCGCAACATTTCTGGAAAGGAACCTGTTATCACTCCAAGAAACTCCTTAGGGTTGTAGACTAAGGATGCTTGGTAACTTAAAAATAATGTGTAGGTATTCTTGGAACAATGGGATCCTCAATAATTAATGTAATAGACAACTCATCATACATTCAAAAGAAACAGTGCTTTCAAGAAACAATAATCAGATCAAGTAAATTTGAAAGGAGAGGAAAAAGAACACTAATCTTGATTGCCAAATACCACTAGATGTAGGGCTTAATACAAGATAGAAAGAAATCCTTCACTTCAAGTCTATGAGCTCAATAAAGAGATGACAGTCTTCATAAGCTAAGATAAACTGAAAAAAAAGTACAGAAAAGGAAACATGGATATTTCTGATATTGAAAGTGAAAGGAGATTGAAATTTTATTATGCAATAAGATTCTATACAGTAGCACAAAATATATTCCCAGTTTGAACCCTTGTCTCTTAGAAAAGATAGGCATTTATAGCCTTTTACAATCAGTTTTTAAGATCCTAAAAATTTAGATCTGTATCTAAAAATAGTAAATCAAATTAACTAAGACAATCGATAACAAAGACTAGTGGCTAGGCTAGCATTCGAACTGTCTTCTATATCAAAATTTGACATATGTGCTTCATCAGCTTCTGGAATCTGTTGTGTCATGAAAAAACTAAAGGCACCTGTCTTTGTAGCTAGATTTATTCAATTACTCATAGTCGAAACTTTAGGAGACCGATTTAGCATGTGGTTTTCAAAATCTCTGTGAATCTATGATGCTGAGTATTTTCTGACTAAGTAGTTAATCCTTTAATGCTCTGGAACCTCTTTAAATCCTTTGAAAATCGCCCTGCTCCATCTTTAGCTTTAAAAAATTCTTTTTGTGCTTTCACCAGCTAACTCGCCTTATGATTCGCTGGTTAGCTGGTGAAAGCGTTTCCTTTCACCAGCTAACTGGTTGTAATTTTACCCTTTGCGCTGGTGAAAGCTCTGCTTTGGCCAAAAAGGAACTTTCACCTCCAAAACTGTTGTTTTATCAAAAAATCAGTGTGTCTCTGCTTTATCTCCTTGCATATTTACAGCAACCTGGGCTAGCACTTGCAGATCTGGGTGTGACTTTTGTTTCTACTTCAATTTTCTTATCTTCCTCTTAAGGAGTTTTTCTAACCACCATAGACTGTTATAATCTTTGGTGATTTTCTTCTTTCTCTTCTTTTCCTTGACACTTTCACGAGCCAACCTTTCAAATGCAGCATTTGTTTCTACGAAATTATCAGACAGTGTTTTGTATCTCTCTTTAATTACTCTTTCTAAAACCTCCTATTGAGCAATCACTTCTTTAAGTTTCTTGATTTTCTGTGATTTCTTTGACTTTGTGCTCTTTGATGTTTCACCTTCATCAGTGTGAGTAAAATTCTCACAATCCTGTGCAAATTCCATGGAGTGTTCAGGGATTTTAATGGCTTGACTTTCACCTTCTTTCTCTGGCTCAGCTTCTGAGTCTGTGTATGGTAGATTCAGGATATTTGTCTTCTTTTCTGTAGGCTGCTCTGAAGTGGTTTCAAAATCTAACCTTTTCTTTGACCTGTGAGACTTCATGCCAAAAATTCTATCTTCTGGAGGTCCTGGGAGAGTTCTCCTCTTCCTCGAGCTGCTCTGAGGAGTTAGTTGCCTTTTTCCAGCTCTCTTTTGCTCATTCATGGGCTGAGTATGAGTTTCAAAACCTTCCCAAAAAAGAAAATGTTGCCAAGTCCTTCCCCTTTGTCTTAGTTCCTCCATAATTATCAATTTTATTAGGCCAAAATGACAAAGAGTGTTTTTCATACTTAGAGGTCCAGCCCTAATCTTTTTGCAGACTTTAGTTAATCTTTTATGGAAGAAGAAAGGTAAATTTAGGAGAGTTTTCCCTGTAAAATTGTTTAAGATCTTGAAGTGGTATAGCATCAGCTTGTCATACCTCCCTTGTGAAGTTATATAGAGTTGGATACCCTTGAATAGGTCCTGCCATTCATCCTCCAAATGAGAAACTAGTATGCTTTTCTTCCATGCAACATTTCTAAATTCTTCCTTAAGATATGCTCTGAAATTTAGATTCTTGGTTGTTGTTGTTTTGAACCAACTTTGGCCTAATCTAGGTAAGCTGGTCACTGTGGCAATGGAGGCTTCATCAATTATGATTTCTAAAGACCCAACACAGGATTTATTTCCATCATATGATTTAGCAAACACTTCAGTTGTTTTTTGGTGGCAGCCATCCTGTAACTTCTCAACATATCCCATGCAGCCTGCGTCTGAGAAGCGTTTTTGTACCTCTGAATGTGCTTGTAAAAAGGACAGACTGTCTAATTATTTTCTTAACAATAAACCGCTTTGTTTCCTTTGCATCTGCAACTCGAACCCTAGACAATTTTGCAAACAAAAACACTGTAATTTGTTGTTTGAGCCCAGGTTTGGCGCTGGTGAAAACTCTTTGGTGTTGTTTTTCAAAAATGAAACCATAACATATGCTTGTGGATAATGCGTGTTGGGGATATGAAGTGTCGATTTGATGTCACCTGCTGAGTATTACCGCTCCTTTACCTATGATGATGAATTTGAAATCGTCATATTCAGCGCCATTATCTTGTGAAACATGCATTCACGAACATGATCCGCTTTGGAATCCGATTTAGACGTGCAAAACCAAATCTTCATCATTATCCGCTTTCACCAGCGCCTTATAATGATTACGTGACGTGTGTTGAGCATGTCATCTTTTGATTTTTGAAAACGTGGATAAATCACACGTGTTCCGTGCTTTCACCAGCTAACGGTCTGTGGGAAATGTTCCTTAACTGTTGAAAATCACCACTTTCACCAGCTAATCATCAACTTTGAAACACGCGTTAGCTGTTGAAAGTCTTTTCATGAAATTTTAAAGAAAAGACCTCTATGGATCGACTTAATTCTAAGATATGAATTAAAAACCTAAGCTTTGCCACTAGGAGAAATTAAAACAAAATGGATAAAACTACCAATAACCATGCTATCAACCAAAAAATGAAACCATAGTGAATGATTCATTTTGGGAGCTAACAGAACCCAACTTATTATTCCAAGTCTAAGCATATTGAAGTACAATACCATTTCGTGAGAGACATGGTGGAAAGAAAAAAGGTGTTTCTGGAGTGATCCAGATAGATATCGGTGGCCACCCACCTATTCCAACTGGCTCATCTTAGCAGTTTCTTAGTTTGGCATTTTTTTCCTAGTTTTTTGGTCCTGAACTTTCGAGGTCATTTTGAGGCCCTAAACAGTGTTTTCAGGGCTCATCACATTCAAACTATAAACGACGTTATATTTTGACAACATAATGTGTATTCATCGGATAGACATTACAATGGTCTATTGCGTGCCTAAAACAAAGTTCATATGCAAATGTTATGACCTTGGGAAGTTGATGTACCAAATTACCTCAACGGGGCCCACATGACTTTCGACACTTCATCTCATAGGGTTAGGTTTTTGAATGTCTAGGGTTTTTGAATTCATGTTTTATTGTAAAAAATATTTTAGAGCCTCATTGTACTCACCTTCTTGTGAATGAGCATAGCCATCACATCTCTTCTCAGAGATAAGTTGCCACCATTATAGCAAGCTTGTTTCAATCTACATTTTACAGTTTCATCATATTTCTTATTTAATAAAAGACAACTTTTACTATATCTCTCTTATTATTCATTGTGTCTCTATGTTAATACTATAAATCTTTGTTTTCATTTTGTTCCACTCATAAATCTATATTAGTGGTATTAGAGCGGTCTTATCCTTGTCATTTTTTAGTGCATGTCCCCGACATGGTGAGGGTATAAAGAGTTGGGTCTCGAGCTTGTTTCTCTTAAGAAAAACTGCTCTTGCACGGCCAAGAAACCGTCCATGGTGGGTGAAAAAAAATACGACAGGACAGTAGATCCTTTCAAAATGTTTCTTGAGGAATACCTCGAGCGACAGAGGAATTAGATGATGGTCAAATTTTCACAAATCCTTCGACGATTGCCGACATTCGACGCATCTACCTCAAGTGGAGGTGTCGACCCCTTCAAGGTACATATCAATTTTTATATTCCTATATTTGAAGTTCAAATATATGTGGATTCAATAGATAAATGGTTAAACCTTCTAGAAGGATATTTTTTTCCACAACTTTTCTGATAGAGAAAATATTACATTTTCACTCCTCAAGGCCACCCCCATGTCAAATATTGGTGGGAGAATTTTTGTGAGCAAAAGGAAATAGAGGGATCCACATTATTTCTAGTTTCATCCACTTGGGGTTAATTTAGGGATGTTATTAAGGAACAATACTACCTTGTTGGAAGTTATGATGACTTGTATACAAGATGGACCACACTGTAGAAGGAAAGAGACCAAACAGTGCCATGGTTCATCAATGTCTTCCATACCTTGCACACCAAGTTGGGTATCAAATATTCTAAGTGGCATCTCATGCTCAAGTATCGCGACGGTATGCATAGATACATCCAGACAGAAATGTAATTTTTTCACATCTCATCCTTGGGCACGGCCTATCAATATTCCGTCAAAATCGAGCAAAATATTAAACAAAAGACACGACAGTTTGGGTTTGGGAATCCCTCACAGCAGAAGCAGAGAAAGGGAAGCCCCAACCCATAGAACAAAGGACAAATAAAATATGGGCAGCCTCAGGACAACCAGTCTAAGCCACAAGAAAAGAAGGATGATGGAAAGATGAATAAATATATCGAGAAGTGGTGCGACTTCCATAAGAGCCCCTTTCATAACACTATTGATTGTCTCTCAAAGAAGTCATTGGTGGCTGAGGTGAAAAATTATGAATCATATGCGGGTTCCAAATTTGAGTCAGAACCAAAAAAGGGGAGACGTATAATTTACGCAGAACCCAGTTCCATCATTGCTACCACCAAGATCCATCCCCATGAACCTGATGAGGTAGAGAAAGGTGTTGAGGGGTCTGATATCCCTTTAACTCAACAGAAATAACCAAACCCACCTAAGAGGCCCAATTAGACTCGTAAGCATTTGATGAGTGGTAAGGTTCTCCAGATTCATGATCTGGCTGGGTTTATCGATGGGCTTTAATTGTGATTGACGGATATGTATTTTTTGTTAAGCCTTTTCCTCAAGCTAGGCAATTCTCTTTTTGGTTCTTTTCTAATGTTATAATAAAATAAAGATAAAACTATAAACTAGATGACAGAGAGAAGTTAGCTATGTGTTTTGAGGGAAGGGTGGGTTTAGGATAACCTTTATACCCTAGCATGCATACAAAGAATATCTAAACAACTTCAAACTAGCATTAATACCATTTTGATTAGTGGTTATTCAACATTGTCTAAGATAACCACTACAGAAAAGAAACATACATGTGACAAGAAGCTAGTGCAAGAAAAGTAATTTCCAATGCTCTATTATCGATCACAGGTTAACACAATCGATTTCTAGTCATCAATTAGAATAAAAGAATGGTTACAACATTATAAGATAACATTGAATATGGTTACAACAACTCTTACTCAACAAAGGAGAAAATATTGAATCCGAAGAAAGAGATAATCCTCCTCGGTCTAAAAACATTCATGCCTTAGATGATAGAAATGTCTTTGGTTCTAAACAGAACTTCTTAATTAAAATAAATTGCACAGAAATAGTTCTTTTACAAAATTCTAGAAAAATTATTTCTCTCCAAAACCATCAACCTCTTGTTCAAGGTCGATGCCCTTATTTATAACAAAAATTAACTAGTCTAAAAATATCCGTTACAGTGGTGTTAAACTGAGAAAATGCCACGTAGAGGATTTCATCTATTTGTTCTCTTCTGCTTATCTAGTGGTTCTATTGGAGTGGATTGTTCTTCTCCTACTCTAACCATTTGATGAAGAGATATTCACATGTATTAGCATACAAAAATCTGTGTTGATCCATCGGGGCAGAGATGACCTATTTTATCTCTATTGTCCATTCCTTATACCTGATTAGCTTGATACTCAAGCGTTGTAGGATTTCGAGAGCTTTGATCGGGTGTTCCATGAACTTATTCACTTGACCTAGGGTCATTCTTGAAATCTATGAAATCTTTGCTTCCCATGAAAATCCTTTCTCTGTATGTCATTTGACTATGTCATGCAAATCGGTGAAATCCTCCAGTGGACCGAACTCTGGTAGGTCAATGTTTTTCATATCTTGATTGATTTTTTCCCAAATTTTCTCGCACTGTCTCCATCTGTCCTATATCTTCTTCTAAGGTTATTGGACCATACTTACCCAGTATTTAGCTTCCTTCTTGATTCAGGAGATGTTGTTATCCATCAACACTCGAATGCCATGTTCTTCTGTGTCTCAGCCTTTCTATACTTTGATGATGTAGTTGATCCTCTCCAAGGCCTGATGTGCCTTTTCATACCATATCTGAACATATTTATAGGTTTCCAACCCCATGAGTGTATCTTCTTGAAAATCGGCTATGAAAGCGGTGAAGATATTTATTTCGCTTGTGAAGTGTGCATACGTTTCTTGGAACTCACTCTTCAGGAGTACTACTGCTTGTTTTGAATTCTGGTAATACTCCGCTTGATGGCACAAATGGTCCATATATTTATTCATGGTGGATAATTCTTTTTCGTCCCTTTTTTCTCTGTCTAGTGTGGCATCGGTTATGGCCATCCCTGCTCTGATTAGCTCAGTCATCTTAGCATTTTCTATGTTGAGCAGTGTCTCCTCTCTGGTGAGGATAAATGTGCTATCGAGCATGAGCCTCCTCTTATTGGTTTTTCTTCTCATAACAAATTTCATTTTTCTGTCATAAGAGATCGCCTATATATCGACGATTTCGTCTACTGGTTCAAGAATCTGTTGATCTCCCCAGGTCAAAGTGTTTCCTAGGCTTCCCATCCTATAGAGATGTTTTATGACCGATTCTTGTAATTCCTTGGTAGGGGAGGTTTTTGCATGCTCTCGTGACTTGTCCTCCTAATGATCCTCATCGGTTGGTGGAGCCTTTGTCCTAGCTAGGGAGATAGGCTAAGAATCGATATTATCCAGGTGTTTGGCTGTTGAGATGTTGATTTTTGGTTGTTGTGTTTCCTCTTCCTATTCACCAGCACCCAACTCATTATTGGAGTTGTCATTCTAAGGTTGTGTTCCCAATTGGTAGAGAAATTCAGTGTCCAGAGTGCTCTTAGCCTCATCGTCTCCTTCCTAGGGATTTGGGATCAAAGTGTTGGAAGTTGGAGAAGATGTTTCACTTGGTTCTGCCTCTTCTATGATTGGTACCGGTGTTATGAGTGAACCCTTTGAACTTTCCTCATTGTCATATATGGTAATTAAGTCTATGAGGAAAGTAGGCACACCTGTCCCACTTGATTCTCTTGTTATCCTTCATTGACTTGTATTAGTAATTGATGATCCTTCCTGTGGTGACATAAGGATGGGGTTTTCTTGATCAGCGGTTTCCTCCGGTGGAATTATCTTTGATCCATTTAGCTCTTCTCCGTGATTGCTTGTGTCAACCGAGGTAATCCTCAAGGTTTCTATCAAAGTGTTAAGTGGGGGATCTTCTTTTAAACTTTGTATAGCTCTTTAGGCTTCTTCAAGTAACAACATCCCCCTCCTTCGTGCCTCTGTCGCTTATCCTGCTCGATTTTCTTCTCTTACCCTAAGAGCTTCTTAAGTTGTCTACTCTATTGTATACACCTGCACCTCCATAGTCATTGCTTTGAATCTAGTCATATTCAGGTTGGCCCTCCTATAGAGAACTTCCTCCCAGTCATGTGTGCCCTTGGTGAAAATCTCATCTTCGAAGCTATTATGAGCATATGTACAACATGATGACACTTATGACACGTGTTGAAGTTCTAGGCCTTTTGGATCATATTTGAGAAATCATCCTATGGGGAATCGATACTCAAGTTGGATCAACCCCTCTTGTTTCACGTGTGCAGTGTTTTTTACCATGTAAAACCATATATGAAAGCCATAGGGTATGAAATATCTCTTCTTGTCCTTCACCAAAGTGGCATTATAGCCTTGCAGAATGGTCTGGTAACAAATTTATCCAACAATGAGTCAGTCTGGGACATGAATGGGGAGTAATTTTGGTGCGCCAATAGCCCCGAACACTCTGATATAAGTGTTGGTTTCTTCAAAATATGAGTGGCCTACTTTTGAAACCATATTTTTGGCTGTCATTGTAAGCCTTGGGCATTCTTTTCTAAATATAATGAAATGTACTCGGGCTATGAACTCATCCCACATCAAGGCATAAAATCTCTTGTACCTATTCTCCCACAGAATTTTGAAATAAACATGCACGGGTAACTCAGCAACATGCCAGCTCAAATTTATTCCTGCGAAAATGTTCCTTGCGCAGATCACGTCCAATAGGTATGACGCCATGTGAAAAGATGGTGTTTCTCCATCCTTTGGTGTCTAGGCCTGCAATATGTTGGTGCTTAACTATTTGAAAATAATGGATCCCTAGTTGAAGTTTCTCCTGGATATCACCACAGTATATCCCAGGGGCATCCATGCTTTTGAAAACTTGGAGCAATATTTGTCCTCGTATAATCGGTAGATGAAATCCATTAGATAAATATATGAATCTCTGAGGTTTTTTGTGCCGTACCAATCGTTTCTCTTGTTTGTGAATTTCTTGTCTTCTTTCCACCATGAGGCCATTAACCTTCTAGTGTCATGGAACTGATAAAATTTGACCACAAAATATGTATTTAGTCTTTCCTCTGGGTCTCTGAGCTTGTTGTTTTTTTGACCTCTATTGGAAGAAAAACACCAACACATTCACCATTTCCATTATGACTATGCATTTCATCGCGTCTGTGTGGTCAATTATCCATCCCAAGGTTTTGATGCAAGGAAAACCTGGGGTTCGGCAGGCCACCATATGTAGGCATGATCGTCGGATGTTTGGGAATACCTGGTCATCTAACATCCTGATGTCTAGGTCACTGTGTGTTATAAACTCTATGTAATCTTCCTCGTTGATCCTGTTAAACAGATCTTCCCAATGAGGGAGCACCACTTTAGACCCAGTGCTTTCCTCTGTGCTGCCGAACATCAGAAGATGGGAAAAATTATTTTTGGTAGATGTGCAGATAACTGGTTCTGATTTTGAGGGAAAATCAAGCTCCCTTGCAGTGCCTGGTGAGGATCCTTCGCCAACCTCTGCTTCCTTCCTTTTGTGCATTCTTGGTGAGCATCTGGTCATTGGATTTCTTCGAGGCGTTTTTCCTGTGAAAACAAAAATATTATAGTGAGTTGTCAGCCAACCATGACAAGTTTTATTAACACAATCGTAAGTGTAGAACTGATAAAGACAATACTTACCTCTTCCTCACAAGAGATTAAGTCGGTTTTACTGGTAATCAAAGTCAGAGAGCAAGCTATAACCTCATCGATGCTTGCTCTCGCTTCTTCATCTGCTTCGGAGAATAATCGATTTGCAAACAAAATATCATGTTTGTGTATGACCTTGTAAATTTAAATAGAAAGTATACTTACCGTGTCACATCAAGTCTTAAATTCGGGAGTGTAAATTTGATCTTCACAATCTATCACGGAATCTACACCATGCTTAGGATTAAATGCAATGCAGGCTGGCGGCGTAGGAGCGGGATAATTCGTAGCTCATCGGCAGATTCAAATCTTGACTATTGGTTGGAATGCAGGTTCGTGGTATAGGTTACGCAAAAATTTAACTTGTCCATCAAATCGCAAAATTATGTCTCATCTCAGCCCAAGGTGTCCCATCGAATTACCAATCTCTTTTCACAATTACTAGCATAATCGGTATCGGGGATATATGGTGCCTCGCATGTCAACTGGGGTTTTTGGTATCAGTGGAAGAAATTTTGAACTAAGACGAGGAGCTCGATATTCTAGCGAGCAACCGATAGTAAATGAGCACATCGGCGTCAGCGGGTCGACTTTGTCATTGTTTCGTTGGTGCATATAGGCAAAAGTTCCAACGCTGACCAAAATCGTCGTACAGTGCTGACATGGAAATATTTTCATGGGCGTACAGATATGACACGGGGAAAAAGACTTAGTCGTATGAACTACGTTGATTGTGACCTCTGCAGGAGAAAATTTTCAGCATTGGTGATTTTCTTTAGTCATACAACCTTGACTACAACACTTTATCATGCCGATGTTGATGATGTATACGCAACCGACGATCAAATATTTCTAATGGTTACTATTTCGCAGTTCCGTTCTTTCAGATTTCACTAACTCCAAAAATGTATTGGTGATCGGTGATTGGAGGTTTGTTATGGCCCATGTTAGTAGTTTTCCTTTCGTATTTCGCCTATGCCAACGGTGTATCGATGATTTTTTAGAAAACTTCTTCGAAAGACATAATTAGTGATTGACGCACCATTTCTTCCATTTTTCCAATTCCGATGATACATCAGTGATTGGAAATCGGAGATTATCATTGTTATGTGGTCATTTTACTGCTCGGATTGCACTGATGCTGATAATAGGTGTGTGGCTCAAAATTTTAGCTATGTATACTTAGTTAAAATGCCAAGTTCACATAGAGAAAACTTTCAATTTGTTCAATAAATCCAAACCAAGATGAATATGATCGATGATAAAACATAATCAACACATAACCCCATTGATTCCTACACAACTGACTAAACTCAAAAAGACAAAGTGGTACCAAAAAGGAAAAAATCACAAAACTTTTAAGGTGTGTTGAGTGCTCAACAAATGGCGATTCTTTGGGTGAAAATAGAATCTACGCTCCTTCCATTATACGTAGCCTATGCAAATTGGTTGAGAAACTAATTGGCCTTATTCTATTCCTTTTCAACAGAACATTTTCTATCAATGTGTACAGAAGTTCTCGAGTCCACAAATATGGATCCGCCTATGGGGTTTATGATTTTCCACCCTCTTTCCTTTTAACCTCAATACATATCCTTTCTAGACAAGAGCCAGGTATTGCATCCATTGGCATGAGGCCATTTAGATATCCTTTCTTCCTTACGGTGTTTCTCCTCTACTAGCGAGCGTCCATAGCCCCGTTGGAGTCACCTCGACATCACAGACCTTGCTTCGCTGCCAACAAGTGTCCATATACCCGAAGGAGTTATCTGCATACCCTCTTGGACTTTACACTCTTTTTATGGATCATCATTTTTTGGCATAAATACCGAGAGTGATTCAAAGAGGAGGATATTTGTTTTTTACCAGGTGAAAGTGTTAAGGTGGACCTTTTCCTGGCTTTGTTCATAGGTACATATGATTTTTCCCATGTAGCCATATTTCCATTTAGCGTTACCAAGACACTAGGAACATTTTCATCGCTTCCCCAGATAGTATGCTTACAAAGACAAATATGATTTTGAATATTGGTATTTTCCCATCGTCTCTTATTTTGCATGTAAGTGTAGGTCAGGAGCAGAGTCTACTTCACTATATTTATTAAATTCAACCACTTCTTTACAGAACACAACTTAATTAAAGGAAAATAACAAGAAAAAGAAAGAAGATAAAAAGGAATTCGAAATTGGTCTTCCCTAAACCCACACACTCATCCTGATCAAAATGTATGCTAAAAAAGAAACAGAAAATTTAAATAAAGCATCAAAAGACACATATTTGTTTTTACGATAAGTATAGTTTTAAGGCCTAGCCATTCACCCGGAGGGTGTCGGATTCCCCCCTCATATTTTCCAACTTGTATGTTCCTGCCCTGATATTTTCGGAAACCTGAAAAGGTACGAGCCATAGATTTTAGAACTTTGAGTGTTTTCCTTTGGACTCGTTTTCTTTGTCCCACTTCAAAACTAGGTCTCCTACTTCGAAACTTTTTTCTTTGGCCTTATGTTTGTCGAACCATATTTTAACTACCTGTTGATGAGCGGTGAAATTAACTTTACCCCTTTCCCTTTCTTCATCCAGAATGAGAAGGGTATCAATCCTTTATTGTAGAGAGGATGAGGGATGACCTCTTGATGCCTGGGAAAGCTGTAAAGATGGAGGTACAATACATTTGAAAGAATGGATTATTTCCCATATACCAGAAAGTACAGATCATTTCCTATGGCTTCTTTAGGTGTTACTTTATTGGCCCATGGGGCATTATGAAGTAAATTATGCCAATTCCTATGATTTTCAACAACTGTATTTTTTAAAATTCTCACGAGGTTTTTATCAGTTGACTCAGATACCTCATTCCCTTGCAGATAGTAGTTTGCAGAATATCTTATTATGATCCCTTTATCAAGGGCGAATTAGGTCAAGTGCATGGAAGAAAAATAGGTAGAATTGTCAAAAACGAGGACGAAGGGCATCCCAAACCTTTTTATTAGTTTATGTTCTAAAAATTGGATCACTACCTTTTCATTAATCTGCATGAGAGGGATAGCCTTTGTCCACCTTGTGAATAATATCTTGCAGTCAACATATACTTATGTTGTTTCAAAGAGTTGGGAGTAATTTCTCCTATGACATCTATTCCCCATTGTTCGAAAGGTCTGGATATGGTCACCGACTAGAGTGGAACGACTCCTCTATTTTCCCTACCGGCGCTCACTTGACAAGCTTTACATTTCTAGGCATATGCATGAGCGTCCCTAAACAAAGTAGGCAAATAATAACCAGCCCTTAATATTTTGTGAGTCGTGGTTTCTCTTGCAACATTTCCACCTGTTGGGTTGTCATGGAGTTCTTTGAGTACATTTTCCGCATCGTCCTGTTCAATACATCTAAGGAGTACTCCATCATAGTTTATGTGGAAAAGAACATAATTTATGAGGTGATATTGAGCAGATTTTAACCTGAGGGCTCTCCTTTCTCCAGGGTTTAGGTTTTCTAGACAAGTTCCATGATGTGGGGGATAAGAAAAGTTTCCATACCAGCATTCTTCTAGAGAGGTACGTATAAGGCTTCGTCGCACCATAATGATAGCTCATTTTCCCAACCAGGGTCATCTGTGTTAATCAGATCTTGGGCTTCAGCAACCAGTTTACACAATCCTTGACCTTTGACTATTTTGGTAGGTTTTATGTCTAGATCAAATTCTTGGATGAATGCCACCCAATTTCCCCTTCTTTCTCCCATCTCCTGTTGAGTGAACAAAGATCGGATCCATGGATGAGGTACTATGACATTAGTGTGATTCTTCAGGATATAGGCTCTGAAATGTTTGACTGCTTTATATACTACATAAGCATGTTTGTCTATATGAGGGTAGTTCATTTCGACTCCTTGGAGGTTGTTTCTCATAAAATATATTGGTGCTTCATTGTTTTCATCATCCTTTTGGGTAAGTACTGCAACCAAGGATTGGTCAGAAGCAAAGGTATAAAGAAAAAAATATTTGTTGAGATCAGGGCTTCGTAACACTTGTTCTTGGGAGATAACAGTTTTGATGTTATTGAAAGCACCTTTCTTCTCTTCATCCCATTTAAACTATGCATCTTCGCGAATCATTTTTTTGTAAAGGCTTGAAGGTTTTGGAGAAATCAGGAGTGAATTTTCTTCAAAATTTATTTTTCCAAAGAACGATTGCATGTCATTTTTATTGTGGGGAAAAGGGAGTTGGGATATCACTTTTATCCTCTCATGGTCGATGCTAATTCCTTCTTGATATATGATATGACCTAATAATTTACCTTCTTCTACACCAAAGATGGTTTCCTTAGGGTTCAAATACATTCCATACTTCCTACACCTTTCAAAGATCTAAGTCAAATGTTGAATGTAGTCTTCCTTATTTTTCGAATACACCATTACTTGATCTAAATATACTACCACACACTTTTTAATCAATCCCCAAAAATCTACATCCATATCCCTCTAGAAGGTTGCCCCTGCGTTAATCATCCCGAAGGGCATGCATTTATAAGCAAAGGTAACCCACTTGGTTTGGAAGGTAGTTTTTAATCGATCATTGTATGAAACCAAGACCTGGTTATATCCTAAAAATATGTGTTGATCCATCCATGTATTATGATTCGGAACCTGAGTGATCTGAGTTAGACCCTTCCTCTTCAGATTCAAAATCGTCAAGTTCAGAGCAATGATCAGGGGATCAAAATTTGCTCAAATTTCAAAGTGCTCAGAATGCGACGAAAACAGTGCCATTGCGTCTGTCTAGTCTTCCTGATTCAGGAGGTATATTTACTTTGTCAAATGGAATCTGTATGGAGAAGATATCGCGATCTGTTCATCAAGCCAAACAGGCAAAAAAAAATTATGCTGACTGTACCAGTCCGTACAGTTCGTACGGTCTGACGTGGCAGGACCGTACGACCGTACCAAGGTGACGTGGAAAGAAATGGTTGGTTGACTGTTGATGAATCAGGAGATGAAACATGTCAGTTTGGTGGCAAGTGGTATGAGGACACGTGGCCCAATCCATGGGCGCCACATGTCACTCATTATTTGGTTATTTTGTTATGTAATATATATGGTGGAGTCTGCGGGGTTCGACCCCCGGACCTCCCACACCTCCGAGTGCCTTCGCATGACCGCCCGACCAATGGGCCACAAGTTATTGCTTGTTAAATGTATATGTTTTAATATATTTAAATTTACAAGTTTGTATATTGGGCGGGGGGTCGGGCTGGGGCTTAGCCCCAACCCGTGGTCGTTTGAAATGTAATATGACCATGTTATATGTAATGTAGCCGACAGATTTATGTGCGCACGGTTTTTGAAACTTAACCCTTGGTCATATAACGTGTGCCATATTCCCATGACCTGGAGCGCGGGGGGTTAGTTGCACGGTTTGGTAACGACTTAACCACCATTGCTTAATGTGCGCGGTCATATGCTCTCATACGCCCAGGTGCCTAGGCGGTTAGGGGCTGGAGGCACCTTAACCGTCCTACGATTTGCACCATTGGTGCGGTTGCGCCCGGTGCTGGGTTTTCACGCTTTAAAATGCGTGTGAGCCAGGTTCATTCATGAAGGGTGTGTTTTGTAGATTCAGAGACAGCAAGCTTGAAGAGGGGGACTTCCAGGAGGCCTAACTTCTTCATTTTTCGACCGATTGAGGTGCTAAAAGAGCCCAGACAGGGGTTTTGGGACGTTCTGAAGCCATTGGAGCAGTCGGTTTTTCAGTTTGAGCATTGTAAGACATGTTTTTGAGCACTTTTGAGCAATTATTAATAATGATCCATTGGAAGCTAGACCAGGAGATGTAGCCCAAGAGAGGGGTGAACTCCTTTATCAATTGTTGTGCATATGTGTTTATGTTCAATGATCATGTTGCTGTCTATGTATAATTTTCATAAGTAATCCTTAAATCTATGTGTTGCAAACTGATCCTTTTGCTTTAAACACATAACATTCACTTGCAATAATTCTCAAGTTTTTCAAGTCTTCTTCATTTTTAGATCAAGTTGGTATCAAAGCACTGGTTTTGAAGAGTTGATTGTTTGCAAGTTTTGTTTATGATTCTCACAAGGTTGAAACTCACAAGAGGAGAAGGTCAACTTGTGGAGCCAAGTTCTCATCTGACAAGGAGGAAGCAGATTCATTCACCGCAAGTTTCAGAGAGACATTCACCAAGCATGGCTCGTGCAGAAATTCATGAACGTGTTCCTGCCGAAGAAGAAGATCTCAGACAGACTGTCATGGAGTTGAGATATATGATGAATATCTTGATGGAATGGAACATATTGTCGCTGGGTGAAGGCTCCAACCCTTCAATGCATAAGGGAGGCGGTGGTGACAAAACTCCAGGCGGAAATGGAGGGAATGGTGCTTCTCCACCACCCTCTCCTCCTCCATCATCTTCTTCTTCTTCTTCTACCAGTTCGAAACATCTTTCGAATTCTCCAAAGGGGCATGGTAAAACTCCTTCGCAAATTCCTTCATTAAAGCTTGATATAAAATTTGAATTGCCAATTTACAATGGAGAAGTT
>ML777271.1:1279248-1313945 GCA_009831015.1 Picea engelmannii
GGGTTGCCTCCGAAAAGAGGAATCCAACATGAAATTCAGTTACAACAATATTGTCCACTTCCAAACATTGGTATGTATAGAATGTCAGTTATGGAAAATGCTGAGATTAAAAAACAAATTCAGGAGTTGTTAGACAAAGGGGTAATAGTACCAAGTTCTTCGCCATGTGGATCTCCAATTGTGTTAGTTCCAAAGAAAGATGGTACATGGCCTCCTTTTATTTTTTATTCTTCTCATCACATATTTCCTTTTTCTATCAGAAGCAATGTCTTGTATATCGACGATTTTGTCTACTGGTTCAGGAATTTGTTGATCTCCCCAGGTCAAATTGTTGCCTAGGATTCCTACCGTGTAGAGATGTTTTATGAACAGTTCTTGTAATTCCTTAGAAGGGGAGGTTTCTGTATGATATAGTGACTTGGCCTCTTGTTTATCCTCGTCGATTGCTGAATTATTTTTCCTAGCTAGGGAGATAGGAGAAGACTCGATATTATCCAGGAGTTCGACCGTTGAGATGTCGATTTCTGGATGCTGCATTTCTTCTTCCTATTCAACAACACCCAAGTCATTCTTGGATCTTTCATTCTAAGGATGTGTTCCCAATTGGTCGATAAATTCAGTGTCCAGAGTGCTCCTAGCCTCATGGTCTCCTTCCTGAGGATTTGCGATTAAAGCATCGAAAGATAGGGAAGATGTTTCCCCTTCTGTGATTGGTATCGGGGTTATGAGCGAAACCTATGAACTTTCTTCATCATCATATATGGTAATCAAGTCTATGAGGAAAATAGGCACACCCGTCCCACTTGATGCTCTTATTATCCTCCGCTGAGCTATATTAGTCACCAATGATCCTGGCTGTGGTGACATAGGGCTGGGGTTTTCTTGATTAGCGGTTTCCTCTGGTGGAATTGTCTCTGAGCCATTTATCGCTTCTCTGCGATCACTTGTGTCGATCAGGGTAATCCTCAAGGGTTCTATCAAGGGGTTAAGTGGGGGATCTTCTTCTAACCTTTGTATATCTCTTTGGGATTCTTCCAGTAACAACATCCCCCTCCTTCGTGCCTTTGTCGCTTATGTCGCTCGATTTTCTTCTCTTACCCTAAGATCTTCTTGATTTGTCTGCTCTATTGTCTCCACCTGCTCCTCCATAGTCATTTCTTTAACTCTGGTCATATTCAGGTTGGCCCTCCTATAGAGCACTACCTCCCATTCCTGTGCACCCTTAGTGAAAATCTCATCTTCAAAGCTATCATGAGCATATGGCCAACATGATGACACCTGCGATGCATGCTGAAGTACTAGGAATTTTGGACCATGCTTGTGAAATCGGCATGTGGGGAATCGATACTAAAGCTGGCTCAACCCCTCTTGTTTCATGTCTGTAGTTTCTTTTACCATGTAAAATCCTATATGAAATCCATAGTGTATGAAAGATCTCTTCTTGTCCTTAACCAAAGTGGAATTATAGCCTTGCAGAATGGTCTGGTAACAAATTTATCCCACAATGAGCCAATCTGGGACATGAATGGAGTAAATGTGGCATGCTAGTAGCCCCAAACACTCTGATATAAGTGTTGGTTTCTTCCAAATACCAGTGGCCTACTTTTGAAACCATCTTTTTGGTCATCATTGTAAGAATTAGGCATTCTTTTCTAAATATAATGAAATGCACTTAGGCTATGAACTCATCGCATATCAGGGAATAAAATATCATGTACTTATTCTCCCACGGAATGCTGAAATAAACATGCATGGGTAACTCAAAAACATGCCAGCTCAAATCCATGCCTGCAAAAACGTTCCTTGCGCAGATCACGTCCAATAATTATGACGCCATGTGAAAATTTTGCGTTTCTCCATCCTTTGTTGTCTGAGCCTAAAAGATGTTAGTTCTTAGCTGTTTGGAAATGATGGCTCCCTAGTTAAAGCTGATCCTAGAGATTTCCATAGTATATGTCAGGGGAATCCATACTTCTGAAAACTTGGAGCAATTTTTTTCCTCGTATAATCGGCAAATCAAAGCCATTAGATAAATATACAGCTCTCTGAGGTTTGTTGTGTTGTACCAGTCATTTCTCATTTTTGTGAATTTTTTGTCTTCTTTCCAACATGAGGCCATTAACCTACTAGTGTCATGGAACTCATAAAATTTGACCACAAACTTCGTATTTAGTCTTTCCTATGGGTCTCTGAGCTTGTAGTATTTTTGGACCTCTATTGGAAGAAAAACACTAACGCGTTCACCATTTTTATTATTGACTATTCATTTCATCATGTCTGTGTGGTCAATTATCCATCTCAGGGTTTCGATGCAGGGAAAAAATGGGGTTTGATAGGTCACCATATGTAGGCATGAGTGTCGAATGTTTGGGAATACCTAGTCATCCAACATCCTGACGTTTGGGTCACTGTGTGATATAAAATCCAGATAATCTTCCCGATTGATCCTATTAAATAGATCACCCCAATGCAGGAGCAACACTTTAGACACATTGCTTGCCTCTGTGTTGTTGAACGTCAAAGGCTGGGAAAAATCCTTTTTGGTAGATGTGCGTTTAACTGGTTCTAATTTTGAGGAAAAATCAACCTCCCTTGCAATGCCTGGTGAGGATCCTTCAGCGACCTCTGCTTCCTTCCTTTTGGGCATTCTTAGTGAGCGTCTGGTCATTGGCTTTCTTGGAGGTGGTTTTCATATAGAAAATAAAAATTTATAGTGAGTTGTCAGCCAACCATGACAAGTGTTATTGACACAATCGTAAGTGTAGAACTGATAAAGACAATGCTTACCTCTTCCTCACAAGAGATTAACCTGGTTTTACTAGTAATCAAAGTCAGAGAGCGGGCTATAACCTCGTCGATGATTTCTCTCGCTTCTTCGTCTGCTTCGGAGAATAAGCAATTTGCGAATAGAATACCATGTGTGTGTATGACCTTGTAAATTTAAACATAAATTATACTTACAGTGTCGCATCAAGTCTTAAATTCGGGACTATAAATGTGATCTACGCAATCTATCACAGAATCTGCACCATGCTTAGGATTAAATGAAAAGTAGGCTAGCGAAGCAGGAGCGGGTTACTTCATAGCTCATCAACAAATTCAAATCTCTATTGTTGGTTGATGCACTAGGTCATGGTATAGGTTACGCAAAAATTTAACTTGTCCATTAAATCACAAAATTTTGTCTCATCTCAGTCGAAGGTGTCCCATCGAATTACCAAGCCCTTTTCGCATTTACTAGCATAAAAGGTATCGAGGATATATGGTGCCTCACAGATCAACTGGGGTTGTCGGCATCAGTGGGTGAAATTTTGAACTAAGACGAGGAGCTCAATATTCTAGCAATCAGTCGATAGTAAATGATCACATCAGCGTCGGTGGGTCGACTTTTTCATTGTTTTGTTGGTGCATCTAGGAAAAAGTTCTGACACTGACCAAAATCATTGTACAGTGATGACGTGGAAATAATGTCGAGGACATACATATATGAAACGGGGAAAAATATTGAGTCGTATGGACTACTTACGTGACAAAGACATGTGGTTGTTGATTGTGACCTCTACAGGAGAAACTTTTCAGCATTGGTGATTTTCTTTAGACATACAACCTTGACTACCACACCCTATCATATCGACATCGATGATGTATCGACGACCTGCGATCAGAGATTGCTGATGGTTATTGTTTTGCAGTTTCGTTCTTTTAGATTTCACCGACTCAGGAAAATGTATCATGGATCATTGATCAGAGGTTTGTTATGGCCCATGTTAGTGGTTTTCCTTTCGTATTTCGCCGATGCCGACACTGTATCAACATATTTTATGAAAACTTCTTTGCAAGACATAATTATCTATCTACACGCCATTTCTTCCATTTTTTCGATGTCGATGATACATCGATGATCGCCAATCGACGATTATCATTGTTATGTGGTCATTTTACTGCTAGTATTTCATCAATGTCAATAATAGGTGCGTGGCTCAAAATTTTAGTTGTATATACTTAGTTAAAATGCCAAGTTTACGTAGAGAAAACTTTCAATTGTTTCAATAACTTCAAACCAAGCCGGATATGATCGATGATAAAACATAATCAACACATAACCCCATTGATTCCTACACAACTGACTAAACTCAAAAAGACAAAGTGGTACCCAAAAGGAAAAAGTCACAAAATATTTAGGGTGTGTTGAGTGCTCAACATAAGGCAAGCACCTCTTTCATTCACAGATCCGGGTGAAAGGCACTCCGCTACACTTCATCGTTGATAGTGGTAGCCAAAATAACGTCATCTCCGTGGAGGTATTTACGCGGCTAGCTCTGCCTACAACATTGTAATTGCATCCCTACACCATCTGATGGCTCTGCCAAGGAAGTTATCTTCTCGTCAGCCAACAATGTCACATGTCTTACGACATCAATCCATTCAAAGATGAGGTGTTGTGTGATTTTTCTCCCCTTGAATTTTGTGATGTTATTTTGGGCCAACCTTATTTATGGAAATTTCATGATGTATATGAGTCTAGGCCTCGCAGTGTTATTATTACTTTGAACAAGAAATTGTACAAGATACCCAAGGTAGTCCCACCTAGTGATATGTCCTTGATCTCTAGCAAGCAATGCAGGAAGGTAATCTCTCAGACCAGGAAATTTTTCTTCTTCATGATTATCTCTCAGAGTGAACGAAAGGTTGCAGCCACATCTACAGCCTCTGTGACTGACCTCTTTATGCAGCATAAACAAGTGTATAAGGTCATGGAAGAACACAAAGACATATTCTCATCACCTACTAGGGTACCTATGCACTGTTAGTTCAATCATTCCATAGATCTGACCCTCGGTACACCGCTACCCAATGGGCCATTCTATCATTGCTCTCTATTAGAAAATGAGGAGATCAAGTGTCAGATCTAATAATTTCTCCACAAGGGGCACATCCAACCTATCTCATCACCTTATGGAATCCCAATCGTGTTGTTTCAGAACCAAGACGGGACCTCGCGACTCTGCATTGATTATCAGGCACTAAATAAAATCACAGTCAGGAACAGGTACTTGATTCCCTGAATCGACGATCTCCTTGATCAGCTCAAGGGGGAAAATACTTCAGTAATATTGATCTAAAGTATGGCTACCATCAGGTTCCAATAGAGTAGACATATGTATGGAAGACTTCCTTCAAGTCTAAAGAAGGTATTTTTTAATGGTTGGTCATGCCCTTTGGTTTGAAAAATTCCCCAACAAATTTCATGAGTATGATGGAACATATCTTGTGGCCTTTCACCAATTCTTTTGTAGTGGTGTATCTGGATGACATCCTCATATACATCAATACTTGGGTGAAATACTTGCAACATATTAAGCAGGTTCTTCACACTCTACGACAGCACAAGCTATATGCAAAATTGGTAAATTCACCTTCAGTGTGGACAAGGTCCAACACCTAGGATACATTTTTTATTATCATGGTGTGCATGTGGATCCAGCAAATATCTAGGTCATCCGTGACTGGCCAGCCCCAACCACACTCACTGATTTTCAGAGCTTCTTAGGCCTTGTGAATTTCTATTGCAGGTTCATGTTGGGATTCTCTCATATTGCATGGGCCCTCAACCAAGTAACCATAGGTGGTGGTAAGGAAAATTCTGTGTGGGGCTTGTTCCAACAACAAGTGTTCGATGATCTGAAGAAACGCTTATGCTCATCCCCAGTATTTTTATTACCTGACCTGCAACAACCATTTGAAATTGAGGCAGATGCTTCAAACTATGTTGTGAGCATAGTTCTCACTCAGCATGGTCACCCCGTGGCCTATCATAGTGATACACTGTCAGATGTCGTATGTAAGTACCTTACTTATGACAAATAAATGTACTCCATTGTGTAAACATGCCACCCATGGAGGCATTAGATTCTCAGGAAGGAGACAGACATCCATAATAATCATAAGTCACTGCAGTTCATGTAGACACGAGGAAAATTGTAGAATGACCGCCATTAGAAGTGGTCCACATACTTGCACCAGTTCCACCACAACTTCAAGTATAAGATAGGAAGTACCAACCGAGTCAGTGATTACCTCAACTTACCTCCAGTCGTGGAATCCACCATGGTGTTAGACTCTTGCGGCCATGAGACCTATGGATGGCCCGAGCCCTATGAGAAAGATCCTGACTTCGCCACCACCTACCAGATGTTGGGCGCAAACACAGTTGTCACTAATTTCCACCTTCAATATGGGTTGTTGTTCCATCTAGGCCATCTCTATGTTCCATCAAGCGAGTGCATGAAGCTGATTTGGGAAGCCCACTATAGTCGAGTTCCAAGACACTTCAGCATAGAAAAGATAGTGGTAGTGTTGCAGTGATATTTCTACTGGTCGAAAATTCGACAGGATGTCAGCAAGTATATCAAGTCATGCACTGCCTACGTTATTGAAAAAAATGGCACTAAGAAACAAGGTGTGTACACTCCTCTTCCTACTCTTGACAGGTCCTGGGAATCCATCTCAATCTACTACATGTTGAGACTTTCATCCACCAAGCAGGGAAACAATTGTGTTTTTGTTGTTATTGATCACTTTTCCAACATGGTGATTTTGGCCGCCTGCAACAAGAGCATCATAGCGGAGGCCACTGCCAAGCTCTTCTTTGAATGAGTGTGGGTACATTTTGGGATCCCCAAAACCATTATCTCATATCGGGATAGTCAGTTCGTCAACACATTCTGGTCGAGCCTATGGTCACTGCTAGACACCAAGCTCACCAAATCCACTGCCTTCCACCCACAGAGAAATGGCCAAATCGACGTCATCCATTGGATGATTGTGCATATCATGTGCATGTGAAATTACAAGCACCCTCACACATTGGATGAGATTCTTCCCTATTTTCAACACAACTAAAATAGATCCATACATAGCTCAATCGGCCACAACCCCTTTTAGTTAGGGTTGGGATTTAAACCATTGGGTCCCATGGATGTTGCACTACCCCTTTCATCCACCCAGGAATACACCTCCCATGCTCCAAATGAAGCTAACAAAGCCACCATGTTCATTGAGTGGATCAAGGACATCCCCCAATAGGTTCATGATATTTTATAGAAGTCTAAATCCAAGTACAAGCAGCGCCATGATAAACGTCGGGTGCCACACAAGTTGCAGATGGGAGATAAAGTTTGGTTGCACTTGCATAAGGAACGCCTTACAGGACCCCATCGGAATATTCTTCCACTCCTCTATTGACCTTATATCATCTCCAAGGCTATGGGTGAGAATTATTTTGAGCTCAACATTACCCCCTTCCTTGGCTTACATCCAGTATTTAATGTGGACCTCCTTCAACCATATTTTCCACCATTATTGGAAACCTCAGAGATAGCAAAACAATTGACTCCAAGAGAAATCAACCCTAACTATATGGAACATGCATCCATTGATCATATCATGGACACACAGGTCAAGGGCACTATATAGCATAGTATTCAACTTTATCAAGTTGTCAAAGCCGGGCAGCTCCTGCAACAAGGCAAGTAGCTCACTTGGGGCCAAATTCAGCAGAAATTTCCTCATCTGATGGGGGAACTCAACGCAATGGCTACCATTTATTCCTAAGGGTGGAGGATTGATCCATATGGATATCGTTGTCCACCCACTTATTCCAACTGTCTCATCTTTGCAGTTTCTCAATTTGGCAATTTTTTCCTAGTTTTCGGGTCCTGAACTTTCGGGGTCATTTTGAGGCCCTAAACAACGTTTTTAGGGCTCTCCAAAGTCAAACTATACATAGAGTTAGATTTTGATGTCATAATGTGTATTCCTCGGATATAAGTTTCCAATGGGCTATTGTGTGCCTAAAACAGAGATCGTATGCAAAAGTTACGACCACAGGAAGTTGATGTACCAACTTACCCCAATGGGGCCACGTGAATTTTGGCGCTTCATCTCCTAGGGTTAGGTTTTTTTATTTCTAGGTTTTTTGCATTCATGTTTTATTGTAAAAAGTATTTTAGAGCCTCATTGTACTCATCTTCTTGCAAATGAGTATAGTTGATCCGAATAGATCTTTTAAACGACAATGGTTGAGTTATCTTGCACGAGTTAAATTACAATTTAGGAAACTAATGAAAGAGGAAGAATTATAAATGAAAAATGATAGCCATAAAGAAAGATACAGATCTAAACATAAGCAGGAATAACAACAAACCATAACAAGAGAAGTTGATAACAAAGTTCGGAAATCTCGCCTACGTCTCTGGGACTTTGTCTCAATGGGATTTCATATTTCTCTTCAAATATTTTCAAGTACATCATGAAAGTTCCAATGGATTAAAAAAATGAGTTATGTGTGTTCTACTAGATCTCAAGAACCCATCAAAACTGACGGCACTGAAAATGGATGTACGAAGCTCCAAGAAATGGCCCGCAAAGGTGTGCTCCTCAATAGCTTCCCTGCATAACAATGGCTTTAGATCAACAATTTTGGAATATAAACCTGCTCTAAACCTCCTCCTATGGATTCAATGTCCTATGGTTTATATAGGCCTGAATTTGGTAACCACCTCCCAACTTCTCCCCAAGATCTGGCCTCAAAAAGGGCCCAAGCTCCTTCAAAAATGAACTAAATCTCCAAAAATTGTTGAAGAAATCCATAAAAATCATATAGCATAGTTTTAAAACCCACTTTTGCAATTAATTAGGGTGCAACCCCCTTTCTCCACGCTCCTGGGCATATGGGGAATTTCCATGTGCCTAAGTGCTAAGGCTTGGGGCATTGCCCCCCTTACCATCCGCTCCTAGTTACAACTGCAAGTCATATGGTCGCGAGCTATACCTTCCACACACCACAAATTGGTTGATTAGCCCTGGTTCCTAGAGCCCCGATGGTGTAGCCTATGGTTATGCCCCTGGTTGGAGAGATATCCCGACCAACCGAGGCTAACCCTTAACCTCCACACCAACACATCATACAACGGGCATATGGTAATATGGTCGCATGATATACATCAAGGGTTGGGCACATGTCATAACCACGCACCCAAATGATATGGTACAGGTCATATGATGTGGTTTCATGTGTGTTGCGTTGGGGCTGGGGCTAGGCTCCAGCCCTTACTCCGCCTGTATTTCCACATAACCAAGATTAAATACATGTGGCACCACCTATGGTTAAGTACCACCAAGTAGGCAGGTTAGTAGCCCAGCCTACGCGAATATTCTGCCGCCCATGGAGGTCACGGGTTCGACCCCCACGGACCCTCAAACAATTTTTCAAATACTAGCCAATGGATGGGTGCCACGTGGCAACCCAGGACTGGGCCTAGGGGAACCATGTTATTTGGCCAATCAAGGAAACGTGTCAAACCAACATTTTCCCACCTGTCAGCAACCCACCACGTCAACCTGCCACGTCTGCCAGCTGCCACGTGTCGTACAGGCTGTATGGCCTTGCCACATCAGCCTGTGCCACATGTAACCCTTACAATGGTGCCACATTTCATGGTCTGACTCGTCCACTTGTACCTTCCCACTTCAGCACCAACACACCCTGCCACATCATTTGTACAGTCATACGGCCTATACAGTTAGCTGCCACGTCAACACTGTATGGATTGTACAGTTAACATCATTTTTTTTTGCTTGTTTGACTAAACAAAAAGACCACGATATATTGGTCCTACGACGTTCGTTTGAGCCCGTTCAAGTTGCGTTGGGTGCATAACGTCGAGGCCTACGCACACGTATGTTTTGAAGAGATTCTAAGCACTTTGATTTTTAGGCCTTTCTGGACCCCATCTTGGCTTCTGGATCACACCCCCCCACTAAAGACCTTTTGGTCCCACAATAGGTTACAAAATTTACCTCACTAATTAAATACTCATAAGGACAAAACAAAACACTATGATGTTCAAAATGATGTTATAACAGGTCATGATTTCAACATGTGTGATTACATTAATGAACGCAAAATACAATGAAGTTGTGACATCCACTTATGGAAAAACCAAGTGATTGTTTTCTTTGCTTCATGGTGTTCCTCTTGCTTCTCTATTAATGCCTCTTCCTTTGTGAGTACATGTGCAATCCTTTTGTCCTTCTTTCCTTGAAGACGATTCCCCTGATACACCAACTCCTGTTTTCCCTGCCTCGATGTATGTTGCTTGAACTGAAACCTCATCAATATTAGTAGGTCCAAACATAAATACAATGTTTCGAAAATGTGTAGGTAAACCTCCTATGTACTTCATAATAGTTTCTTGGGTATGTAAAGGAATATCTAACATCAACTCCATCTTACAAAAACCATCAGTGTATTCTTGCACTGTTTGTCCCTTTCTTAGTTTAAGAGCTTGCCATTCAATTAAAGCTTTCTCTTTATAACCCAAAGGATATAATTGCTTTCTAAGTGCATAAATAAAAACTTGCCATGATGGAAATACATTACCCACTTGTTGTGTGTCATTTTTCAACTTTCTTTGCCACAAGATGAGTGTTGTTCCTGCAAGTCTAAGCGATGCCAACTTGATCTGAGTTGCCTCATCCTTGATTTGTTGCACACTGCAATAAGCCTCCATCTGTCTGATCCAATTATCAAGTATCTTTGCATTGACTTCACCATCATACATATGTAATTAAAATTTCACATCAAGTTTTAGTAAAGGCATTTCTTTTTTATGTTTATTGACATTTTTTCTTGCAATGGATTTAGAACTTGAACTTGAAGAAGAAGAGTTTGATGGAGAAGAAGGAGGTGAAGGAGGAATTTGAGGAGGATCCTCTCCTTCTTCATCTTTAACCTTTGAATATTCACCTAGATTCGATCTCTTCCATTCCAAGTAATATTCATACAAAACCTTCATCATCTCCAACATGGCGAAGAATGTTTTTTGAAACTATTTCTCATCATGAGAAAGTCCCTCTTTTGATGCCATCTTCTCACTGTGAGAATTTCTCTTTCTCAATCCAATCAATGGATTCTCTTCAACAAGATTTCCTTCACCATGATTCATCTTTTCCCTGGTAATCATGCAAACTCAAAAACCAAACGTCAATTAGCTCTGATACCACTTGATCCGAAAAGATATTTTAAACGACAATGGTTGAGTTATCTTGCACGAGTTAAATTACCATTTAGGAAACTGATGAAAGAGGAATAATTATAAATGAAACATTACATCCATAAAGAAATATACAAATATTAACATAAGCATGAAGAACAACAAACCATAACAATAGAAGTTGATAACGGAGTTCGACAATCTCGCCTACGTCTCCAGGCCTTTGTCTCAGTGGGATTTCTTATTTCTCTTCAAATATTTTCAAGTACATAATGAAAGTGCCAATTAATTATAAAAATGAGATGGTTGTGTTCTACCAGATCTCAAAAAACCATCAAAATTGACAGCACTGAAAAAAGAGGTACGAAGCTCCCAGAAATGGCCCGCAAAGGTGTGCTCCTCAATAGCTTCCCTGCATAAGAATAACTTTAGCTCAAAAATTATGCAGCATAAACCTTCTGAACCTCCTCCCATGGCTTCAAGAGCCTCTAGTTTATATAGGCATGAAGTTGGTAACCACCTCCCAACTTCTCCCCAAGATATGGCCTCAAAAAGAGCCCAAGATCCTTCAAAAATGGACTAAATCTCCAAAAACTGCTGAACAAATCCATAAAAATCATATAGCATAGTTTTAAAACCCACTTTTGCAATTAATCAGGGTGCATCCCCTTTTCTCCGTGCTCCTAGGAATATGGGGCACTTCCATGTGCCCAAGCGCTAAGGATTGGCGTGCTGGCCCCCTTACCATCCGCTCCTGGTTACAAGTGCAAGCCATATGGTCGCGGGCTATACCATCCACACGCCACAAATTGGTTGTTTATCCATGGTTCCTAGCGTCCCAATGGTGTATCCTATAGCTACGCCCCTAGTCAGTGGGTTGGCCTAACCGACTAGGGCTAACCCTTAACCTTCATGCCAACACATCATACAACTGGCATATGGTAATGTGGTCACGTGATATACGCCGACACCTGGGCACATGTCATAACCGCGCACCCAAACGATATGATATAGGTCATATGATGTGGTTTCATGTGTGTTGCGACAGGGTTGGGGTTAGGCCCCAACCCTTACTCCACCCATATTTCCACATAACCAAACTTAAATACATGTGGTGACACCTATTGTTAAGTACCACCAAGTAGGTGAGCTGGTAGCCCGGCCTATGTGAAGATTTGTTCACCCATCGAGGTCACGGGTTCGACCCCCATGAACCCTCAAACAATTTTTCAAATGTTAGCCAATGGATGGGTGCCACATGGAAGCCTATGAATGGGCCATGTGGCACCACGATATTCGCTCGATCAAGGAAATGTGTCAAACCAACGTTCGCCCACCTGTCAGCTACCTAGTCAGCAAGTTGCCACTGTACCTGCCACGTCTTCCAACTACCATGTGTCATACAGGCTGTATGACCTTGCCACGTCAGCCTATGCCAGGTGTCACCCTTACAGTGGTGCCATGTGTCACGATATGACTCGTCCACCTGTACCTACCCATGTCAATTCCAATGCACCATGCCACGTCAGTTGTACAGTCAGGTGCCACGTCAACATTGTATGGACTATACAATCAACATCTTTTTTTTTACCTGTTTGATGAAATGAACAGACCGCGATATCTTGGTCATATGATGTTCATTTGAGCCCATTCAAGTTGCGTTGGGTTCGTAACATTGAGGCCGACACACACATCCATTTTGAAGAGATTCTTATCACTTTGATTTTTAGGCATTTCTGGACCCCATATTAGCTTCTGGATCAATAGTCGTCACATCTCTTCTTAGAGATAAGTTGCCTCCATTATAGAAAGCTTGTTTTAGTATGCATTTTATAGTTTCAACATATTTTGTATTTAATATAATTCAAGTTTTATTGTATCTCTATTATTATTCATTGTGTCTCTGTGTTAATACTATAAATATATGTTTTCATTTCATTCCGCTCATAAATTTGGATCAGTGGTATCAGAGCAGTCTGATCCTTGTCATTTTTTAGTGCATGTCCCCGATGTGGTTAGGGTATAGAGAGTTGGGTCTCGAGTTTATTTCTCTTAAGGAAAAATGATCTTGCATGCCCAAGAAACTATCCATGGTGGCCAAAAATAAATATGATGGGACAGGAGATCTTTTCAAAATGTTGCTCGAGGAATCCCTCAAGAAACAAAGGAATGAGATAATGGACATCTTTGCACAAATCCTTCGACGACTATTGACAAGCAACACATCTACCTCAAGAAGAGGTGTTGCCCCATTCAAGGTAAAAATAAATTTTTATATTCTTATATTTGAAAGTCAAATAGATGTGTATTCCATATATAAATGGTTAAACCTTCTAGAAGGGTATTTTTTTGTCCACAACTTCTGATAGAGAAAAGATTACATTTGCACTCCTCAAGGCCGCCCCCTATGTCAAAGATTGGTGGGAGACTTTCTGTGAGAAAAAGGAAATATAGAGATCCAAATTATTTACAGTTACACCCATTTGGGGTTCCTTCAAGGATGTTATTAAGGAAAAATACTACCCCGTTGGAAGTTAGGATGACTTGTATACAAGATGGACCAAACTGCAGTAGGAAAGAGAGCTCAGAGATAGCAAAACAATTGACACCAGCAAATCTCAACCCTGATTGTATGGAACATGAATCCATTGATCATATCATGGACACACAAGTCAAGGGCACTCAACAATAGAGGATTCAACTTTATCGGGTTGTCAAAGCCGAGCATCTCTTGCACCAAGGCAAGTGGCTCACCCGGGGCCAAATTCAGCAGAAATTTCCTCATATGATGGGAGAAATCAGTGCAACGGAGACCATTTCTTACTAGGTGGGGGGGGCGATTGATCCAAATGGATATAGGTGGCCACCCACCTATTCCAACTGGCTCATCTTGGCAGTTTCCCCATTTGGCAGTTATTTCCTAGTTTTCAGGTCCTGAACTTTCGGGGCCGTTTTGAGGCCCTAAACAACGTTTTTAGGGATCTCCACAATCAAACTGTCGAGACTGTTAAATTTTGATGGCACAATGTGTATTCCTCGGATAGACCTTTCCAAAAGGCTATTGTGTGCCTAAAATGGATATCGTATGCAAACGTTACGACCCCAAGAAGTTGATGTACCAACTTACCCCAATGGGGCCCACATGAATTTTGGCACTTAATCTCCTAGGGTTAGGTTTTTGGATGTCTATGTTTTTGGAATTCATGTTTTATTGTAAAAATGATTTCAGATCCTCATTGTACTCATCTTCTTGTGAATGAGCATAGTCGTCACATCTCTTCTCAGAGATAAGTTGCCACCATTCTAGCAAGTTTGTTTCAGTCTACATTTTACAGTTTCATCATATTTCTTATTTAATAGAAGTTAAGTTTTACTGTATCTATGTTATTATTCACTATGTATCTGTGTTAATACTATAAATCTATGTTTTTATTTCATTCTGCTCATAAATATGGATCAATGGTATCAGAGCAATCTACTCCTTGTCATTTTTTAGTGCATGTCCCTGATGCGATCAGGGTATATAGAGTTGGGTCTCGAGCTTGTTTCTCTTGAGGAAAACTACTCTCGCACTCCCAAGAAACCGTCCATGGCAGATGAAAAAAAAACACGACTATATAGGATATCCTTTCAAAATTTTGCTCAAGGAATCCCTCGAGCGATAGAGGAACGAGATGATGGACATATTTGCATAAATCCTTCGACGGTTGCAGACAAGTGACACATCTACCTTAAGAAGAGGTGTTGCCCCCTTCAAGGTATAGATCAATTTTGATATTCCTATATTTTAAGGTCAAATAGATGTGGATTCCATAGTCAAATGGTTAAACCTTCTAGAAGGGTATTTTTTTGTCCACAACTTTTCCGATAGAGAAAAGATTACATTTGCACTCCTCAAGGCCATCCCCCATGTCAAATATTTGTGGGAGACTTTCTGTCAAAAAAAGTAAATAGAGGGATCCACATTATTTGCAGTTGCACCCACTTGAGGTTCCTTCAAGGATGCTATTAAGGAACAATACTACCCTGTTGAAAGTTATGACAACTTGTATACAAGATGGACCACACTGTGGCAGGAAATAGACCAAACAGTGCTAGATTTCACCACTGTCTTCCATACCTTGTCCACCAATATGTGTATCAGATATTCTGAGCGACATATGGTGCTCAAGTACTGCAACGTTCTGCATAGATCCATCCAAACAGAAATGGATTTTTTGGATATCTCGTACTTGGGCACAACCTATCGATATGTTGTCAAAATAGAGAAGAAGCTTAAACAAAAGACATGGCAGTTTGGGTCTGGGAACCCCTCACAGTAGAAGCAGGGCAAGGGCAGCCCCAACCCACAGAAAAAAGGATAGAGAAAATATGGGAAGCCTCGGGATAACCACTCTAAGCCGCAAGCATATAAGGACAATGTAAAGACAAAGAAGGGTACCGGGAAGTGGTGCAACTTCCATAAGAGACCCTGGAATAACATTGTTGATTACCAATCAAAGAAGTCATTGGTGGCTAAGGTGAAAGCCTCTGAATCAGATGTGGGTTCCAACTCTGAGTTAGAACCAGAAAATGGGAGATGGATGATTGACACGGAAGCCAGTGCCACCGTTGCTACCACCAAGATCCATCCCAATGAACATGATGAGCCAAAGGAAGGCGAGCGTCTCTTTCATTCACATATGTGGGTGAAAGGCACTATGTTGCACTTCATCATTGATATTGGTAGCTAGAAGAACCTCATCTCAATATAGGTTGTCAAGTAGTTATCCCTACCGACAACGTCGCACTTGCAACCCTACTCCATCAGATGTCTCCGCCAGGTAAGCGATCTTCGCGTCAGCCAATAATGTCGCTTGTTGTACGTCATCAAGCCATTCAAAGATGAGGTATTGTGTGATGTTTCTCCCCTTGGAGTTTGTGATGTTCTTTTGGGCCAACTTTGTTTATGGAAACGTTATGTTGTATATGAGTCTAGGCCTCGCAGTGTTATTATTATATTCAGAAGGAAATTGTACAGGATACCCAAGGTAGTCCCACCTAGTCCTATTTCCTTTATCTCTGCCAAGCAATGTAGGAAGGTCATCTCTCAGGCTGGGAAGTTTTTCTTCTTCGTGATTTGCTCTCAGAGTGAGCGAAAGGTTGCAACCACATCTCGGCCTCTGCGACCGACCTCTCTGCACAACAAAAGTAAGTGGATAAGGTCATTGAATAATACAAATACATCTTCTAATCACCTATTGGGGTACCTCTACACTATCAGGTCAAGCATGCCATCAATATGACCCCCAACGCACCACTACCCAATGGGCCAGTCTATCATCGCTCTCTGGTAGAAAATGAGGAGATCAAGCATCAAATCCAAGAACTGCTCCACAAGGGAAAGATCCAACCCATATCATCACCTTATGGAAGCCCAATTGTGTTGGTGTAGAAGAAAGACGAGACCTGGTGACTTTGCATTGATTATCGGGCCCTAAATAAAATCACAGTCAGGAACCGGTACCCAATTCCCCGAATTGACGATATCCTTGGTCAAATCAAGGGGGGGGAATACTTCAATAAGATTGATTTTAAGTCTGACTACCATCAGGTCCCCATAGAAAATACATATGTATGGAAGACTACCTTCAAGTCAAAAAAATGTCTTTTTGAATGGTCGGTCATGCCCTTTGGTTTGAAAAATTCCCCAACAAATTTCATGAGGATGATGGACGATATCTTGCGGCCTTTCACCAATTATTTTGTAGTGGTGTATCTCGGTGAAATCCTCATATACAACAAGACTTGGGAGAAACACTTGCAGCATATTCAGCAGGTTCTGCACACTCTACGACATCACAAGCTATATTCCAACTTGTAAAAATGCTCCTTCGGCATGGACAGGGTCCAGTACCTAGTCTACATTGTTGATGAGAATGGTTTGCATGTGGATCCAACAAATATCCAGGTCATCCATGACTAGCCATACCCAACCACACTCACTAAGCTTTGGAGCTTCTTAAGCCTAGTGATTCTCATGTTGGGATTCTCCCAAATTGCATGGGCCCTCAGCCAAGTAACCAGGGGTGGTGTTAAGTCAAAGTTTGCGTGGGGCCTTTCCCAACAAAAATCGTTTGATGATATGAAGAAATGCTTGTGCTCAACCCTAGTGCTTTCATTACCTGACCTACAACAACCATTTGAAATCGAGACAGATGCTTCAAACTATGTTGTGGGCGTAGCTCGCACTCAGCACGACCACCCCGTGGCCTATCATATTGAGACACTATCATATGTTGTTTGTAAGTACCCTACTTATGGAAAAGAAATGTACTCCATCATGCAATCCCACATCTAGTGGAGGAATTACATTATTGGGAAGGATATAGTCATCCACACTGATCAGAAATTGTTGTAGTTCATGCAGACACAAGGAAAATTGCATATTGGCCACCATTAGAAGGGGTCCACATACTTCCAGCAGTTCCATCTCAACATCAAGTATAATATAGGAAGTACCGACCGAGTTGTTGATTGCCTCAGCCAACCTCCAGTAGCGGAACTCACCACAGTTCTAGACTCTTGTGGCCACAATACCTTTGGATGGCCCCAACTATATGAGAAATATCCTGACTTCGCCACCACTTACCAGATGTTGGGCGCAAATACAAATTTCACTAATTTCCACCTTCAGGACGGGTTTTTGTGCCATCTGGGCCATCTCTGCATTCCATCGAGCGAGGGCATGAATCTCATATGGGAAGCCCACTACAGTCGGGTGGCAGGAAAATTCGGCATAGAAAATACATTGGCAGTTTTGCAGCGACATTTCTACTAGCCAAAACTTTGAAAATATGTCAGCATGTATATTAGGTCCTCCACTACCTATGCTACTACCAAACCGGCCACTAAGAAACAAGGCCTGTACACTCCTCTGCCTACTCCTGAAAGGCTTTGGGAATTTATCTCAATGGACTACATGTTGAGCCTTCCATCCACCAAGAGGGGAAACCACTGTGTTTTTGTGGCCGCTAATCACTTTTCCAAAATGGTGATTCTGACCGCCTGCAAGAAGAGTATCACGGTGGAGGCCACTACTAAGCTCTTCTTTTAACGAGTGTGGGAACATTTTGGGATCCCATAAACCATTATCTCATATAGGGACAGTCGTTTCCTCACCACATTTTGGTCGAGCCTCTGGTCTTTATTGGACACCAAACTCACTAAATCCACTTCCTTCCACCCCAAGACGGATGGCCAAACCGAGGTCGTCAACTAGATGATCATGCATATCCTGAACATGTACAATTCCAAGAACCCCCATACATGGGATGATAGTCTTCCCTATGTTCGACACAGCTACAACAGAGCCATATATAGCTTGATCGGCCACAACCCCTTTCATGTGGGGTTGAGATTTCAACCATTAGGTCCCATGGATGTTTCACTACCCCTTGAGGCCACCCAGGCAGACTTGTCCCATGCTCCAACTAAAAATGACAAAGCCACTCGGTTCATTGAGCGGATCCAACACATCCGCCAACAAGTTCAAGATAATCATTTAGGTTTCTGTGGTGAGAGATTTGTTCAGAAAATGTCGAAAGAACCACAGTGCTTTTGAGAGCTTGTCGACGTTTCAGATCCACAACAGGATCCATCTTTAGGACAAAAAAGCCTGAGGAAAAATAAGAGAGGAACCCCTAATAAATAATGATGAGGCGGGTGGAAAACTAAGGTCGGCTGAGTGAAACCCTAGATTTGAGGAGATTTTTCAAAAAAGTACTTTAATAGTGGTTTAGTTAATTAATGGGTTAAGTGGTTTAATTTGATAACCTGACGGTGTTAATAATAAATTCTAGGTTAAATCTAGGGTTGATTTAATGAGGTGGCATTAGTATTATTATTGTTACCCTGGGTTTGAGGAGAATTTTCAAAAAAGTATTTAAAAATGATTCAGTCAATTAATGAATTAGGTGGTTTTAAATTTTAAATTAGGTATTTAGTAGTGGTAAAGTTAATTAATAGGTTAAGTGGTTTAATCTGACGGTGTTAATATTAAATTATAGGTTAAAACTAGGGTTAATTTGATGAGGTAGTGTTAATATTATTGGTGGTTTAAATTGATAACCAAATGGTGTTATTATTATTAATATTAGTTTTATGTTAATTATAGGTTAAAATTAGGGTTGATTTAATGAGGTGGCATTAGTATTATTATTGTTATATTAGTGTTYGRCKAAGTGAAACCCTAAGTTTGAGGGGATTTTTCAAAAAATATTTAAAAGTGATTTAGTCAATTAATGAATTAAGTGGTTTTAAATTTAGGGGTTAATTGATACTATTGTTGTTATATTAGTGGTTTAATATTATTAATATTAGTTTTATGTTAATTATAGGTTAAAATTAGGGTTAATATAATGAGGTGGYRTTAATATTATTCTAGTGGTGGAAGATTAAAAGTTGGAATCAATTAGGTTGGTCTTGAAATGGTTTAGGGTTAAGTTAGGTTTAAGGTTAAGTTAAGTTAAGTTAGGTATTTAATATTGGTATAGTTAATTAATGGGTTAAGTGGTTTAATCCGACGGTGTTAATATTAAATTATAGGTTAAAACTAGGGTTAATTTGATGAGGTAGTGTTAATATTATTGGTGGTTTAAATTGATAACCAAATGGTGTTATTATTATTAATATTAGTTTTATGTTAATTATAGGTTAAAATTAGGGTTGATTTAATGAGGTTGCATTAGTTATATTAGTGTTTGGCTAAGTGAAACCCTAAGTTTGAGGGGATTTTTCAAAAGATTTAGTCAATTAATGAATTAAGTGGTTTTGAAATTTAGGGGTTAATTAATACTATTATTGCTATATTAGTGGTTTAATATTATTAATATTAGTTTTATGTTAATTATAGGTTAAATAAAGGGTTAATATAATGAGGTGGCGTTAATATTATTCTTGTTATATTAGTGGTAGAAGACTATAAGTTGGAAACAATTAGGTTGGTCTTGAAAAGGTTTAAGGTTAAGTTAGGTTTAAGAAATTATTATTAATGTAAGTCAAAGGGGGTTTTGTAAGGTAGGTTGATATGAATTGGTTTTAATAAGGTTGGTTTTTTTAATGAACAGGTTAAGTTCAGGTACGGGAGAGTGAGGGTGTAAGTACTAGAGTTCTAAGGTTAATAATGTTTTCTTTCCCGGATGAGCGGGATCCAACTATTACTAATCTCTAGGCCATTGTCTCGATTTAGGTTATTGGGATTTTTGATGATTTTGATTGCTTCTCTAATTCATCTTTTAAGGAGATGTTCTTCTTTAGCTAAGATTTTGGTGTCCTCTAGGCGTATATGATGTTTGGTTGTGAGAGAGTGTTCGGCTAGTGCTGAGGTGCGAGTTCGTTCATTCTTGATGTCAGCACTATGCTCTTTAATCCTAGTGTTGAAAGAACGGCATGTTTCTCCAATGTAGCATTTGCCACAAGAACAATCTATTCTGTATACTCCTTTGAAGTTATGTTGGTCAAGCTTGTCCTTAACGGATCTCATTTTATGTTTGATGGTATTAAGTGGTATGAATGAGGTCTTGATCTCCTTCTTGTTTAGGATTTTTGCGATTTTATCAGTGACTCCTTGGATGTAAGGGAGGTAGGCGGTGAGGCTCGGGGTTTGGTTCTTTCTCTATTGAGGTTTGTTATTTTCTTTTCCTTTTTCTAGGGCTTTCCTTATTGCGTTCTCAATCTCTTTTTCTTTGTAACCTATGTTTTTGAAGACTTTGCGAAGGTGAGTTATCTCCTGTTCTAGGTGTTCTTTATCTGAAATCCTTATGGCTCTAGTGGATAAGGTATTAAGAATTCCTAATTTTTGGTTGGGGTGGTTATGGGAACTGGTGTGAAGGTAGTTTTCGGTGTGGGTCTTTTTTCTGTAAACTAAATGTCCTAATTTACCATCTTCTTTTCTGTTTATTAGTATGTCAAGGAAGGGGATGGTGTCATTTTCTTCACGTTCCATTGTGAATTTAATGTCTTTGGATAAATTGTTGATGTGATGAAAGAACTTATTCATCTCTTCTTCCCCATGTGGCCAAAGTACATTAGTATCATCAACGTAACGTTTCCATCTTAATGGTTTCAGGGGATATGAATATATGGCTTTCTTTTCAAAGTTCTCCATGTAAAGGTTGCCAACGATGGGGGAAAGAGGAGAGCCCATGGCCATGCCACTAGTTTGTTCATAGAATTCACCTTGATAGCTAAAGAACGTGGAGCGAAGACAAACCTCGGCTAGTTTTGTTGTTACTGGATCAGCTACCTCTTTGACAAGTAGGATGGCCTCATTAAGAGGGATCTTAGTGAATAGAGAGACAACGTCAAAGCTTATGAGGTTGTCATTCGGTTTCAGATTCTCATTTTTAATAGTGTTAATGAAGTCGTTTGAGTCTTTTATGAAGGATTCGGTGTGAACTACTAGGGGGCCTAGAATCTTAGCAACATATTTGGCAAGCTCGTAGGTGGGTGATCCTATCGTATTGACTATTGGTCTGAGAGGGATTCCTTCTTTATCGATTTTCGGTAGGCCATAAATTCTCGGGGTGATCTCATTGGTGGGAAGCAATCTCTTTTTCGTCCTCTCGTCGAAGTTGGAGTTATTGATGGCTTTCTTTACTTCTTTCATTATCTTTTTAATGGGGTTCTTTGGAATTTTAATGTAACTACCACATGATAGGTGTTCATTCATTTTGGTGATGTAGTCTTCTATATTCATGATGACTGTGGCTCCACCCTTATCTGCTTTGAGAATAACTTATTTTGGGTTATTTTGGAGGTTGTTAATTGCTATTCGTTATTCTTTGCTAATGTTTCTTTTAGGAGGTTTGGAGTTTCGGAGGATAACGACACAGTCTTGTCTAATTTGGTCCTTATCTTCATCTGCTAGGGTTTTAATACCATCTTCAATGCAACAAATAAGGTTATCAAACGGAATTGAGGAGGGAGCGATGGCGAAATTCAAACCTTTATTCAGAACGCTCAACTCGGAATGGTTCAGCTCGTGTGAGGATATGTTCACGACCTTCTTCGCGTCATTGTCATTGTTAGTGTTATCCTTTTGGTTGAGTAGTTGTTTAAACTTCGAATCTTGCCTGGAGTGAGTTGTTCTGTTGGCATTTTCAGCTTTTAAGGCAGCCAGCGCGTCCACTGTTCTCCACACTTCCGGATCTAAGACGTGAGCCAGTTTTAAATGGAGTTTTAGCGCGGATTTGGAAAGCAGGTCGAGTGTGTTCCTATTCTTCCTGATTTCGCCTCTCACTATGGATTTTTCTAGGGCGTGGAATGTTGATCTGTTCCATTTGCTTCTTAATTTATGCTGAATGCGCGCAAATTTTGGTAGAACGTTGTTGTCTCTACAATGTTTCAGGAAATCTAAGTCTGTTGCTCTTCTCTTTATTTTAACTCGAAGCTTTTCAAGTTCACGAACTTCATCCAGAGTCTCCCTTCCGTACAAGGACGTAATCTGATCATTTAGGTTTCTGTGGTGAGAGATTTGTTTAGAAAATGCCAGAAGAACCACAGTGCTTTTGAGAGCTTGTCGACGTTTCAGATCCACTAATAAATAATGATGAGGCGGGTGGAAAACTAAGGTCGGCTGAGTGAAACCCTAGATTTGAGGAGATTTTTCAAAAAAGTACTTTAATAGTGGTTTAGTTAATTAATGGGTTAAGTGGTTTAATTTGATAACCCGACGGTGTTAATAATAAATTCTAGGTTAAATCTAGGGTTGATTTAATGAGGTGGCATTAGTATTATTATTGTTACCCTAGGTTTGAGGAGAATTGTCAAAAAAGTATTTAAAAATGATTCAGTCAATTAATGAATTAGGTGGTTTTAAATTTTAAATTAGGTATTTAGTAGTGGTAAAGTTAATTAATGGGTTAAGTGGTTTAATCCAACGGTGTTAATATTAAATTATAGGTTAAAACTAGGGTTAATTTGATGAGGTAGTGTTAATATTATTGGTGGTTTAAATTGATAACCAAATGGTGTTATTATTATTAATATTAGTTTTATGTTAATTATAGGTTAAAATTAGGGTTGATTTAATGAGGTTGCATTAGTTATATTAGTGTTCGGGTAAGTGAAGCCCTAAGTTTGAGGGGATTTTTCAAAAGATTTAGTCAATTAATGAATTAAGTAGTTTTTAAATTTAGGGGTTAATTAATACTATTATTGTTATATTAGTGGTTTAATATTATTAATATTAGTTTTATGATAAATATAGGTTAAAGATATTTTACAAAAGTCCAATGCCAAGTACAAGCATCGACATGATCAACATCGGATGCCACACAAGTTTCAGGTGGGAGATAAAGTTTGGTTTTACTTGCAAAAGGAATGCCTTACAAGGCCCCATCGAAAGCTTCTTCCACTCCGCTATGGACCTTATACCATCACCAAGGCTATGGGTGAGAATTATTTTGATCTCAACATTCCCCCCTTCCTTGTCTTGCATCCAATATTTAATGTGGACCTCCTTCGACCATATTTTCCACCATTATTGGACACCTCAGAGATAGCAAAACAGTTGACACCAATAGAGCTCAACCCTGACTGTATGGAACATGAATCCATTGATCAGATCATGGACACACAGGTCAAGGTCACTTGACAACAGAGGATTTAGCTTTATCGAGTTGTCAAATCTAGGCAGCTCCTGCACCAAGGCAAGTGGCTCACCTGGGGCCACATTCAACAAAAATTTCCTCATATGATGGGGGAACTCAACGCAATGGAGACCATTTCTTCCTAAAGGGGGAGGATTGATCCATATGGATATCGGTGGCCACCCACCTATTCCAACTAACTCATCTTGGTAGTTTCTCAGTTTGGCATTTTTTCCTTGTTTTCGGGTCCTGAACTTTCGGGGCCATTTTGAGGTCCTAAACAATGTTTTTAGGGATCTCCATAGTCAAATTGTAAATGTAGTTAGATTTTGATGGAATAATGTGTAGTCCTCGAATAGACCTTTCCAACGAGCTATCATGCACCTAAAACAAAGATCGTATGCCACATGATGATGTACCAACTTACCCCTATGGGGCCCACATGACTTTTGGCACTTCATCTCCTAGAGTTAGGTTTTTTGATGTCTAGTGTTTTGGCATTTATGTTTTATTGTAAAAGGGATTTCAGAGCCTCATTGTACATATCTTCTTGCGAATGAACATAGTCGTCACATCTCTTCTTAGAGATACGCTGCCACCATTCTAGCAAGTTTGTTTCAGTCTGCATTTTACAGTTTCAAGATATTTCTTATTTAATAGAATTCAAGTTTTACTATATATATGTTATTATTCACTGTGTCTCTGTGTTAATACTATAAATTTATGTTTTCATTTCGTTTCACTCATAAATCTGGATCATGGAGAAAGTAGACACATTGAAAAACATAACATACTCTTTGACCAAGTCTGTGAGTGTTGTGAATTTTTCTTGGTGAAGAGAGGCAATGGGAATTACTTCCCTGGGTCTATGAATAGGAGTTCATGAATCTCCTAGTTTTAGCAAAGAAGACAACAAGTGGGAGAATTTTGGTTTGTTATATTCTTTGCAGTGAAATTCAAAGGTTGAGATGGATCGATCGTGGAAATTTGAAGTCAAAGTAATCGATAGAAAGTCAAAGAGGTCAACCGATATGAGGTCGATAGGTGATCATGTGGAAACTGACTGAAGACCGAATGAACGTCGACTAGTACTCGACTGATAATCCAACTTAGTAGTCAACTGTAACAGAATCCTGAGATTCATGGGATTTATAGCCAATGATCTACGTGGATCTGTAACCATTTTTTGGGCACCTTCATTTAGGGTTTTTCCTATTGTAAATCCTATAAATAACGTGTGTTGTAATGTTATAAAAGCTAATCTTTAGAGAAATCATTTTAGAGGTTTTTGATCATGTAGGTGTAAGTCAAATTGGCTATAATGTTGTTCTTGTGTAAAACAAGAAGGTATGATGACGATTGTCTATTTGGTGTAAACCTAGGTTAGGCATGAAACCTTTTACTCTGAATGAATAAGACAACAAGAGAGCAAGACGCTCAAGGAATCTTGGTTTTCCCATTTGGGTTTCCAGGGTAAAATCTCTGTGTATTGTGTGTTTTCTTTGCCATATCTTTTATAGCTTAAAATATTTCTTCATCTCTTCTGTTAGGTTTAGCATGGAAGTGTTCAATTTCATAACACCCTCCAAGATGTGCATGCATGCAACCACTCCACATGTGTGAACTCCAAGGTATCCATCTCCATGGATGAATGTGAAAGATGCCAAGTGGATGGAGTGTCCACAACAAAGTATGCGATCAACTCCCCAAAATAGAAAGTATATCATCTGTCCCCAAGATGCATTTCCATACATTTCCTACTCTTTCCTTTCCATTCCATGCCTTGCCTTTCCATGCCATGCCATGCCATGCCTTGCATCGCATTGTCTTTCCTTGCCTTGCCTTGCCATGCCATGCTTTTCCATACCATGCCTTACATTGCCTTGTCTTTCCATGTCATGCCAAGTCATGCCATGCCTTTCCTTTCCATGTCATTCCTTTCTTTTCCTTGCCATGAAATTCCTTCCATTGCCTTGTGTTGCATTACCTTGCCTTGCCTTGCCATGCCATGTCATGCCTTTCTTTACCATCTCATTGCATGCCTTCCCTTTCCATGCCATCCCTTCCCTTTCCTTCCCTTTCTATGCCTTGCCTTGTCTTTCTTTGCCTTTCCATCCCATGCCTTTTCATGTCATGCCATGCCTTGCCTTGCCTTTCCATGTCATGCCTTGCCTTCCCTTTCCATGCCATGGCTTTCCTTGCCATGCCATGCCTTGCCTTATCTTTCCATTCCATGCTTTTCCTTGTCATGCCTTGTGATGCCATGCCATGTCTAGCCGTACAAGGTGTTAAAGGGTGCAACAGGAACGCATGCACATTCCTTAGAATGTGCACATGTTCTTAAGAATGTGCATGTGTTCTTAAGAACGTGCATATGTTCCTGCCAACATGCCTATGTGGCATGCTAAGTGAAGGTTTGAGATTTTCTTAACCTCTAACATCATGAATGCGCACGTGTTCCTATGGGTGTGCATTCCTACTCACCCCCTTGCCACTTTTTCGTCCACCAACTTCGTGCACTCACCCAAATACATGCATAGCTTTCTATAAACCTTTATTTGTTTAAATACAATGGAGACTCGTTACATAGTCCTTCGACTAAGTAGTTTTTCATGTCTTTCCAAATCCTCAATTTCTAATGATTTTTTGTCAAATCCTCGATTTTGATGGTTCCTAAATTGTTGGGAAAATACACAGAAGTTTAATATAGGAGAGTTGGGGATATGTGTTGTGAAACCAATGCTTGAAATAACATATGACATTGATCAAAATACAAACAATGTAATCCAAAAATATGTGCATAGGTTGATTATGGGAAAATACTTGTTCTAGTTTAATTTACAAAGTCTAGATTAATCTTAAGGGATTGGTTGTGGAGATATAATAAGCCTATTTGAATTTATAAGCCCAAATTATTATATTAGTATGCTCAAACTCCTTTCTCTTTTTAGGAGAATCTAAACAACTGGTGGGGTTTTGTTGATCCTAAAACGAGATGGATAAATAAAATTTTCATTGTATGATATTGAAAACTCTCCTTTAAGATGTGAGAGTTTATTTGGATTTTACTCTGTCAAGCCCTTCCTTCTAGGAACATTTACTCTACACAAGTTTAACAGAAGATGCATATCTTCGTCATAAAGAATTTACATGAATTTCACTTTGTTAAATCAATTCCTTCCTTCTGCAAGCATTAACCCTTCACAAGTTTCAAAGAGGATGCATATCTTTGTCATGGCCAAATAGAGAATTGTAATTTTGTTCATAAATGATGGAATTTAGTTTGGAACAAATGGAGACACACCTTTTTAAGTAAGATCCACCACAAAATGACTCTCCTAAACAATGAAGACTTCATTGGCCCACTCTATTTTAAAAGGATGTGGCCATGTATGTAAGTAATAACACTTTATATATTATAGATTTAATTCTAACTTTATTTTTAATGATAATGTTTTATCTTTTTCTTTTTTCAAAAAGTTAATGTCAGTAATATAGATTTAATTCTAATTTTATTTTTAATGATAACGTTTTGTCTTTTTCTTTTTTCAAAGACTTACTGTTGTAAAAGTTGAAATTACGATTTAAAAGAAAAAGAAATCTCAATTAAAAAATGAACTTAGTTGTTATATTGAAACTTTGCAAAAACTTATTGTTGTAAAAGTTGAAATTACGATTTAAAAGAAAAAGAAATCTCAATTAAAAAATGAACTTAGTTGTTATATTGAAACTTTGAATACCTTTCTTTTAACGGCTTAGTTGTTATATTGAAACTTTGAATACCTTTCTTTTAACGGCTCACTTTTACTCTTTATTCTAATATATAAATTTTTTAAATTAAATTATATTTTTAGAAAACAAGTATATATATAAAACAAAACAAAAAACTAATTATGTCAAAAGGTGTATACCTATTGATTATGGGTACATTTAATAAGTTTTTAGTGCTTAATCAGTTTTGTATGAACAAGATTAAATAATTAAATATTGATGAAATATTCTTAGTAGTCCCAATAAATCAATGGTTGTGATTTCAACCACTAACTTCCTCACTATTATAAAGACATCAGTTTATATGTTTATTTTTTTACTTTTACTTAATCATATTTAAAATTTACTATGGTAGCTAGTTGATTGCCACATATGAGTGATTAGGGTTTCATTTTCTATGCCAACCTAAACCTTTGGCCTTCACCAGCCACGTTCTAGACACACGCCTCCTTCCAACCAACTCCTTCCGACTCCTTCTGTCCACCTCTGGGCCATTTCTCTTTCCCTGCGGTTCAAGTTTTGTAAACCATCTTTTTGCAAGCCATCCTTTCAACATTCACCAACCACAAATTTTTTGCAAACCATCCTTTCAATGTTCACCAACCACAAATTTATGATTGTACTAGTAATAATAATCAATAATAATCATCAATAACCTTATTATAATAACCTTATAAAACCTTATTATAATAACCTTATAAAGATTCAATGTTCTTCGCCCACAAATTATAGTAGATTCAATGTTCTTCGTAAAATTCCTTGTACCATGAGAAAATCACAAATGATAGCAGGTTCAGTGTTCTTTGATCAGATCCAGTATAATCGATTCAAGTGAAGCACGACCTAAAGAATATGCCATAAAAGTACGATATAGCTTCTCAACAACATAACCTACCTCCATGGCCCTTTAAAATCAGTGGATGGTTATCTTGTAGATAGAGATTTTAGGAAAGATTTTTGGTCATAGTTGTTAGTGGTTGGAGTGATTAATTTATAGTTATTTTAAGTGTGATCATATTGTGAGATAGAGTTTATTTTTATATGATTAAGATAGAGTTTATTTTTATATGATTAGTTTGATTTTAAGTTTTAAAAGGTTATTAGATCCATTTAAATATGAGATATTCTTTCCAATTAATTATATTTTGATGTGGTTGAGATATTTTTTCTCTATAGTTATTAATATATTAAAATAAATATATCTATCAAAATAATATGACATGATTTATTTAAAGGCGTACATTTATTTATTAATAATAAAATAATCAACTCAGCTTTGTGCGGAAACAATTAATAATGAGTTACATGTACTGAAATCGATTGAATACATCCAATTTATACAGAGTTACATTGGATAATCAATTTTTAGTGTGATGTTAGTAAGATCTGTAAATTGATTGTTGAATCTTCAGATCTAAAAATTAAAGATCTAGCTCTTAACAGAACTAAATAAACCACTCCTTAGTACAGGAGCTAAGCCTGCACATCTGATTTCTAAACTTTGTATATATTTAATCTTCTAGTTTATTCTTTCCCAACCTCTTAAATAAAATGTAAAATGAACTTGAAACTTTGGAATGTTTTGATATTTTAAATCTCACAATAAATCCATAAAAATTCAATTCATTTTGAATGAAAGGTGTTCAATTTGAATACAACCAACAATTACAATTAAATAGATAATGATTAAATTATAAAAACAAATAAAATTACATTTATGAGTAGAACTATTAAATATAAAAATAATTTTAAAATAAGATGTTAAAAATTCCGTCTTCTCCATACAAAAATAAAAACCTGATTTAACTTCTTTCTTTTCAGACTTAACAACCCCTCACAAGATCAAACAAATCTATACAGGTCTAAATCCCATATTCCAAATGCAAATTCATGTAAAACATTTTGAGAAGAAATCAGAGATAGCTTAAGCTGCAGAGCAGCATGATAATTAACATAACATGAACAATACAAACCATACTGAAAATCCAAGTCTGTAAAAACTATAATCTTTATTTAGGAGTCCATTTACAGTAGTCTCTATGAGACTGCAGGACCATCCATTGGGTCTGATGAAACATACATATCATATGATAAACTGGACTTATCAGACCCCAACTAGAGAGACTACTACTATTGAAGATATTATATTGAATCAGGTATGGCAGGTGCAAGTACCGCACTGGCAGTTGGGGCCGCACTTGCAGTCGTTCTCCAGAGATACATCTCCACCATGCCTGTTTACACCAAACCCCAATATATTAAATTATGATATCATCCTCAAATCATGGAAACTAAACTTATAACAACTACAGAAAACTCAGTACCCCATCTCATAGCTGGTCTCCACAATACCGTCTATCTGGAACCCCTTCTTGCTGTGGAACAAAACAATCCAAACATTGAACGAGCTTAGTTCTGGCTAGACTCGAACCCGTGACGAAAAGCATGAAATTTGAAAAGAGAATGAAGAGAAATTGACAGGAATTGAGATGGAAAAAAACTTAAAAAATAGTAGGCAACATACGTGCACTGGCTCTTGTCAGCACAGTCGCAATTTCCGCAGTCACTCGACATGTTTGCAATAACAGTTATCAGAAAAACAGATTACTTAGGCTTCTTAAGTTCTCAGATGCCGCCTTGGCTGTTCAATCCAAGCTCGCTCACCCAGATATATAGGGCAGGCCATAGCCGGGAAAATGTGCCGGCGATCTTTGCTGGCGAGTCGCTGACGGGAAATATGGAATCTCGGCCTCGGGAAGTGTGCCGAAGATCTCTCCTCGAAAGTGACGAAGTCGGCAGGTGGTCGCAGACTCGCAGCCCTAGGACTGTGGGATGGGAAGGAAAGAGCATCTTCAGAACTTGATAAAGCCGAGCACACACGTCATCTTTAGCCCCACAAGCTTGACTTGGATGTACCATCTAACGCCTGAAGGATAGGAATCTGTCATTATTGATGTGGGTTCCATTTTCGACTTTTTATGGCGCGCTTACCATGACTTTTTATTTTCGCGGTAAATATGAGGATCCCAGCCAGGTCGGTTGTTCCTGTCAAAATAATGTTGATGCCGCAGGTTTTATATATATATACTACCACAGTCGCAAAGTGGTTGGTGAATGTAGAAAGGCGATGCCAAAGCTTTTTCTCGGACAGTTGAAATGCAAGGACAGCTGAAACGCAGATAGAGTTGAGGAAATCTAAAAGTTAATTTCAAATGTGGTAATTCCAAAGGTTAATCAGTGAAAAGTGGCAATCATATGGTGGTACAGTGATTTCTTAATATGATTAGGTAAATGCAAAAAAGTAAATAGGTTAACTGAGGTATTCAAAAATACAAGGAAATTATGAAGAGTAAATCACATTTATTGATTTGGGAGGACGACTAAGAATATGCCAGCATCTTCAATTGTTAGCGATCAGATTAGAATTTTAGATTAAAATGTGATTAATTGTGCCCATCTCCAATAGGTATACGCCTTTCCGCTTAAATATAGCAACCACGAACCAATCCAAGTGGGAGTGGGCGGATTCATAGCAATTTTTCTTTGAGGTATTTTTTTGACAGGTTTTTTGGCAATGTGGTTTAAATTTTTGGTTAATTTAAAACTCGATAGAGTTTTTGAGCATTTAGATTGGTTTAAAAATGAGAAAAAACCCTTGAAGTAAGACTCTGAAATACATGAAACTTCGATCCATACAAAACTCAAACTACCCCTAAAAATATTTTTTGTCTAAAAAAACAGATCTGCTTCCAAGTTAGCCTACTCATCCAAATGAAGTAAGATTATTCTGTCAAATACGTGATGATTTGTGGTTTTAATGGCGTACTGTGAGTGTTATATTTTCGAAGTTTTTTCTTGGAAGCTTTGGCGTTGATTCGTCCGTATTCTTTGAAGGTCTTTTTAATTCTAGACTTTCTTGATCACTGATGGACTTGGTTTTGGTTTATAGAGAAAGTTATTTTATTGATTTATTAAGTCATGGATGTCAGTTTCAATAGACATTTGGAGTTATTTTCATTAATTACAATTCCGTGTCTTTCTTGATCACTGGAATGGAATTTTGAGTTTTATGTTAAAAAGTAAAACAATAATAAACCTAGTTGTCTAATTGTCACTTGATAAGATGTAAAGGCATTGAATCATGCAACTTATGCAAATGACCCTTGGGATATGATGTCAATTTTGATACAATGACGACGACTAAGGGGTCAGACTTCTCTATTATTAATTTTTTATTATTATTAATTTTATTTTATGATGTCAATTTTGATACAATAACGACTAAGGGTTACTAATTTTCTTTTCATAAATGCTTTTTGGAGGGTGAAGAGGAAACACGATTCACATCATTGGTATTAATGATTATTATGGAAGATGGATTGCAATTAGCGTTTCTAGAAACCCTAACAATCTTTAAAAATCTTTTAGTGGCACTAAAATAAGGAAAAAAAAAATTGGAGAAAAGGGAAACATCTTAAGCATTGGGGAGTTAAAAATAGGATGTATTTTTATGAATATTGTGATACAATAAATTGAAGTTTTTTCATTGTTCAAAATAATGTAAAAAAAATGTAAAAGAAAATAAACATTTAATTTGGCATGAAATCTAATAAAAATCATTTAGAGGGTTAAGAATACATTTTTACATTAAAAACAACAATTCATTTACTCAAAATTTTGTTAAAGAAGATTCATTTAATTTTTGGATCTAAGAGGGATTAAATTTCTCAAGGTGCAAACCTTTCCTCAAACATTTTTTAATATAAAAAAAGTTTTAATGCATGATAAATTCAACTTAAGAGGATCTACACTATATATATATATATATATATATATATATATCAATTGCATGTTGAGCATGGAAGTAAGTATACATCTCCTTCATACTCAACAACACACTAGTAAAATCTTCTAACCATCTAGAGGGGGTATCCTAAATCGGGTCCCTTGTCCCACATTGAAATATTTTTTTAGATGCCACATGTCAACTTTATATTAAGCATAGAAGGAATTCCACATCTAGCTTATATTGTGAAGTAGAAAGCACCTATATGTCGAATAAAAAAATTTTTACTTCCAACTACTTTATCTCTCTATATAATTGATATAAAATTATTTTAAGTATGATAGAAATTGAAATGTTTTATTTATAGTCGACATTGAAATATTTTTTTGTTATTAATATATTTTTAACATATCTCTCTTGTACTAGGTTGTAAAAAGTACTTTTTAACACAATTACTTCATCCAATTTTCAAGATGATAAACTATAAAAGATTATCAAAACTATAAAATGTTCAAACATTATTTCTTTAAAATTTATATTTTTAACACACCTTTACATTTTTCACTAAATTTAAATCATTTTTATTAACACTTTTTACATTTAATTTGATAAAATATAACTTTTATTAAAAAATAAAAATAAAATATACCATAATATTAACCATGAAAACATTACAATTATAAATTTATTAGCATACTCAAATTGTTAGCATTGTCCTCAAAATAAAATGAAATCCTTACCAAAACAATGAAAATAATAAATAAAATTACCATATAAATCTCCATGCATCCTTGCCAAAAACAATGAAAACGATAAATAAAAGTATCATATAAAGCTCTATGCATATTTCCTCCACTAGCATTTTCATTAAAATAAGAAGAAAATCAAATCATCCTTAAAATAAGGGCAATAAATGAAATTTCAATATAAAACTCCATGCCTTTGTGCTCCACTAGCATCTTCTCATGAGTGCAAGCAACAACTAATATATAGGGTTTTGAAAAGAGTCCTTATCATAGAATTAAGCTTTATGTGCAAAATGCATGAATCGGTTTGCATATCTTCTTTCGCCAAAAGTATATTTTATTTTTAATATTTTTTAAAAATATTTAATAATGTAAAAAAAAAATTCATCGGTCTTGGTAAATATTAAATTAAAAAATATTGATTAAAATAAAAAATAACACTTTTTCCAAAAAAAAATTCCTTGGGCAAATATGTTTTAATTGCCTACAAACCATGATTTGACACATTTATAACATATAATTACAACTTACTTTTCTTGTCAAATCACAATTTTTGACATAAAGTTGCATCGTAAATAATACTTTCCATTCTCTATCTTTTATCTTTTATTAGATATATATTGCTTCCACCCTACCTTGCTTGTCAAATCATAATATTTGGCATAAAATTTGCATCATAAATAATATCTTCTTTTTCTATTTTTTTCCACCCTGCCTTACTTGTCAAATGATAAATCATATCTTATTTTTCAATTTTTGGCTTTCATTTTCCATCGTAATTATTACCACCTACCAAGTAAGATAGGTAAAAAAAATTTACTTGTTAAATTATAATCTCACTTTAAAAAAAAAAATTCACTTTCTCTTTTTAATCTTTGTCTCTATCTTTTATCTTTTATTAGATATATATGACTTCCACCCTACCTTTCTTGTCAAATCATAATATTTGGCATAAATTTTGCATCATAAATAATATCTTCTTTTTCTATTTTTTTCCACCCTGCCTTTTTTTTCCAGGAAAAAATGATCTCGAATTTATATTGCGTATAAATTCATTTACAATGTAGAATTCAACAGTCAATGAGCAAAAGAGATCGGTCAATCAGAAACAGAGTCTCCCAACTAACAACAATTAGTATGAGATAGAACAGCCAACAGCAATCTCAGTCACTAATTTGGAAAAGTAACAACAGTAACATTCGGCAGGCAGCAGGACAATGTGATCAGTCCATTGAGTCGCCTGAAAGGCCCGGTCAAATGGCGTTGTGCAGCCAAGAAACAATGAAAACAGACTCTGCAGAATGGACAGAAAGCCCCGATCAAAAAATACTGAGAAGAGTCGATGGGCTGTCTAATCCATTTTCACAATGGTAAATGGCGAGTCGCCCAGGCACCTCCTTCAATGCTCTTTTAGAAAGAGCATCAGCTTCACCATTGTGTGCTCTGGGAAAATGGAGAAACTTGACGTCGGCAAATGACTTGGTCAATTCCTGTGTATTGTGTTTCCAGTTTTCTATGTGGACAGAGCGGAGATTGGATTTTTTGTTGATCCAATCGATGATTACGCGTGAATCTCCCAGAACAAGTAGATTTGTAATAGACCACGAAGCTGCAAGAAAAAGTGTAGTCCAGAGCCCCAAGAGCTCGGCCTTCGTGTTCGTGCCCAATCCACCACTAAAATACCACTTGGTGACCCTTGAATGAT
>ML777272.1:0-13502 GCA_009831015.1 Picea engelmannii
CTCCGAAATGGAGCTTGGTTGCACTAGCTTCGATCATTTTGGCAATTCGCATTTCAGCCTTTCACGATTCTTGTGATGAAGAGTCTTGTCACTTGACTCTTCCAACTCCCGGTATCCAAAGCTCCGAAATGGAGTCGGATCAACGGTCCACACCCTCGATGATTCAACGGTTATTCTCTGCCCCGGGACTTCAACCTTCGGGACTTTAGGGGAGTGATAGTGATAAAACTCTCGAAGGAAAAAAAACTCCCGGAGTGAGGTCAGTTTTGCGTCACTCGATGACATGTCGTGACCCGAGTGGCTGCCACGTGTCACTCAGAATTGTGAATTCCAGTGGCCTAAAATGCCAAATCAACTTGACGCTTGTCATTGTCTGATCATGCCACGTGTCATGGTCTTCCACCTGTCCTTTCTGACGTGGTCTGCGACATTCACTTCCTGGAACTGTTGGCCCAGATCACTTCGTGATTTCTCATATCGCGATTTCGGGACTCCTGTAGTAAGAGTTCTTGACATCCCCAACTCCCAGTATCCGAAATCGTCCTCCTTCTTTTGGGATTTTGGCGTTTCGCATTTCACGATTCCGGGACTCCTGATGATGAAGAGTCTTGACTCTTCCAACTCCCGGTACCTGAAACTCCGAAATGGTGTTATTTCCTGGTCTGCAAAACTCTTCATTTATGTGCCTCTTTTGGGATTTCGGGATTCTGGAATTCGCAACTCTGGGACTCCTGTGTTGAAGAGTCTCAATTCTCGACTTCTCAATTTCCCGGTATCCGAAACTCCGAAATGAAGTTTACGCCCGGTATGTGAAATTCTTTGTTGATGTGCCTCTTTCAGGATTTTGGGATTTCGGATTTCGCAACTTCGGGACTCTTGTGTTAAAGAGTCTCAACTCTTGAATTCTCAATCTCCCGGTATCCGAAATCCCAGTATCCGATACTCTGAAATGGAGTTGGATCATATTTTCAGCTTTTCGCACTTCGCAACTTCGAGACTCCTGTGAGGGGTCTTTGACATTTCCATCTCCCGGTATCCGAAATCCCGGTAGCCAAAACTCCAAAATGGAGTTTGACCAACACTTCGATCTTGCCATTCAATCATCGTTGCATTGTTGGTCTTCCTTGCCTGCTTGTTTTCCATCAATGAACAAGCACACCTTCGCACTGTGTTCGACTCTGCATTAATTCCTCCTGAGCTTACTTTGTTCATGTTTTGCCATCAATGCATACTCTGATCTTGCCATCAATGACAAGCATACCTACCTGTAAACATGCCAACATGAAGCACCTCTTCTTTCAAGGTAAAAGTTAATTTTAATATTCTCATACTTGAAGGTCAGATCAATGCAGATGCCCTACAAAAATGGTTAAATGGTTAAATGGACATCTCATTACTGGGGGTTGCCTATCGATATGCTGTCAAAATCGAGAAGAAATTTAGGCACCAAAACAAATGAGATTCTGGGTCTGCAAATCCGCAACAACCAAAGTATGGTAAATATGACCATAACAACCAGCCTACAAAAACCCAGTCCAAGCCACAAGAAAATAAGGGTAACAGAAAGAGGAAGAAGGACACTGGAAAGTGGTGCGATTTCCACAAAATCTTCTGGCACAACACTGATGAATGTCACTCAAAACAATCATTGGTAGCTTAGATCAAAGAAAAGGAGCTGAACCTTGATTCAAAAAATAATGGCAGAAGATAGATCATCGACGCAGACCCCACTGCTATTGTCACGATCTCAACAATTCAACCAGAAGAACCAACATATCCTGAAGAGGGGGAGCGCCTTTTTCATTCACAGATGTGGGTTAATGGGACCCCACTGCATTTTATTGTTGATAGTGGAAGCTAGAAGAACCTCATCTCATCAAATATTGTCAAACAGTTGGGATTGTCGACAAAACCACACCTGCAACCATATAACATTGGGTGGCTTCGCCAGGGACGAGATCTTCGTGTCAGCTAGTAGTGTCATTTTTCATACAACATCCAACCCTATGAGGTAGTATGTGATGTTTCCCTGCTATATGTGTGTGATGTTCTCTTGGGCCAACCATATATGTGGAAGCGCCATGCTATTTATGAGTCTCGACCCCGTAGTGTCATTGTTACTTTGGGGGTCATCTCTACAGGATACCGGAGGTAGTTCTGACTACTGTCCTACCAAAATAGTGCTGCAAGGTAATCTCTCATACTGCAAAATTTAGCCTCTTCACAATCTATTCAAAAGGTGAACATAAGGACAATGCAACGACTACAACCTTGGCCCAAGACCTTTCTTTCCAACATAAGCAGATTGCAGAAGAGAAAGAAGACATTGTTTCTTCACCTACAATGGTACCTACACACTGCCCATTCAAGCCAAGATACAATAGGTTCGTTGAACAGATTCAACCCCTCCAACAACAGGTTCGTGACAGTCTTCAACAAGCTAAGCAACACAACTGACCAAGATTCAGATTCAACAAACACTTTCCCCTCTCCCCTAGGAACTCAACACAATGGAGACCATTTCTTCATAAGGAGAGAGGATTAATCTAGGAGGATCTCAGTGGCCACCCACCTATTCCAACTAGCTCAAAACAGTTTGTTGGCAATTTACTATTTTTAACAGTTTTTTGGTTCCTAAACCTCCGGGGCCATTTTGAGGGCTTAAACGAATTTTTTTCATGATAGGGTACCTCAATGAAAATTGAAGGCTCTGATTGAACCCTCAAAATGAATCTCCTCATCGATACCTTTCCAACGAGCTATCGTGCACCCCAAACGAAGATCGTATGCCAAATTTACGTCCTTGAGAAGTTGATACACCAAACTACCTAAAAATGGGGTCCACAAAACTATTGGATTTTCATCTTCCGGGGTTAGGGTTTTGGATTTTATTTATGATAAAAATTCCTTTGGAGCCTCATTGTAACAATCATCTTCTTGTGAATGTGAGTAGCTGTCACATCTCTTCTAAGAGATAAGCTGCCACCATTCTAGTGAGTCTTTCACTCTGTATTTCTATAGTTTTGTACATTTCGCTCATTAATAATAATTGTGTATTACTGTATCTCTGTGTTTATGGTTATATCTATGTTATATTATTGATACATCTCTGTACATTTATTTATTATATATCCACTTTCATTTCATGCTGAAAATAATTTGGATCAGTAACAATCATCTTCTTGCGAATGTGAGTAGTTGTCACATCTCTTCTCAAAGATAAGTTGCCACCATTCTAGCGAGTCTTTCACTCTGTATTTCTACAATTTTGTACATTTCTCTCATTAATATAAATTGTGTATTACTGTATCTCCGTGTTTATGGTTATATCTCTGATATATCTCTGTTATATTATTGATACATCTCTGTACATTTCTTTATTATATCTCCGCTCTCATTTCGTGGCGAAAATAATCAGGATTAGATAATTAAGCAAAAAATAAATGAGACAAGCATATAAAGGACACTAATATTTTATGAAAAGTCACCAACAACGCGTAGAACTCAGACGTTCCTCCCAGCCATAGACTCTATTGCTCATATACTTTCAACAATAGGTCACCCCCTAGTTGGGGCTTAACTCCACCAGGGAAAAATGACTCCTAATGCCAGGCTAAGGTACGATAATCAACAAAATTATTCAGTCTAAGGTGCCACTGCTGCAACTAGCCTACAATCTCTCATTCCCCACATGCATGTCCCACCCAAGGAAGTGTGCCCCTTCTCTTCTCAACAATCCCTCGACTGCCCCACTTCCCTTCCAGGGATTCAACAACATGCCATACATGATGTTTCAGAGCCCTGTAACTAATGCCCAATGCACTAGGGAACAATTCCTAGCAAAACTCTCACCCGGAGAGAATGCTCACGGGCATGACAACCCACCTATTTGACAACAAATCTCTCACCTGGAGAGAATGCTCACGGTCATGACAACCCACCTCTTCGACAAAAAATCTCTCACCTGGAGAGAATGCTCACGGGCTTGATAACCTACCACTTCGACAACAAAGAGTCTGATTATAATACAAAAAAATCTTTTACAAATTTTTCTCTGCAGATAAGGTAATAATCATCTTTCCTTACTTGGTCCGACCCCTTCTGCACATGAGAAAATGGATGGATTCCCCCAAAATACACTAAGGCCAACAATATATATTGCATGCCTAAAATTGGACACTTGTCACCTTCATAACTAACTTTAGCCACATGGTGACTCGTTCCCATCCTTGTGGAACTTAGGATAAATAAATATCCATAATTACACTTTTCATAAATATTAATAAAATATTCCCTTGGACTTAAGTCCCCCCTTTTCCCTTTTTGATGGAGTTAGCCCCCCGTCTCTTTTCATTTGATTTGTCTGCATGCAACAATGTGGTATTATTAATAACATGAATGTGATTACATTTTACAAGGATAGGCACACTAGCCTATTTACATACCGACTCACCAGCCTCATAACCACACAGGATCTCTGGCCTCAAATACATATACATCCTTATATATATATATATATATATATATATATATATATATATATATAACTCGATTCAATGCGCAGTTCAAGATAATCCTTGCACACTTACCCAGGTGAACGCATATATAACTCGATTCAATGCGCAGTTCAAGATAATCCTTGCACACTTACCCAGGTGAACGCAACACTATGGAATGTGTGCACCCTTCCCTTGATGTGCAACCACACACACTTACCCAGGTGTGCGCAATACTGTGAAATGTGTGCACCCTTTCTTTGATAACAATCCTCGCACACTACTCAGGTGCGTGCAAAACCAAAACTTGGTGCCAATGACTCACCAGCCTATATGCACATTTACATTTACAATTGGTACCAATGACTCACCAACCTATATGTACAATTACAAATGGGGTTCGGATTAGGGACATTACATTCCCCTCCCCCTTATTTATGCATTGTTCTCAATGCATTATAAACACATGTACATACAAAATTTCAAAAGTCTTCAAAAAGATGCAGATACTTTGCCTGCATAACATCCTCGTGCTCCCAAGTTGCATCCTCGTGTTTGTGCTCAGCCTTGAACTTTTGACATTCAAGGAATCTAGCAATGAAATAAAAAACCTCCTTTTTCATGCCTGGCCAATAGTATTACTTTTGACCGCTGCAATTGTTTTTTGGTAGCCTGGATGTCCTGCACAAGGAACTTTATGCATCTCTGAAAATAACATATTTTTCAACTCTTGAACATTTGGCACAAAGACTCTGCACCTATACATGAGGATTCCATCCTCTTTTAGCTCATAACCTTCAAATTTCTGTTGCAACATACCCTGCTGTAAATTCTCCTTTATGTCCACATAGCGTTGATCTAATTTGGAAACCTCTAAAATTCTGTCACACAAATCTGATTTGTACATGCTAATGGTTGTAGCATGCATCTCATGCACCCTCCTGCTGAGTGCGTCCACCACCTTGTTCTCTTTACCTCTGATATGCTTTATGTCAAAGTCATACTCACTAAGGAATTTTAACCACCTACTTCGTCTAACATTTAAACTTGGCTGTCCAAACAGATACTTTAGACCACTATGGTCTGTTTTCAACTCAAATATTTTACCCATGAGATAGTGCCTCCACATCTTCAAGACATGCACTATGGCTGCCAATTCTAAGTCATGAGTAGCATATATCCTTTCTTTCTCTTTTAACTTTCTTGATTCATAGCATATCACATGCCCATTTTTACTAAGGACTCCCCCAAGCCCTTCTTTGCAAGCATTTGTACATACAATGAAGTCTTCATCTGAATTAACAATTCTCAAAATTGGCGCACTTTTCAATGAAATTTTCAAGTGTTGGAAACTCCTTTCACAATCAAAAGTCCATTCAAATTACACACCTTTCTTTTGCAAGGATGTAATTGGATGCACAATATTTGAGAAGCATTCAATAAACCTTCTGTAATAACCTGTAAGTTCCATGAAGGACCTCACCTCTGCAACATTTCTTGGTGTTGACCATTCCTTAATGGCTTTTATCTTTTCCAGATCCACGGCTATTCCTTCCTTGGAAATGATATGACCCAAATAATGAATCTATCGTTGGTAAAATGAACACTTGCTCAACTTTGAATAAAGTTGATGCTCCCTCAATACTTGTAGCACCATCCTCAAGTGTTGCTTGTTCTCCTCTTCAGACTTTTAGTAAATAAGTATGTCATCCAGAAATACAATGACAAACTTATCTAAGTAATTTATGAAAAATCCATTAATCAAACACATGAAGATAGTTGGTGCATTTGACAACTCTAATGGCACCATTGTGAACTCGTAATTTTCGTACCTCATTCTAAAGGCAATATTGTTGATGCCTTGTTTAGTTCTCACTTGGTGATATCCATATTTGAGATCAATATTTTAAAATATTTGTGCGCCCCTTAATTGATCAAAGAGGTCATCTGTCCTTGGAAAATTATACTTGTTCTTTACTGTTACTTTGTTCAATTGTCTAAAGTTGATACAAAGCCTCAACTTACCATCCTTCTTCTTCATGAACAATATTAGGGCACCCTAAGGTGACAAACTTGGGTATATATACCCCTTCTTCAGAAGCTCTTCAAGTTGCATATGTATTTCCTTCAGCGCTAGCGTACTCATCCTATAAGGAGTCTTGGATATGGGTGTTTCTCCAGGCATCGGGTTTATAGAGAAATAAATATCTATTTTCGGTGGAAACCCTAGTATCTCTTTAAAGACATCCTCAAACTCTTTCAGTATTGCACTATCTTCAACATTTGACACTTTGTCCTTAGGTGCCTCCTCCATGTGTGTTGCAAATACTTGACATCCTTTCCTGTAGCTTTTCTTCAATTGCAGGGATAAAACTTCTTTGATAGTTACAACTCTTGGAATGCCTTGAATTATTCTTAAGTTTCCTTCCTCATCCAAGAAAGTAAATGCCTTACTATAACAATCTAGAACGACATGATGTTGGTCTAACCAATCCATACCAATGAGGCAATCATAAGAGCCCAAAGGTATGATATTCAAATCATATTTTGTGCACAGTCCATTCCTTTCCATTGGAAATGCCTTAACCATCTCATTAATTTTCCTTTTTGTTGTTTTAGCTAACTGCACCAACCGAGGTTTTCCAAGCTTGCTTCTTGGCAATTGGAATCTTTCCACCATCTTAGGATCTAGATAACTATGACTAGCTCCTGAATCAATTAAAATAACAATGGGTTGGTCATTAATCTTACCTTCCACTTCAATCATGTGCGAATGAAGCTCAACTTGCTTGTTATCCAGGGCTGCATAAATCCTTGGTACATTTCTACCCATGTGTTCAATTGTCGCAGCTTGTTGTACATTGTGTGCAGTCCTCGCTTTTTCACCTCTTTGAGGGAAATATCTATGCATATGATCTCCGCCACAACCCCAACATTGAATAGGTTGTTGCCATGGTTTTTTCCCCACTGTCTTCATCATTCTGGGTTCCTTGGGAGTTGGTTTTCCTTGCACAGTATTTCCAAGAAATGGTGGCTTAGTCCCCTTCTTCCTCTTTTCAACCTTGCTTTTCATCTTGTCTTCCCAAGATTTTTGAAAAGTTGGTCTTCCCCTTTGCTGATCATAAATACATTTAGCGCGCCTTATGGTTTCCTCCAATGTCTTAGGGTCATCATATTGTATCCTGTCATTGATCAATGAGGGAATCCCACTCAGGTACCTCTGAATTTTAACTTGCTCATCCTTGATGGATGTGACATATTTCAACAACTTTAAGAATATTATTTCATACTCATCTATTATCATACTCCCAAGCTTGAGTTCAAAGAAATCCTTCATTTTCTTGTCACAATATCTCTTGGTTAAGTATTTCTTTTAAAAATACCTCTTGAACTCCCTCCAAGTAACCTTATTTTCATCAATGTGTTGCACTTGCACGAATTGATCCCACCACATTGGTGCTTTTCCTTTTAGATGATAAATAACAATTCTCCCTTCTTCCTCCACAAAATAATTATGCAGCTGGAAGTACTTCCTCATACCTAGCAGCCATGTCTTTGCATCTTCATCCTTCTTGTGCTCACCATCAAAGGTAGGAGGCTTGATCTTATTCATTTCTCCTTGTAGCTCATCCACCACGGTTCTTCTCTTATGCTTTTTGACAGATATGGACTTGAACTACTGCACACTTTCCTAAATGAATGCTTTGGTGAGTGGGGGTGATGTCTATCAACACTTCTTGTTTCTCTTCTATTCTCATCATGAGACTTGCGACTTCTTGACCTACTTGACTCTATCTCCTTAATCATTTTCTTTTCTATTCTATTCAAGATTTGCATCAACTTGATATTGAAGTCAACTTATTGCTCCTTGGCTTTCATAAGCCTTTCATTATCAACTTTATAGCTTTGGACATCTTTTTTTAGTCCATTTATGGTTTCTACCAATTTTGTGTGCCCCTCCTTAGATTATGTACCATCAACACCCAAACCAACATACAAATCCTCGAATACATCATCATGGTTGTAAGCTCTCTACGCATCTTCCATGATTTTTGAATTTCTGCACTGATCCTATCTTTCTCTAATCGCTGTTAATTCTGCAAAATGTGCAGGAATAAGATTTGTTAGATGAATTCATGAGACAACTTCATGAAAAATTTGCACCATTTTGTTAGAATCATTTCTTCTAATTTCTTGGGTGAATAATTGGACTCCTTTGTCCAAAACTTTCCCATCAACTGCTCCCTTGTGCAATTCTGAGCCTTGCGCAGTAAATTATGGTCATTTGGAATTCATCCAAATACCCTTTCACTCTTTCTCACTTCCCTTTTAAGCTTGCGTGTGTTGGTATTCAACACGTACCAATGCATGATGTCAATATTTAACATACACACAGTGTATCAATATTATGCAAGCACCACCAGTTTTTTTCCGCGCATACCCATGCCTCACTGTTTCATGCGTAGTTCCAGTGTCACACCACACAATGTCCAAAATTTAGTGCGCACACTTACGCATTATTATTTTAGGCGCACCATGACCACGCCTTAATTCCCAAATTCAACAATTTACCAGTCCAAATTTTTCCTTAAGTAGAAACTTGACCCATGCAAGCTCAGTGTTGAAACTTGAGCTTTGATACCAATCTGTAACATCCCCATTACCAATATTCTCTGATACCGACTGTAATGTTCCCAACTTACTACCGAGCAATGCTACTCCAAAATCTAGTGCATAGATTCTACTCTATAACATTAGTTTGCGCAGAAATACTTGAAGTAACACACTCCACCCCAAGCTGGGTAATGCCACGCAAATTTCCTCTTCTGACACAAATTATAACAACGGAAGTAACTCAATACAACTGCACACATAGCATTATTATACATGTAATCTACTCTGAACATGTGATCACTACTACACGCGCAACCATTTTGGTGTCACATGCAAATTATGTTTTCCTTGTGTGCGCGAACTGCTTCCCTATGCACATAAGGGAATCCAGCCTCTTGTGCACATAGAGTATTTCCCTGTGCACATGTCCATTCTCACCTTGCCTCAGAGACTCATGACCATTATTATAAGGTTAACTTAACATGAATAACTAATAAAAACTGTCATACTACGTATGTACGACTACAAATAATGAATATCAACACCACACTTACATGTGAAAGCAACATTATACAAAATAACAACAATTACTTATATGCAACATCATACAAGAATTAAATCCATATCATACATAGATAATTAAACACACAATACATGATATAAGCATATAAATGAAACTTATCTTCTATGAAAAGTCACCAACTGCGCGCAGAACTCAAACGTTCCTCCCAACCATAGACTTTGTTGCTCATATACTTTCAACAATAGGTCACCCCCGAGTTGGGGCTTAACTCCACTAGGAAAAAATGGTTCCTAATGCTAGGATAAGGTCTGGTAATCAACATAATTGTTTAGTCCAAGGTGCCACTACTGCAACTAGCCTATAGTATCTCATTCCCCACATGTCTGTCCCACCCAAGGAAGTGTGCCCTCTTTGCTCAACAATCCCTAAATTGCCCCAATTCCCTTCCAGGGATTCAACAATAGGAAAGACAAGAAGTCTCATAGCCCTATAACTAATGCTCAATGCACCAGGGAACAATTCCTAGTAAAAATCTCACTTGGAGAGAATGCTCACGGGCCTGACAACTCGCCTCTTTGAAAACAAATCTCTCACCTGGAGAGAATGCTCACGGTCCTCACAACCCGCCTCTTCAACAAAAAATACTATGGTTACAATACAAAAAAATCATTTACAATAATTTCTCTGCAGATAAGGTAATAGTCATCTTTCCTCAGCTGGTCCAACCCCTTTTGCACATGAGAAAATGAATGGATTACCCCAAAATACACTAAGGCCAACAATATATATTGCATGCCTAAAAATAAACACTTGTCACCTTCATAACTAAATTTAGCCACATGGTGATTTGTTCCCATCCCTCAGTGATCTAGGCAGAAATCAGTGGCCACCCACCTATTCCACTGGCTCAAAATAAGGGTTTTCACCTTGGCAGTTTTTCTACATATTTTCGGGTCCTAAAATTTCGAGGTCGTTTTGAGGCGCTAAACATATTTTTTTGAGCCCTCCACAATTACACTATAGGTTTTAGCTAAATCATGATGAAAAAATGTGCATCCCTCGGATATACCTTTCCAACGAGCCATCATGTGCCCCAAACAAAGATCGTATGCAAAAGTTACTGCCTTGGGAAGTTGACGTATAAACTACCCCCCATCGGGGCCCGCAAACCTTTTGGAATTTCACCTTCCAGGGTTAGGGTTTTGGATTTTATTTATGTTAAAAAAGCCTTTAGAGATTCATTTTAAACATCATCATCATCTTCTTCTTGCGAATGAGCATAGCCATCACATCTCTTCTAAGAGATAAGATTCCCCCATTCTAGTGAGTCATTCACTCTATAATTTTTACACTTTATGTACACTGCTCTCATTAATAAAAATTGTGCATTATTGTATCTTTATGTTTATTGAAATATCTCTGTATATTTCATTTTTATATCTCTGCCTTCATTTCGTTCTCAAAATAATCTATATCAGTGGTTTCAGAGCAAGATACTCCTTTTTGTTTCTTAGTGCATGTCCTCGACGAGGTCAGGGTATAGAGAGTTGGGTCTTGAGCTAGTTTCTCTTGAGGATAACTACTCTCTCCAGCACATGCAACCTCCTTTGGTAAAAGAGAAGAGAGACGAGGGAGCAGAAGATCCTATCAAGTTGTTTCTTGTGGAATCCCTCGTGCAACAGAGGAATGAGATGTTGGAGAATTTTGCCCAAATCCTTCAAATATTGTCGACAATAACATGCACGTCTTTGTCAAGCAGTCGCTTTGGAGACACTAACCCTTTCAAGGTACACGTTAATTTTTATATTCTTGTATTTGAAGGTAAGATCGATGTGGATGCTTTGGAAAAATGGTTAAATTTGCTAGACGCTTATTTCTTTGTTCACAATTTTTCCGACAAAGAAAAGATCACCTCTGTGCTCCTTAAGGCTCTCCCCCATGTCAAACATTGGTGGGAAACTTACTAGGAGAAAAATTCCACAAAGGAGTATGGAATATTTGGGGTCAATCCCACTTGGGATTTTTTTATGGATGCAGTCAAGGAGAAATATTACCCTGTGGGAAACTATGATGACTAGTACATGAGATGGACCACGCTGCATCAAGAGAGGGGCCAAATAGTGTCGGAGTTCAAAAATACCTTCCATACCTTGCACACCAAGCTGGGTATCAAAGACTCCAAGTGACATCTGGTTCTAAAATACTGTGGGGCTCTACACAAGTACATCCAAACGGAAATGGAATTTCTAGACATTTCATCATTGGGAACCGCTTATCGATATGCTGTCAAAATCAAGCATAAATTTAAGCATCAGAATAAACATGAGTTCAGGATTTCAAATCCACATCAACCAAAGTATGGTAAAGGCATCCCTAAATCACAAAAAAACCAATCTAAAGACAAGCCCTAAATCACAAAAAAACCAATCTAAAGAAAAGAAGAGCAATAGGAAGATGAAGAAGGACACTGGGAAGTGGTGCGACTTCCACAAAAGCCCTTGGCACAACACCGATGAATGTCGCTCAAAACAATCATTGGTGGCCGAACTCAAAGAAATAGAGCCAAACCCTAACTTAGACTCTGATTTAGATAATAATAAAAGGAGATAGATAATTGATGTAGAACCCACTGCTACTTTCGCGACCACAAAATCCAACCAGAAGAACCCGAGGATCCTGAGGGGGGGGGGAAGCGCCTTTTCCATTCATATATGTGGGTGAAGGGGACCTCACTGCATTTTATTGTTGATAGCAGAAGCCAGAAGAACCTCATCTTAGCAGAGGTCATCAATAATTGGATTGACCGACAACACCACACCCACAACCATACAACATCGGATGGCTTCACCAGGGACGAGATCTTTGTGTCAGCCAATAGTGTCACCTATCATATGAAATCAAGCCCTTCAATGATAAGGTACTGTGCAATGTTTCCCCACTGGAAGTATGTGATGTTCTGTTAGGCCAACCATATATGTGGAAGCTTCATGTTGTTTATGAGTCTCAACCACATAGCTTCATTGTTACTCTAGAGGGTAAGATCTACATGATAGCAGAGGTAGTTCCGACTACTGTCCCGATAAAACAGTGCCGCAAAGTAATCTCTCATACCGCAAAGTTTAACCTCTTCACAATCTGTTCAAAAGAAAAGGACATTGGAACCACTAAAGCTTCAGCCTAAGACCCTTCTATCCATTAGAAGCAGATCAATAAGATTGTAGAAGAGCACCAAGATATTCCTACTGCACCTACGGGGGTGCCTCCACACTGCCCAATCAAACCAAGTTATAAAAAATTCCTTCATGTTATTCATGTTGCATAATCATCGATAGAGTCCTCCCACACTCAGGAAGATCATGCAGCTAGATTGGTTAAGTTAATCCAACCCCGCCAACAAGTACAAGTTCATAACAACCTTCACCAAGCTAAGCAGGACAACTTCTTCAACAAGGTAAGTGGCTCACCAAGGTTTGGATTCAACAAAATATTCCCTGGGAACTTGACGCAATGGAGACCATTGATTCCTAATGGGGGAATAATGATCTAGATGGAAATTGGTGGCCACCCACCTATTCTGCTGGCTCAAAACAGGGGTTTCCACCTTGGCGGTTTTTCTACATATTTTTGGGTCCTAAACTTCTTGGGCCGTTTTGAGGCCCTAAACAATGTTTTTTGGGCCTGCCACAGTCGCATTATAATCCTTAGCTAGAGTGTGACAAAATAATGTGTATTCCTTGCATAAACCTCTCCAATGAGCTATCGTGCACCCAAAATGAAGATCGTATGCAAAATTTACGCCCTTGGGAAGTTGACGTATTTGTTGGTTGTGGAGCCTGATTATCTTCTTGTTTCATAGGTCTTTGTTTTCA
>ML777272.1:13514-28106 GCA_009831015.1 Picea engelmannii
GGGGGGGGGGGGATTTCCCCCTTGTGGGGTCTAGGGGCAAGCGGGCCCCTGACAGGGGTTTAGGGGCGAAGCCCTCGAAGGAAAAATTGCCTTGTAAATGTATATTGTAATTTCATAGTAAATCTGTATCATTCATTATAAGGTTGCATATATGACGATAGAAGTTATGTTAGGGTTTTTTCCCCTAGAAGCCAACCCTCTTTTATGAGGGAATTGTATTGTGGCCATGTATCATGGCAAATATTGTATTCTAAGAGAGGAGAGAGGAGACTGTGAGAGAAAGAAGAGGAAGTTACATCGGGTGTGTTGTAGGTTGTATCCCTTCATTTGCTAGATAATAGAAAGGAAGGACTTGAAAACTTCTCTAGTGTACATAGCCCACACTAGGTGAACCACACATATCTGTGTCTCTATTGTATTGTGTATCTTCTGTGTTTTATTTTCGCATTTGTTTTTATTTTATTTCTCCACGATCATGTTTTTCTAACAATATCAACTAGCCCCCATCGGGGCCCGCAAACCTTTTGAAGTTTCATCTTCCAGGGTTAGGGTTTTGGATTTTCTTTATGTTAAAAAGGCCTTTAGAACCTCATTGTAAGAATGATCATCATCTTCTTCTTGAGAATGAGTGTAGCCATCACATCTCTTCTAAGAGATAAGCTTCCACCATTCTAACGAGTCATTCACTCTATAATTTTACAATTTATGTACATTGCTCTCATTAATAAAAATTGTACATTATTGTATCTCTATGTTTATTGCAATATCCATGTATATTTCATTGTTATATCTCTGCCTTCATTTCATTCTCAAAATAATCCGGATCACTCAAGAACTTAGGATAAATAAATATCAATAATTACACTTTTCATAAATATTAATAAAATATTCCCTTGGACTTAAGTCCCCCCTTTTCCCTTTTCGGTGGAGTTAGCCCCCCATCTCTTTTCGTCCAATCTGTTTGCATGCAATGATGTGATATTATTAATAACTTGAGTGTGATTACACTTTACAAGGATAGGTGCACTAGCCTATTTTCATCCCGACTCACCAGCCTCATAATCACACAGGCAATCCGACCTCAAATACATATACATCCTTATATATATATATATATATATATATATATATATATATATATATATATATATATATATATATATATATATATATATATATATATATAACTCAGTTTGATGCGCACTTCAAGGTAATCCTTGCACACTTACCCAGGTGCACACAACACTATGGAATGTGTGCACCATTCCCTTGATGTGGAACCACACACACTTACCCAGGTGTGTGCAACACTGTGAAATGTGCACACCCTTTCTTTGATAGCAATCCTTGCGCACTACTCAGGTGCATGCAAAACCAAAACTTGGTGCAAACGGCTCACCAGCCTATATATACATTTACATTTGCAATTGGTACCAACGACTCACGAGCCTATATGTACAATTACAAATGGGTTTCAGATTAGGGACATTACATGTCATTTGATAGGTAGTTGTGCTATCAGTACAACCTAAGTATCCTATTTAATAATATCAAATTATCATTTTATTAGTCACTTATATGAAGTGACTTTTACATTAAATTATAACCATTTCTAGAACATTATACACCAACATGAGGTAGAAGTTATTTGACACTTTTCAAATTGATATGCAACCCTTTTATGATGCCACTTCTTCTCATCCATTGTTGGCTAACTATGGGTCATATACTCCTTATTTTAAGAAGTGTAAGGTCTTCAACTAGAAGGGTACAAAGACCCTCACCCAAGTCCTCAAGGAGACCAAACTTGGGGTTGCTCCGACACCCAAGTGTTGCACTAGTTGGGGAAGTGGGTGCCTTGGGAAAGTGAACGTGCCAATGGGATTTCCCAAGTATGAAGCAAAAAAGAGATGGTGGCACGCCAACATGAGGAGCACACCAAGGTTGGTGCACGCCAATCCCAAGGGGCACATAGGTTGACAAGTGCATGGGTTCATTTTGGCAACCGGATCTGCGAAGGGGTGCGATGATTCATTTAGACACATGGGTTCACAAAGGGGCACGCCAAAGGATGAAACAGTTCACGATGGTGACCTTTGGAGTCCCTATAAGAGAACAAGGGTGCACAACCAAGGAAGGAAGATTTGAAGACAAGGAAATAAAGATCATCTCTGCCATTTTGAGATAGACTTAAATGAAGAGGGGCAATCTCCCTCAAGGAGCCAAGTCGCTCCACATGGGAGGACTTGTGCTGCCTTGAGGTGATTTTGTGGGTAGAGTTGGGGAAACCTTCTTTTTTATTGAGTTTGGGGGAATTTTTGTCACAGGTATGAGGAGGCATGATAGGAGATAGAACCAAATTTATTTGCGAAGCGTTGTAGTAGAGAAGGGACGAAAAGTATTCGGTTGATGGCATGTCTAAGGTGCACTTGCATAAGGTTAGTGATCACAGAAATTGTCGCAAACTTGAATGCAAAGACAATATGGGTGCAGACTTGATTGTTTTGATGTGTGATGGAAGTCATTGTTGGACCTATTGTGCACACCTTGGAGATACCAGGCGCATAGTTTGTTGGGTGAACTGAGCACTTGGGAAAGGAAACTGAACATAGGATTTGTCGCACGACTTGTCACATAACTAACTGCAATAGTGATTGCAAAGGGTGATCGCAAAAGTGATCATGAAAGGAAAAAGTTATGGGTTGCAACAAGTTGAATCACTTGGGTGAATGACTCGAGGCGACCCGGAGGAGCTCCGCAACAAGCATATTGTTTGGGCACTTTCCATCATGACATCTTCATGTCGTGCATCACTGAGAACAACAATTGAGTTGAGGTGGGTTGTTGGACGAGTGGGTTGACCGCAACCTTCGGATGAGGTATCTCTTCACAGAGTTACAACAATCAATTAACAACAATATAACTTGAAAGTCGAGTGTTGGATGCATGGTGCCTTGAAGTGGAAGCAGTCAAGGTGTGGAGACGGCAGGACATTGGAGATGATTTCTATTGGTTGCATGCAAATTTTGGGACTTAGACGGATATATGAAGTGGACAGATGGACTCAGCCTTGTATTGCAATGACAATCTTGCAGGTTTGTGGAGATGTAGACGGTGATTGAGGGGAGTTCATGTAGAGAGTTGGTGACTTGGGAAAGTGGGGGTCCAGGACAATAGGCTTGAACCATGGGTACAACCAAGGATGTTGTTGGGAAAGTTTCGGTTGGTTTTGAGTTCTTGCATTTCCTAAGTGTTGTGGTGAGTTCTTTGAAGGGAAGCCAGATTACTTGGTGGTTCAAGTGCAATATGTTTTCGCGGTGAAAACTAACAGACTTAAGGGTGACTCAAGTGGTGCAGATTCGAAGAAGTCTTGTAGAAGTTGGGACACCTTTATTGGGTGAATGTGTGGAGATATTAGGGTGACCTTCTTGGATGAGTCCTATGGTGGACTTAGGCATATTTGGATGCAATCGTGGAGGAAAGAGTTGGGGAAGAGACGTCTTTCCATTATAGAAAATAGTTTGAATGCATACAACTTTGCACAGAGGGAAGTGTGGATGGTTGCACAAGTTGTTGATGATTGCAGTGTGAGTTGGAAATTTGGGGTTTCCACTTCGCAAGGAAACTTGAGGTTTCTACTTTGGCAAAATTTGGGGTTTCCAACAGACTTAGTTGTGATGGGGGGGACGAGTTCGAGCAGAGACTTGGAGGTTGCAATATTTTTGGATGTTTTTAGGGATGTAAATGACTTGAGGTGGGGGATGATGTCATTTCTTTGTCTATAAGGATGCATAGACCCTCTCCCAAGTCCTCAAGGATACAAAACTTGGGGTTGCTTCAACACCCAAATGTTACACTAGTTAAGAAAGTGGGCACCTTGGGCATGTGAGAGCACCAAGGTTCTTTCCAAAGTATAAAGTGACCCAGAGCTTGGGGTGTGCCAACATGAGTAGCGCACCAAGGTTAGGGTGCGTCGGTCCCAAGGGGCACAACAATTGACAATACATGGGTTCGTTTGAATGACCAAGTCTATTAAGGGGTGGGGTGATTTGTTTGAGTGATTGGGTCTGCGAAGGGTCACAATGATTTGTTTGGAGACATGGGTTCACAAAGGGGCGTGAAACCCCCAAAGGACACGATAGTTAGCGATGGTGACCTTTGAAGTCCCTATAAGAGAGCAAGGGCACACAACCAAGAAAGGAAGATTTGAATACAAGGAGAACAAGATCAAAGTTGTGATTCTAAGGCAGACTTAGATGAAGAAGGGAAAGCTCCCTAAAGGAGCCAAGTCACTCCACATGGGAGGACTTGTGTTGCCTTGAGGTGATTCTGTGGGCAGAGTTGGGGTGACCTTCTTTTTGGATGAGTTTGGGGGAAGTCTTGTCGCATGTCTAAGGAGGCATGCTAGGAGACAGAACCACAAGTTTGTGCGAAGCCTTGTAGAAGAGAAGAGATGAAAAGTTTGTGGTTGAGGGCATGTATGAGGTGCACCGCCGAAGGTTGCGACAAAGATTATTAGTTTGACAAATCTATGTATGAGTGTCTTAGTGAGGTGAGGCGATTCGTGGGACTTTTCCCAGTTGTAAATTGAGCCAATAGTGCTCATATTGTAACTGTTTCACAATAACAAAGACTTCGCCGAGTGTTAGGCATGGTTTGTGCCATCCACACTATATCTGAGTTCCTCTTGTTTATTTCACGAGTGTTCTCTTCATTTCATTGATGTATGCTTGTATATGACTAAGTGTTGATATGTTAACAATTGCCTAAGTATACAAGACTTGCACTAGAGTAGGAGTGTGACTTGTCAGTAGCCTAGAACGAAGTATGGGTATGCTCTAGGTGAAGAGGCATAGTCTGGACGCAGTATCCTTAGTGATGCCAAGCAACTAAGATAGAAACGTCACGGTGTTGCACACCCTAAAGAGGTGCACGATTGCAAGGCACATTGTGGGAATGTGAAAAGAAGCATATTAGAGGTTCTGGTTCTAAATTAATTATTTCAAGTGGATTATACTACCAATGGACTTGGTAATGGATAGGGTATTAATACTCCTATTGAGCCTGAGATGAGATTTGTGAGAATAGTTATTGGATATTCTAAGACTTCACCAAATGCAAGCCATTTTTATCCCTCTTCATCTATTATTTCACATGAACCGGAGGCTACATTATTTGTTTTCTCTACTATTATTTTGCAGAAACCAAATACTACACCATCTGATGATTTTTCTATTAATGATATGTCATAGATTGAACCTGTGACTTCTAATGGTTCTTCTAATACTGATATAGGAGCCAAATCCTACACCTATAATTTAGTAGTAACCATTTTCTTCACTATGCATGACTCAATTGTATTAGTGTCTGGAAAAATTATCTGTGGTGTGTTGGCATTATTTATTATGTGTTGTCATTGATGACAACATGAATAAAACATGTACAATAATAAGATAAAAAGGAAGATCACCTTGGGGCAGAAGCAATTCATGATCAATGTTGATCACGATAGGATCACCAATGATTCTATGTTCCTAAAGGTCATGAGAGATAGCAGGGAAATGACACACAAATAGAATCAGAGCATGGAAAGGAAGAATGAAAGATCAAAAGGGAGAGTGCATTACATTATTTCTATCAGGATTCAAATCCCCATAGTAAAACTACAAAAGAATCTTGTTCGATGATGTAGTTCTTAGGAAAATCTTGGACCATCAGATCGTGTAGAAGCTAGAGCCCGTTAGATCATATTGAGAAACTTTGGGACAATCCAAGACCATCATATCATTCAGAAGCCAAATCCCGTTATATCATATTAAGAAACTTTGGGACAATACAATACCATCAGATCACATAGAATCCATAACCTGCACAAAAGAACCCTTCGTAAAGGATCCCAGAATCTTAATCGACCATTTAAAATTTGGGAGTAGTCAAAACCATTAGATTAGTTCAGGATCTATCTTGATTTTCATATAGAACCAAGTGGAAGGACATGATAAGTAGAACCCATAATACATGAAGTCTTGAAACCTCTGAAGTCGTGAAGTAAACACCAACTTTCATATCAAAAAGGATCTTCGGGTGAGCTCTAAATCGTTGGATTAACTAACGGATAAAAAATTTTGGAACTTCTCCACTTCAATGATTACTGGAGACAAGGAAGAATCCACAAAATCTTCAGAGTAATGAACTCTCGTCGATCGTCTGATCAGAGGAAGAAATCCCATCAACCATTGATCAAGCATAGTGGAAGGATAGGATAAGTGGGACCAAAGGCATGAAGTCCCAGAGTAAACAAAGGAAATTAGATAAAGACAAGGGAAGATCTATGGTGTTAGGTCTATTCGGCACTTCGACGATAAATGGATGTAGAAAGGAGCCACAATATCCCAGAGTCCTGGAATCACCAAAATCCTGCTAGCCGTCTGATCAAGAATGAGCTTCGGATAATGAAGATTCCCTTGAACCATTCGATCATGCGAGGGAAGGAATAGTCAGTTCGATGTTAACCACTCTGGGATTACAAAGAGTCCCAAACAACTAAAAATCCCAAATCCATGAAGTACTGAAGCCACGAAGTGCAAAGCCATGATCCAGGAGGGAGACACGTGGCAGAAGACAAAGATGACACGTGGCCCAATCAGCTGGTTATAAGTGTCAAGGTCTAGTTGTAACATTAGGTATATGAAAGTCATGAATTAAGGTGACATGTGGAAGCCACTCATCCAGTGCCACATCAACAGTGACGTTAGTAAGCCACGTCACTTCGAGATTACAGCCTCCGGGAATGTTCAACTTATCCTACTAGAAAAAATACTCGAAGCGTCGAAGGGCGAAGTAACAAATTAATATTTTGTCATTGATCTAAGATCCTCATGAATATTTCTTGACCGTTCGGTCGAGTACAATGGAAGGATAGCGTAAGGAGTACTAACAACCAACATCAACCGGTTTCCCATTCTTGATGACCACTTCGATAGGTCAAACTATGAAGGAATTGTCCTACTCCAGAATTCTAGTAACTGGGAGTCTCGGAGTTATGAATTGTTGAAGTCCCGGAGTGAACGAGAACCGTTCATCTCAAATTCTAATTAATTTGTGATCGTCAATTTTGTTTTAGCCTCCAGATAAGCAATAATCGTCCATTCAACAAGATATTAACTCCACACCGTCAGATCAAGATCAAAGAAAAATAGATCAATGAATAAGATCTCATCACAGTGAAAATTGCGTAAGGATTAGACCAGATTGTCGATCTAAGAACTTCGAGAGTAATGCTAGCCATTGGATTAGCCAGCATGAGATGTAACCACTCCAGAAGGTAACACTCTGGAAGATATCTCTTCGGCGATAACAAGAGTTTGGTAAAAGAGAAAATTTTTTGAAGGGCCAAAGCCTGGATGACAAGGTTATGTCGTTGTTCATGTGAGTGCTCAACGTAACAAAGGCGCAACACCAGTGCTAAGGACAATACTTAGCGGGTAAGCCCGTGGCTTGAGCTCGCGATCACAAAGAAAATATTGGATTGAAGGGAGCGCTTATTTATTAAGACTCGAAATCACAACAATTCAAGATCTGTAGACTAAGGAACCATTACAAAGTCATGATTAAAGAAGAGTTAAATCATGAGCATTATGAATAAAGAATAAAAAGGAAAAATGATATAATTTAAAGTTTAATATTATCATTTAAATGAAAGGGTACAATGGTTCATTGTCAAAAGATGCAATGGTTCAAATTCACACCAGTTGGAAGACTGTATAAACAAGAAATAATGGTGAGAAGAAAGTGTCTATGTAGTCCAGATCAGAAAATAAAAAGAAGAAGAAGAGTCCAAGAAGGAAAATTGAAGATACTTATGCAGTGAGGGTGGAAGGGAGGATCAAGGAAGGATTCATATCCTTTTCGAAGTAAAGTGTGAAAATAAGGGATTTGGTGCTTCCTAGGGTTGGTGCCCTAAAACAAGGGAGTTGGTGCTTCCTAGGGTTGGTTCCATAAAATAAGGGAGTTGGTGCTTTCTAGGATTGATGCCTTGAATAAGGGGATTCGTGTCTCTAAGAGTTGGTGCTCTAAAGAGGATTGGTGTCCTTCACAATCACATATTATTCTTTATAAACTTTGTAATTATTGATTTATATAATTGATTTTTTAAATACAAGTCGATTGATGATCTATTGTGATAATTAAAATAAAAAAGCAATTACCAATTGTTTTAAAAAGGTAATACTGATTCACACCCCCCCCCCTCTCAGTATTTTCAACAATTGGTATCAAAGTGAGTTCCTTCAACACAGTTTAATATCTGGAAGGTAGATCCTGAAAATAATGGATCAACAAGAGGGAATGTCTTCCAACAAAGCACCATTGTTTAAAGGAAATGATTATTCTCTTTGGAAAATAAGATTGAAAATCTACCTTATGGCTCTTGGTTTTGATGTCTGGTAATATGTAGAAAATGGGTACACTGCACCAGCTACTCCACCCACAGATACTGCAGGAAAGAAGATTTGCAATGACAACTCAAGAGCAGTCAATGTCATTCTAGGAGCAAATCCTATATTTGTGAAGGTAATTCATTGTAATTCATCTAAGGAGATCTGGGACAAACTGGAGGTTATATATGAAGGAGACAACAAAGTCAAGGAAGCCAAAACACAAACCTACATAGCTCAATTTGAAAATTTGAAGATGAAAGAAGAAGAGAACATTGTTGAATATCTTCATAGAGTAGATGAGGTAGTTAAATCAATCAGAGAAGCTAGATAATATCTTAAAGACAAACCATTTGTATAATATCTTAAGATCATTACCTATGAGGTATGATGTCAAGATTTCTACAATTTAAGATAGACCATACCTTGACAAACTCACAGTAGATGAGATCCATGGAATTCTTACAGCGTATGAGATGAGGACATGATAGGAAAAACCATAAAAAAGAGAAACAACCTTTAAGGATTCTAAAGCAAAGAAGAATCATGAACAAATGTCTAATGAAGATCAATCAGACATATCAGATGTAGAAGAGGCCAATTTTATAAGGAAACTCTAGAAAGGATATGAAAAATATAAAGGGAAGTTACCCTTCAAATGTTTCAACTGTGGCATAATCAAACATTTTGCTAACAAATGTCCCTATCCTAAGCAAGATGAAAGTGATGATGAAAGAACTTTAAAATATCATAAGAAGAGAAAAACCAAAGATAAAAATAATTTCTACAAGAAGAACAAAACTTTCTTTACCCAAGAAGACAATATCTCATCCAAAGAAAGTGAAGAAGAGGAGCCAAAGCTTCTATTTATGGGAATGAAAACTCAAGATAATAATCATTCAGAATATGAAGAAGAAGTGAACCTTGAGTAAGAATTTATCTATGCAATTGAAGAACTAAGAAAATATAAAAAACAAAGCAAGCTACTAAGAGAACAACTTTTAGAGTTTGAAGAAACTATAAAATCAAGAGAAAAAGAGGTTTCCAAAATCATTAGTGACTCAGAACAATTGATTATTGAGTTAAATACCCAACTCCAATAAACCAAAAGAAAAGAAGAAATCTTGAATACATAACTCAATGAAAAACAACAAATATGTAATATATTGGAGGATGAAATAATTCGACTAAAAGGTAAACTAGAAAAAAGAGACATTCGGTCTAAGTTTGAAAACAGTTAAAAAATACTGAACAACATTCGTAGTAGTCAGAGATCATCAATTGATAAGACAAGACTGGGATATGATCCCTCTACAAAATAGAAGAATGAAAAACAACCAATCAACTATGCAGATGCTCTTAAAAACTCCATAAGAAGAGAATAAAATAAGACAAGGATAATACCATTGAAAATTGTCCCAAATAAACATAAATCTACACTCCCTACTCAAGAAAAAGATGAAAAGAAGAATAGAATCATCATAAGGAATCTCTCTAACATAAATCAATATATCTTCCTTGGATATTGCTATTCCTGCAAATTTTTTGGAAATAAAGCAATACATTGTAAAGCTTATAGAAAATACAATCCAAGAAATGTTCAAAGATATGAAAACAATAAGAATAATGCATAAAGAAGAAATTATAACTACTTCTCTCCCTTACAAAACTACAATGTTTAATGTTACAAATGAAACAACTATGGTCATGGAGCTAGTGAATGTAGATTGCCAAAGTATTCCATGAAGGCAAGTATCTCCAACATTAAGGAAAATTATAAGAAGATATGGAGAAGAAAAGCTATAGTACAAAGGAAGAAAAATGATGGAGATATTGCACCTGAAATTAATAAAATTGACAATAGGAGAATGATGGGTGAAGTGTTTGATAAGGTATATGGAAATCAAAGTTATGCATATAAAGTGAATCAAGATCAAGAAAATAAAAATCCTAAAGAAAAACGTGACACAATTACAAAACTTGATAATGTCCTACAAATAAACTATCCATTACCCAACAAATGGAAAATGCAAAAAATAAATTCTCAAGTAGGGAGTTGGTTCCCTAAAACAAGGGAGTTGGTGCTTCATAGGGTTGGTGCCCTAAAACAAGGGAGTTGTTGCTTCCTAGGGTTGGTTCCCTAAAGAAGGGGATTTGTGTCTCCAAGAGTTAGTGCTCTAAATAGGATTGGAGTCCTTTACAATCATAGATTATTCTTTATAAACTTTGTAATTCTTGATTTATATAATTGATTTTTTAAATACAAGCCCATTGATGATCTATTGTGACAATTAAAATAACAAAGTAATTACTAATTGTTTTAAAAAGGTAATACTGATTCACCCCCACCTCTCAGTATTTCCAACATGGTTTTGCCAAGCAACCAAGAGAGAAATGTCATGGTGTTGCATGCCCTCAAGAGGTGCATGATCACAAGGCACATTGCAGGGATGTGACAAGAAGCATATTAGATGTTTTGGTTCTAAATTAATTCTTTCATGTGGATTATACTACTGGTGGACTTTATAATGAATAGGGTATTGATGCTCCTATTTAGCCTGAGATGAGATTTGTGAGCATAGTTATTGGATATTATAAGACTTCACCAAATGAAAACCATTTGGATCCCTCTTCATCTATTATTTCACATGAACCAGAGGCTACATTATTTGTTCCCTCTACTATTATTTTGCAGGAACCAAATCCTGCACCATCTGTTGATTTTTTTGTTGATGATATGTCAAACATTGAGGCTGTGACTTCTAATGGTCCTTAATATTGATATAGGAGCCAAATCCTAAACCTTTAATTTAGTAGGAACCATTTTCTTCACTATCATAATGATCAAAGGCATTCTTGTTCTCCAATTGGGGTTTAATGTTTTGGTTTACATACTCATTGATATGATAATCACTCTTCATATAAATGAGAAATGAAGACACATAAATAACAAAATCTTGGATTGATGCCCACCACTACGATTTATCATGGTTGGATTGATGATTGGTCATGTGGACACTTGAACAATTATTTGAGAACTTTATATCGACTTGTTTCATCAACTCATATACAACCATACAACCTCAATGTTGTCTCTAAATGAATGACCATTGTAGCAATGTCTTCTTGACATTTGTTTTATAAAAATAATTTTGTGTTGTTCATTTTTTGTGCATGTATGGACAAAATATACTTTATGGTGAGAATACCATGTTGTTACATGTGGTGTTTGGAGCACTTATTGAACCTTTTGACCCTCTTGCTCAAAACGTGTGTGGTCAACTCTCTTTTCCTTGTTGGAACACTCTTCTTGAATATGATAGAATGTATAGACGATTTGGAAGCACAAGTGAGGGTCTTCAAGTAGAGTCTCCATGAAGAGAAAAAAATGGAACAACTAGAGTGGAGCAATTTCTTATTAAACATGAAGATTTGTGATAGATTGTGGAGACGCGATGTGAATCTATTAGATGACTTGATTGGAAAATAGGGCTAGCAAAGTGGATTGTATATGTAACAACACACATGACATGGCTACATCAAAATGAATTTCTTAGGAGCACTTTGACATACTATAAACCCAACAAGTATGGTTGGCATCGCATAAATTTTATGTAGATGCAATTTTTTCCTTCTTGTTTTTATTAATAAAAAAAGAAAATAAAAATAATAAAAATAAAAAGAACCAAAATATTATCACAGAATATCAAAATATTTTTTAAAAAATTATTCATGGTTAAGGCATGAAAGATGGCTTATATGCAGAAAACCAAATTGCAAAAGATGATTTTCAACAATTTCATAGTGAAGAAAATTCTCTACATTATAAGTGAAAGTTCAAATCCAATTTATTAGTGTTTGTTGTGGACTTGAAGTCAAGCAAATATTTTAGTTCCATTCACACAAAAATGAAATTTTCACTTTACTAGTAAAATCACAAGTTAGCATATTAATCACAATTTTTTTAAGCTAGTTTGAATATGAATCATAATTTTTAAATGTGATTTCAAATACCCACAAAGTTTGTTAAGTTGACTTTTGATTGAAGATGTGTGGTGATATGACCAAGATTTGCCTGAAACTTTCTCTTTGAAAAAGTTATCTAAACATATAACTAACTTTGCATTAAAACTTCAAGTGGGTTATAAGGGTAAGTGAATCAAATACATGCAGAATCCCATGGGAGAAGATAAAAGACAAGCATGATCATAAAGAAGACAAAGGTAAAGCATCAAATCTAGAAAACGGTAAAGCACATGAATCTGCTCATTATATTGTTGTCCATTGCAATATCAAGGTCACTGAATATTGGTTTAACACTTCATTTGTTTCTTGGAGAGATGCATGGCTACTTGATACAGGTGCAACATGTCACATGATATTTTAGAGAGACTTTTTTGAAGATTTAAATGAAAATGTATATGGTATAGTCTATTTTGCAGGTAAATCAAGTCTCAAATCTTCGAGAATTGGTACCATTAGGATTAAATTGTTTGGACTCCCAAATTTTCTTTTGCATGATGTTCTCTATATTCCAGAGCTATGAAGGAACTTGTTTTATCTTGTGCACATTCGATAGTAAGGCCACTCTATTCATATCTTCGGTGGAAAAGTTGAAATAAGGAAGAATTCTGACAACATGGTCGTTATGACAGGAGTGGAGGATGGAAGACTGTTGAAGTTGAAAGAGACATTTTCTCATGCACATAATTTTTCATACCTCTCTCACCACAATGAAGGTACGTTGCCATCTAGTCTCTTATGGCATGCTATATTTGGACATATTAATTATGATAATTTCGTTTGTTGAAAAAGAATGGTGTTTCTGGTTTTCCCGCCAATCCAAGGAATTTGAAGCAATGTGAGGTTTGTATCCTTGGAAAACACAACGAACAACCATTTCATGATTCTACTTCGAGAGCACGTAGAAAAATAGAGTTGATACATTCTGATTACTATGGCCCCATGCCTGTTCCATCTGCTAATGGAAATAGATAATCATGTTTTTTATTGATGATTACACCAATATGTGTTGGGTGTAGTTGTCGAAAGATAAATCACATGATTTTTAAACTTTTAAAAATTTTCATGTATGGATCCAAAATGAAGCGCAATCTTGTATTGTCTCTCTTCATATTGATAATGAAAGAGAATATACATCTAATGAATTTAAAAACTATCTTCGCCAACATGGGATCAAGCATCAAACCAATGTTCCATACAATCCTCAACATAATGGTGTAGCTAAAAGAATGAACATGGCTCTCTTAAATATGGTTCATTCCATGATGTTTTCAAAAATGTGAAAATGATGTTTTGGACTAAGGGAGTTCTATGTGCATTTTATGTGAAAAATAGGTGTCCATCTCATGCTCTTGGAAATAATACTCCTTATTAAATGTGTCATGGTCTCATTCCTTCGGTGAGGCATCTCAAGGTCTTTGGTTCCACCTATTATGCCTTAATTTCTAAGGAGAAAATAAACAATCTTGATGTAAGGAGTCATAAGTGCATCTTCTTGGGGTACCCAAATACCACCAAGGCATCTCATCTTTACGATGAGGTAAACAAGAAATTCATTCTTTCCAGATGTAATTTTTCTTGAATCCTCCAAGAATGAAAATTGTTTAGTGACAACTTGATCATTTAGATAGATTCACTCATGTAAATACATATCACGAGTTTGAGTATGAGATTCCATATCTTGAAGGGGGGATCCTTATGTTGGATCAATATTTGAAATCTCCTTTTGAATCACCATCTCCCCCTCATGAAGAAGTTCCAGACACTTCATCAAAACATGAAGTTCATTTGGATGATGTGATTAAGAGGATTGAAAGACTGAATCTTGATGAAAATGCAACACCATCTCAATCAGTGGAACAACCTAGACCATCTCAGAAAGGTCCACTAAAGTGGCTGTCAATGACACTTGAAAGTGTTCATCCTGATAAGGTCGGAAATTGTTAAGTACCTAAATCAGATCTGCAAATATACTTCAGAAATAACCGAGAATAAACCATAAACCATTCACCATAACATGAACACAAGAAATAGAGAAACCCTTGAGGTAGGGTAACACCATATATTAATCCTTATGGAAGGATAAAACTCCTCAAGCAATCCTTGCTTGTACAATCACAATATTCTTCACTAT
>ML777272.1:31477-61661 GCA_009831015.1 Picea engelmannii
GAAAGTCCATAAACCCTAGGCCATATTTTCCAAAGTGAAGAATTTTCTTGCTGAAATTTTTCCTCCCAATATCCTTGGCACAAGTGCTCATTCACTTATGCCAACTCCATAATGTCACAATGAGATGTCACAATGTCTCCTCACATTGTCTCTCCTTTTATAGGAGTCCAAAATGAGTTTCAAATCCCTTAACTTACTTTAAGGAGCCCTCCACTAAACTCAACATTAAATTAGAATTGTTAATTCCTCCATGTGGGTGTGAAGCCACAACATCTAGTTTTGAAGCCCCAACACAAGCCCCCACTCCAAACAAAAGGGGTTTTCACCAAAATGAAAATGGAATGTGAGTGCCAACGATGATTCTCACATGCTAGACACCAAGGCCAATGTGGGAATATCTCTCGATGCTATAAAACATCAACACACTAGACCAAATATTTCATTCGTTGTCAAGAATTTTTTAGGTTTATGAAAAAACCTCGTGAATGACATTGGTTTGTTGCAAAAAGAGTTATAAAATATTTGAAGAGAACTCGAGACATTGAACTCAAGTATTCTAAGGTGGATAACTTCAATTTGATTGGATATTCTAATTCAAACTTTGACGGGGATAAAGAAAATGGAGTGTAAACTTTAGGCTATATCACGAGTATCGGATCAGTGTTTGTATCCTAGAGATCATGCAAACCATCAGTTCCAATAGATTCCACAACAGATCCAGAATATGTGGTATTTGTAGAAGCAACAAAGTAGATTGCGTGGCTCAGGGAAATACTTGAATATTTGTAAGAGAAACAGGTGAATTTTATTCCTCTTCTGGTTAACAATAATTTTGCAATCAAGTTGGACAAGAATCCCAGATTCCATGATTAAACCAACCACATCAATACAAAGTACCATTTGATTTGATATCATGTAGAGGCCAAGAGTATTCACTTGAGACATTGTTCCACAAATGAGCAAATTGCAGACATCTTCACCAAAGTGCTTGGAAGATAAAAAAAAATTTGAAAAGTTCATAATAATACTTGGACTCAAAAACACCCCTTCGAACTAAGGGGGGGATGTTAGACACCTAATAATTAGGTATTGAGGTACATTGTAAATATCCTTGTAAATATTAAGCTAGAATAAATATGAAGAGTCGTAGATGAATATAAAGAGTCATTTGAACCTTTTGGAAGATGAAACCAAAGGTCACCTCCTTTTGTATATATGCATGATGTGAGTTAATTAAATAATGATTCGTGGAGTTACTTATTCCCTCTGTCCATACCCATCCTGGCAATTTCAATGGCTAAAATAATTACAAATAGAGGAAACAAAAACACATTTTACATAGTTGAACATAAGGAGTGACATATATTATGAAGCAACATATTTATACAATAGTGAAGGTGAAAAAATCCACATCTCGTCCACGATGAATACATTAGGTTTTGCAAATATCCATTCCTTGGTGGATTTATAAAAAATCCACTAGAAAATGAAATCTATTAACTACATGGCCAAGTTTTTGAAATTTTAGAAACCAAAAGTTAGAACACCGACAAGTGACTAAAATTCAAACAATCACCATCCCCTAATGAAAGGTCAAGAGAGCAATGAATGCAAGTCAAGGTATAAAATATCCCTAAAATACCAAGTTTCATAAGGGGTATTGTAAGGTCTATCATGACACCCACCGAGCGCGCAAATGCCTTGGGAAGACTTGGGAATGAGTTGGGCAAGAGAACACAAGGGGCATGCAATTGTTGGGTGAACGAAGACATGTGGGTGTGAGCAGGAGCACCTTAGGGGCACAATGGTGACATGTGACACCAATGGGAAACACACCTTACTTACCTTACAAAGGTTGATGGAGACTTGGGTTGTGTTTTGGGAAATGAAGGGGCGACTTGGGCGCACGCCCAAGTGTTGATATTTTTATGTAACTATGGAAGATATTATTTTTTATTTGTATTGGTCAAACCTAGAGAAGGTTATTGTAATCATATTGTATAAATCGGCTCAAAATAAATTATTATTTTATTGTTATCCTTATTGTAAAATTCAAAACGGCCTCTCTTAGGGTTGCGTCTTTTCGGGAGTAAAGTTATGTGTATAAATAGAGGTCGAGTTACTATCATTTGTATACACACACAACTTGCCTTCTCTTGTGTATTTGGAGCATAGAAAAGGAAGTCTAGCATAGGAGGTCTTGGTTTCTTGGTCTTTGGTATCTTGTTCTTGGTCTATTTGTGGAGAGCTATAACGTGACATTGTATTGGTTGAAATAATCTATACTGAAGAAATGGTTGTTGGGTTTTCTCCCCCACGAGGGTTTCCCAGGATATATCTTGTGTTCTGTGATTGTTTATCTTTCAATAATCCTATTACATGCAATTGTTAATGAATGTTAAAGAAGATAACTGTAACTTCTAAAATTATAATATGGTATCAGAGCAGGCCTAAATAGAAGACAGTTCGCAGATCTAGAAGACAAAAGGAGCCATTTTTCTTGATAGGAGTGGTTGTCAGACAAGACAAGACCACCAACAAGTGCGCCCTAGTGGAGTGCATCTTTTCCCTGGATCAGATCTTCAGAATCCATAATTTGTGAAGTTGTCATCTCCCTCCAGATTCTTATCAATATTGGTTTCGGTAGAACATGATCTAGAGAAGTTCACTAAAGAAGAGGTTTCAGAATTAGAGGGAGATGAGGATAAAACAAATCACAAAAAGGATATGGTCAAAGCAAAGAGGATTATTGCAAACTCCCTTAAGGACCATCTTATTCATCACATATCTTCATTATCCACTCCAAAATAAATTATGGATGCCTTAACCCAACTGTTTGAAGGCAACAACATCAACTGAAGAATGACATTGAGAACTTAGTTAAAGAATGTGAGGATGCAAAATTTAGAAATCATTCACTCTTACTTCTCAAGAGTGAACCAGATCAAGGAGAAAATAGAAGCCATTGTTGATACAGTAAATGGAGAAGAAATGGTGATGACCACCTTGAATGGCCTCCCAAGGTCATGGGATGCATTTATTCAATGGATATGCTCAAGAAGAAAGCTACCCAAGTTCAGTGGGTTGTGGGAAGATTACAACTAAGAAGAAGCAAGGACGACAACAAGAAAAGAGAAGATTAAAGATGATGATCAAGCCATATCCTCCCACACCAGGAAAGGAAAGAGCAAGAAAGAACCCTCCTCACCCAAGAATTTTCAAAAGGGCCAAAGAAATAACCCAATTATCATATGTTTTTGTTGTCAGAAAATGGTACACATTGCTAGGAATTGTTCCCTCATTCAGAGACCAAGGGAAAATAAAGGAGGTAAAAGGCATAATGTTCATACAACTGAAGATGATGAGCCACCCAAGAAGGTTGCAAAGGAAGATGAATCAAGTGATGAGGAGTATGTTCTTATCTCAACCCTTACATGAACTGTCACTCATGGAAGTGACATTGGTTGGTGGATAGTGGTGCTTCCAAGCACATGACATGTTATAAATACTCCTTGTCTAACCTTACTCAAGGATTCACCGCACAAGGTGAAATTGAGAGATGACTATTAGTATCGAATCAAAGGAGTAGGAGAAGTATCCTACAAGTTAGACTCAGGAAATCCAATGAAGATGAAGGAAGTTCTCTATGTTCATGGATTGAAGAAGAACCTTCTCTCGATTTCAACATTGGATGAGAAGGGTTACAGAGTTTCATTTGTTGATGGACAAGTTCTTATGTGGACTAGAGGGAAGACTTTTGATGATGCTATGGCGATTGGAGTTCAAGGGGGAGAATCCACAAATTGAAAGGGCGATCAGATTCATCATTAATTCATGACACTGTGAATCCCAGTGAATTATGGCATAGGATATTTTATCACCTACATTACAAGGCCTTACCGAGTGTGAGCAAGATGGTGACAGGACTACCAGAAATCCAGGCAAAACCATACAACATGTGCAAAGGTTGCACACAAGGAAAGAACGTGAAGCACTCCTTTCCCAGCAATGATAGCATAGCCAAAAGAGTATTGGACATCGTGCACTCAGATGTGTGTGGACCGATGTCAACAACTTCACTAAGCGACTATGTATATTATGTGTCTTTTATTGATGATTACTCACGTAAAACTTGGATCTATTTGTTGAAGGCAAAGAATGAAGTGTTTGGAAAATTCAAAGGATTTAAGAAACTGGTAGAAAACTTGACAGAGCGGAAGATGAATATAACCTTGCAATCAGATAATGGAGGAAAATTTACTTTAGAGGAATTCAAAGAATATTGCAAGGAAGCTCAGATTAAGAGGGAGCTTTCTACTCCCTACAATCATTATCATAATGGAGTAGCAGAAAGGAAGAATCGAAAAATCATGGAAGTAGTAAAGGCTATGATCCATGATCAAGATCTAGCTATGCATCTGTGGGAAGAAGAAACAAAGACTGCAATGTACATGCAGAACAAAAGTCCCCACAAAGTACTTGAAAAAAAGACACTAGAGGAAATGTTTTTAGGAGAGAAGCCAGAAGTCAACCATCTAAGGATATTTGGCTGCCCCATATTTGTGCATGTCCCCAAGGAAAAGTGGACAAAATTGGATCCATCCGGAAAGAATGCATATTTTTTGGTTATAGTGACACATCGAAGGAATACGAAATATATATTCCCGGTCACCGGGAAGTTGAGATTCACCAAGATGTCACCTTCGATGAGAGTGCAACGTTCAACAAATCAAAACATGACTATGCAAAAGAGATTCATGAGGAGAATAATGAAGTTAATAGAGTTCCAGAGGCAGAAGTAGTTGAATCATAGGAAGTCATTCATGAGGATAATGACATGGCAGAACCTCGGAGGCCAACAAAGATACCTTCTCACAAGACAAGACCAGCTTGGGCACAGGAGCTCATCAGAGATGCAGAAAGATATGGTGCCTAAGAAAAATATCTCAGGGAAAGTAAGAAGCCGAAATCGTATTCCAACTATGTGGCATGTTTGTGTGATATCATGGATGCAAAACCGTCGAGTTATGAAGAGGCTGCAGAAAAGAGGGTATGGAAGAATGCCATGGGGGAGGAATATCAGTCCATAGTAAAGAATGATGTCTGGGATGTCATCCCTAGATCGAAGGATAAATCAATAGTAAGTTCAAAATGGATCTACAAAACGAAACATGTCGCTAATGGCAGTATTGAAAAGTATAAGGCTAGATTTGTAGCTCGGGGATTCTCTCAAGAGGGCATTGACTATGAGGAGACATTTGTTCCCATGGAGAGATATACCTCGATCAATACTATGCTTTTGTTGGCTGCAATAATGAAATGGAAGGTGCATTAGATGGATGTGAAGACAACATTCTTGAATGGTGAAATAAAAGAGGAAGTATATGTGGAGAAGCCACAAGGGTTCGAGGTACATGATAGGGAGACACATGTGTGCATATTGAAGAAGAATTTATATGGATTAAAGAAGGTACCCAGAGCATGGTATGGCAAGATTGACAATTTTCTGACGAGCTTAGGATTCACAAAGAGCAGTGTAGATCCTAACCTTTACTTTAAGGTTGTGGATGATGGTCTGGTAATACTACTGATATATGTGGATGACTTGTTTCTAACAGGTGTGGAAAATCTCATCTCAGAGTGTAAGAGAAAACTGGTTGTTGAGTTTGAGATGAAAGATCTCGGGATGATGCATTAATTTTTGAGTTTCGAGGTATGGCAAAGACATGATGAGATCTTTCTGAATCAAGGGAAGTATGCAATGGAAATCCTGAAGAGGTTCGAGATGTTGGATTGCAAGGCAATGGCTACACCTATGGTATCAAATCCAAAGTTGCTACATGATACAATTTCAGAGACTGTGGATGTTACTTTATACAAGGATATGGTGGGTTCATTGATGTACTCGACGAACACGAGACCGGATATTTGTTTTTTTGTGAACACGTTGAGTCAGTATATGTTGCAGCCCAGGCAGGTTCATTTGGTCGCAGTAAAACATGTGATAACATACCTTAAGGGTACATTGGATTATGATCTCAGGCATGTGACATATCATGAGTTCAGGTTATATGGATATTCAGATTAAGATTGGGCCGGAAATATTCCTGATCAGAAGAGTACTTCAACATATTGCTTCAATCTAGGCTCTAGTATGGTTTCGTGGAGCAGTATGAAGCAGTCATGTGTAGCACTCAGTACAGATGGGGCTGAATATGTGGCAACATGTGCAACATGTAGAGAAGCAGTGTGGCTTCAGAAGCTGTTGTCTGGGTTACTTGGTCTCAAACTAGAGGCGACCTGCATTTGGTGTGACAACCAAAGTTGCATGAATTGTCAAAGAATCCAGTGTTCCATGACAGGTCGAAGCATATCGAGATCAAATATCACTATATCAGAGATATGGTGTAGAGGGGAGCAGTGAGGCTCCAGTATGTGACTAACGAGGAGAAAAGCCACTGTTGAGGATGAAGTTTGAGCACTTTAGGGACAAGCTCGGCATGGTCCCTCTTCATAGGGAGTGACGAGGTACGGATGCATTGTGGGGTAGTGGATGTCCTGGGGACATTTTGTCACTATTTGAGAGCTACCCACAACCCTTGGATGCATTAGTTGTGAAGTCACAGGGGTGCACATGATGAGGTACAAATGCATTGCGAGGTAGTGGATGTCATGGTGACATGTTGAAGCTATTTGAGAGCTACCCACACACCTTGGATGCATTGGTTGTGAAGTCATGTTGTACTATGGATATCCGATGGTATATAGATTCATATGTTCAATAATCAATGGTCATGAGTTTGTATGGCAACAAATAATACCTTCCTAGTTAAGAGGGAGTGTTGATATTTTGATGTAACTATGGAAGATAATCTTTTGTATTTGTATTGGTCAAACATTGAGAAGGTTATTGTAATCTTATTGTATACATTGGCTCAAAAGAAATTATCATTTTATTGTTATCCTTGTTGTAAAAGTCAAAATGGCCCCTCTTAGGGTTGTGTCTTTTCGAGAGTCAAGTTCTGTGTATAAATAGAGGTTGAGTTCCTCTCATTTGTATACACACAACTTGCCTTCTCTTGTGTATTTGGAGCATAGCAAAGGAAGTCTAGTGCATGAGGCCTTGGTTTCTTGGTCTTGGTCTATTTGTGGAGAGCTATAACACGACATTGTATTGGTTGAAGGAATCTATACTGAAGAAGTTGTTGTTGGGTTTTCTTCCCCACGAGAGTTTCCCAGGATATATCTTGTGTTCTGTCATTGTTTATCTTTCAGTGATCCTATTACATGCAATTATTAATGAATCTTAAAGAAGACAACTGTAACTTCTAAAATTATAACACCAAGAAGTGGACTCGCCTGCCCTTGACAACATGGACATCTTGGAGAGGTTGGGTGACCCCATCGACACACATACGAGTCACATCGATCGACAAAAGGAAACACACAAGGCAAGGGGTGCACAACCAAGGATGGGGCATGTCGATCCAGGAGGCACGACGGTTGATGGGCACGCAAGTTCTTTTGGGCACATCAGGTCCGTGAAGGGATGCACGTCGATCCAAGAGACATGACGATTGATGGACACACAAGTTCTTTTGGGCACATTGGGTCTGCGAAGGGGCGCGACAAGTCGTTTGGGCATGATTGTTCGTGACGGGGCACGACACACCCAAAGGATGTGACGATTCACGACAATGACATTTGGAGTCCATATAAGAGCACAAGGGCGCACAACCAAGGAAGGGAAATTTGGACAAGAGAAAGAAGGCAAGAGAGCTTCAGATTCAAGGCTGAACTAAGGTAGAGTTGCAAAGATGGAAGACAAGTAGTCAAGGGTGGGACGCACTAGGAGATTTTGGGGGAAGTCTAAAACCCAAGTCTGAGTGAGGCATGTGTGAGGAAGAACCAAATTCCGTGTTAACTTGGTCAAGTATGTGACAGAGAAGGGACAACAACTTTGTGGTTGGGCACACATCTGGGGTGCACTGCAAGAGGTTACGAAGGTGGTTATGACATAGAGTTTTTGTGTGATGAATTTGTGTATGAGTGTCTTGGTGAGGTGAGGCGAGTTGTGTGACTTTGCCCAAGTTCTAAACCGAGCCACTAGTGTTCATATTGTAATTGTTTCACAATAACAAGACTTAGTCGGGTGTTAGGCACGGTTTGTGCTACCCGCACTATTTTTGTGTATGTCTCTTTTTGTTTTGCAAATGTTCTCTTGGTTTCTCATGTTCTTAGATGTAAAGTATACAAGTGAGGTGCATAGAGTTGGAGTGTGACTCCCCTGTAGCCTAGAATAGAGTATGGGTATACTCTGGGTGAAGAGGCGTAGTCCAGACGAAATATTCTTGGTGTTTCCAAAAAGTCAAGTAAGAACCATCATGGTGTCACATGCCCTCACAAGGTGAATGATTGTAAGATTTGAACAAACATCCCGTGGGGTCGTGACAAGTATGACAAAAAATTGTAGAATTAGAAGATCCAAAAGAAAGAAGCAAAATTGGCAAGTATAAATTAAAACTCACAAGAAATTGAATGTTAGATTGAGGTACAAGTGGAAATATCATGAATTTGAGATGCGGTAATGAGCTTTATCAATCCAAGAAAGAAAAGTTTAGAATCAAATTAGTAGTGAAGAAAGGAATTATTGTAGTGAGGTTGCAAATCATGCAATTAATGTAAAGTAGTTATAAGCATATAGAACCTCTACAAGGTAAAAATGTATTATTCACATAAAGCAAATGGAGGAACATAAACACAAAGGAATGACAACTAAGAAAATCTGGAAGACAATTTCAAGCACAAGGAATGGCAATTGGAAAGGATAAATTGGAAGACAATTTCAAGCAAGTAGAATGACAATTATAGAGGATATATTAGAAGTCAATTTCAAGCATGCAACGTCAATTTGTATATCTATGAAGAACTTTGCCTTAAGTTTATTATCATGTTCAATTTGCCTTGAGTTTGGCATTGCTAGTATGAAATATAGTTTAGGACAGTGTCGAACCTTGACAAACCCCCCCAATGACTATAACTCCCATTGAGTTTGTGGCTACTCTACTAACTTGATTGACTCATTGACTACCCCATAATTAATGGCACTCTCATTGGCAATTCTCTTGCAACATTTTCTTCCATGTGTTAATGTTTTAGGTTTTTTTGTAGCCCTCACAATATTATTCCTCGATTCACATTAGTTTGTCTCCATCAACCACTGCCATTCATCATTTTTATAAGGTTTCGACCATAAAAGGAACACACTTGCATTGCTTCAAATGGAGAAGCATAGTCCATGAGGAAGATCCGTCATAGAGAAATCAAAGATAGCCCCAATTCTTTGAGTATGCATCAACCAAACTAGGGGAGGTCTTAAAATCTACAAGGAAAGCTCTCTTCTATACGTGAAATGGTCTAGCAAAATACATATGTAGTGGCAAATGAGGAAAACAATCACCAAACTAGAACTTTCTACATAAATTTTGTGCTAAGGGTTTCTTTCTAGCTAAAGATTTTGAAAAAGAGTTGGTCTCTTATTGAAATCATGGTTCCCTAAATTCAACCCAATTACCACGATTGATTTTGCCCCCACCACTTTGATATGGGAGAGACTCCTAAATCTTCCTATTCGTTTTTGCGAAGATGTTTTTGAAAAAAATCAAAACTCTAGGGACATTTATCTTATAGCTCAATCAACAAAACAAAGGTGTTTGCTTGGACTAAGTTGGACTTGACTGAAGCAAATGCTTATCAAAGAAAATCATATCGAATATCAATGGTTCTCAATAAAGTAATTGTTGAAGTATGAAAACACCACCTTCATCCACATGGTCTACTATGCCTAAGGCCATTATGGCAAATTATCCCAAAAGTTTCCCCTAGAGAGAACTAGAAAACAAAACCACCACCACCAATCCCCAAGTTAAGAATGGAGGTGGCTTGCAGATAGTGAAAAAGAAATGAAATAAAAGCCCAACCAACTTTGAAACTAGAAAGAGGAACACTCACGTGAGATGGTACAAATCACATATCAAAGTAAACCTAATAAAAATCTTTTTAGGGGAAAGGGCAAAGTGTTTTAAGGTTGAGAAGTGTTCTAGGGTGATTACTAGGAAGCTCATGAAGATGGTGCTAACCATGGAGATGCAATGTTGGACTACATTATGTTTGGGGCTTCTGAGTTTTGGGGATGGAAGGACAAAGGGATGTGTTTCAAGGACAGTTAGAAGGTGCAGCAAATTTTCCAAAGAGGTAAAGAGGCAACAATAAATATTTTAAAAATTAAAAAAAAATTAAAAACAGATTCCAAAAAAATACAAATACAAGAGTAAATATAGGATACACAAACCTACACATCATGAGAGTCAAAATTGTTATTATGATCATACTCTATTAAAAAACATACTACATGGTATTTTAACTCACACTACATAAATAATAGCCGTCATGTTTGTATGTCAAACCAATGAGTGAATATTTTTCTTGAAGAACTAATGCCACATGAACCCCTATTTAGATAGGTTCATCCAAACCTCCCTGAAACCATTAAGGGAACTCTCCCACACATCCCCATTTTTTGTGGGAAACATCTAGGTGACGTAGGAGAAAGGCGTATTCTAAATATTCTATGTTTTTTACTTTTGCCAGTCATTATCACTGGAATCTAACAAATTAATTACTGGTGAAATCGCAATTTTACGTTGTTTAAATTGTGTTTTTGAGTGAATAAATGAATTCAACACCCTCAAAAACCTCCAAGGCACCTGTAACATGTAACATCTAGGTGACGTAGGAGAAAGGTGTATTCTAAATATTCTATGTTTTTTACTTTTGCCAGTCATTATCACTGGAATCCAACAAATTAATTACTGGTGAAATCGCAATTTAACGTTGTTTAAATTGTGTTTTTGAGTGAATAAATGAATTCAACACCCTCAAAAACCTCCAAGGCACCTGTAACATGTAATCTCAACCACTAAAATCTGCAATTCCATCCATCCTTCTGAATTTCTAACCAGATTTTGGACAAAACTCATTGAAAAAAAGTAATCGGAAAAGGATAAAAATGTAGAACGTTTAGTCTACATCTGGGAGAAGTAGCTAGAAGGGAAGATAATGGACATGAGAATTCCTTTTCATTTTAATTGAATTATTTACAAGATGTATAGGTGAATTTAGTTTTTGTTGAGCTCTGAACGGATGCCAATAGACAATAACACAATTTCTCACATTGCTAGCGAGGCACGATCTTAATGCATCATTTCACAAGGAAAGGGTAGGGACGAACTACAATTCAAATGCCTTCAGTGAGATGAGCAACACGTTACACAACACAGAAAACCAATGAGTGGAGCACTCACTGCCCGGCAACTAGCATAAATAAGGTTGGGAGGTAATCAGTAAAATCTCTCAACCAATTTTTTTCAAATAAGTGTATTAGAACTTCCTCAACCAAATAAAAAGGATCATACCTAGAATCTAGATAAAGCATAAAACTTGTCCATCACGAAGCATGACACTAAATAAAGCATGCAAATTTTCCCAGACATAGACCGTATTATCACGTAAGTCCAAATTCCCATGATTAAATGAAAGGATGATACCATACATATTCTCAAATTAACTTTGACCATTATTGCCAATTTGATTTCTTCTTCACAGTACACTTTTCTGTAATGTAATCAAGACATGTAAAAACTTACTACTAATGTCAAGGACTCTGGAATGGAACTTTTTTTAGCACGGAAATGCACAAGAATGTGAACTCTACATGACATTAAACTCGATATACAATTTCTTTCAACACCAGAAAGAAGGCATGATGAAAAGTGCCATACATATAATGTATAAATACAGTCAAGATGAGCATTTGAGTTATAATACAAATGTTGGTATTTAAGTTATGAATAGTCAACCTATCAAGGCAGGTCACAAATGATTTTTTCAAGAAACTACACATGTCAGTTATACAAGAGGAATATGTGCAGACAATCGTCTATGTGAGCACTCGGATACATTTCAAATTTGTCAGGAATATTACGTTGCTGTCATCAAAAGATTGTGATCTACTTTTTGGTAGATCCAAATCCAGCAAAACCCATCATAGCAGCTACCTCCTGATCACAGTCCTCGAGATCTTCCTCCACAGCCTTTTCTTTCTGTGCCAAAACATGATTACAAATGCAATACATCAATGTATTTACACAATAAAAGATATTTGCACAGTATTGCTCAGTACAGATCAGGAAAAATGACCCTTTCCAACCCTCTAGCATAATACAATAACTGATAGTTTTGAGGATACCCTTCTTTCTTTTTTCTTCTCCCTACGTTGTCGTTTTTTTTCTTCCTCCTCTTGTTGCTGTTTCAGTATCCTATTATCCAAATCTAGTAAATAAAAACAAATAAATTAGTTCAAGAGGATAAAGATAATCGAAATAAAATAACCAAATGATCACTGTTTACATGTGAGACATTTACATATAGAAAGAATAAATCGTCCCTAAATGAATGTGAGACCAGGTTACCACAAACAGCATAACAGTCTACAAGAAGGCCTGTTATTTTGATTTAATGAAATTTTCATTCTTGATATTTCTATTAATTTGACTTTGTCTCAGCATTCTCAACAGTTGGGCTTTATAAATTTTGGTCAAGCTATTTTATTGTGCATAGCTCGAGTCAAAACATGTTTTCAGTAGTAGCCTTTTACTTCTATATTAGCTAAATTCAAAAATTCCTTGCAAACATAAAGCATAACTATTTTAAACATATTCTGAACATGAAGAATATAACAAATGAACATGCAGCCAAGACATGAAGTTCATAAGTTTAATAGGTGAATCGGACACCACAATTGGCATAAACGCTCACCTTGTTCAGTAAAGCTACTGGCAACCTTCCTTTTTTTCAATGTTTCAAACCGTTGTTGTACCTGAAGAAAAACATATGCCCATATGAAACGAAAAATGTTATTCAACCTATGCAAAGTCAAAGCAAAGATAAAAGATGGAAGCAAACAAACATTTCTTTTTATATCAAAGATATTTGATCAACAAAAATGGAATGATGGGCAGGTGATAAACCAAGGCAATGCAACAACTATAAGAATTAAACACATCCATATAACTCAGCAGCAGAGGAGGTAATGAACCTAGTAGACTTCTAATGGTCAACTAAGCCCAGTTCTGGCTAGGACAGACAAGCTCTTGTGAATGGTTCTGTCCCCTAAAGTCCTGTTTCTCAGTAATGAATTGATCAACAAGTGTTCCCAGATTGGCACAAACAAAAATAGAAGGGGATCACATAGTGAAGATTGGAGGTGGCACATTAAGTTAGAGACAATTTGGGACTGAAACTTAATTTATGAACAAACTCAATTTTAGCTATGTTTGGTTACATCCCCATGTCTATTTATTATACATGTCGTTGCTTGGTTCCCTTCACATCATGGCCTGATGACCTTTGTTTTTCGTAACAATTATAGTTAATATAATCATGCAATGAGCAACATGAACTTATAGCACTGTATTTTATCTTATAATGTCCTATCGGTGCATTTTCAGTACTAATTTCCCCGAGTATGGCTCAAGGCTATGAGTCATGACAGCTAATGGCCTGACTACTGTAGGCCCTTCTTTTCATTGTAAAATAACCCCATATTTAATTATAAAGAAAGTTATTTTCCAAAAAGCTACAAGATATCCTCCATCCATGGCTATCGGTAAAACATAGGCAGTGTCCCAGCAACATGATGGTGACAGCAGATGTCAGGTTTGCATTTACACTTCTTAAGCAGAATATTCTCCCTTCCTTTTGCCATAATCCTTCACCTATGAAACTGTTTCTCTTTAGAAGAATATTCTCCCTTCTTTTTCTGCAATCTTTCATATAGGACATTGGCTTCCTTGGGAAAATAACTGGCAGTATGGAAGTAGCTTCCATGTTGCCCTGCGATATGAGCAACTATTTTCAAATTATGAAGTCAAAATGTAAAATTGCATTATCTAGTCTGTCACGGCATATTTTGTATGGGGTGTCTGAGGACTGTTTTTCATGACACTTGACAGGATGACACCTATGGACTCCCTATAGACCAGTGTGCAAATCATGGGCATTATCATAGTGTACATGTTTTCATTGGTGCTACCCTTTATGTGGCATTTTTGGAGGATGACTTGGCACAATCAATTTGTCATGCCCTTTCACTCTCATTAGCATATTTGATGGATTGGTTATGTTTGTACCATTGGTGGAGGTTGCTTCAGCTCCATATTATATATCTTTCATCTCATTAGAGGTGCATTTTTTTGGTTGATCATTGTTGAAAAGACATGTTATTTCCATTTGCTCATGATGTTCTAATCACTACTTTCATTGGGTTGTCACATGGTGGGTTCATGTCTTGGTCTTAGTTGTTTGTGTCCTCACGGTGGGGTGTTCTCCTAGTACTGTTTTCACCTTTACACACTCACTCTCATCACATTTTCCCATCATTTTACCTTGGCATCTTCCATATTTCACTACATTACCACTCTAGGAAAGAAAGAAGCCATCCTGGTCTAGGGGGGAATCCCTAAAATGTCAATCTAGCTAAATCCTTAGTCACCTGGTTCGTGTTCGTGTTCGTGTTCGAATTCGGCGAGTTTGAAGTTCGTCAAAAATTCGACAGTCAAAATTTTGGGGATAAAATTCGACATAGTACAAAATTTGAAAAAATAAAAAATATATATAATAAAATTCGATACTCTTATTATAAGTTTATCATACATCTCATAGAAATGAAAATAGCATACCAACATGATTAATCGTGAAACATATATATTTTAAAAACACATCGTTCAAAAGCTAAAACATGTTTATGAAAGTTTGAAACATAGCATTAAAGACATGAACATAACAATAAAAAGTTTTACAAAAGTCAGCATGCAAAAAGAAAACTAGAACAGGAACACAAGTTTCATTCTTGATGTTCGTGTGCCTATTTGTTACATCAAAAAGCTCTATGTCATCAAGAGCACTAGGGGCAGTAAAACCACTAGAAGCATGATCACCACTGAATTCAGCACTAGCTGAGGCTCTATCACTCTCAATGCCAAGATCTCCGAAATAAAAAAAGAAAGCAACGAAATAAAAAACAATGCCGACAGGAGATTATTTACTCGCGGGGGTTTTCACCTAACTTTTCAAACAAACCCGAACTTGATCGAACCCTAGACGAATTTAATCGATTAAAATCACGATTTTGTTCGGCATTGTGTTCGAGTTTGAGTTCGCCATTAAGTTTGGCAAACTTGAAAGATTAAATTCATGCCCATAAAAAATTTGGCGATTTTCGAATTTATTCAATTAAAAACGGGGAACCCGGTGACTAAGGCTAAATCGTGTAGGAATGGGAGCTCAATTAGCTTAGATTGTCTATGACTCAAGTACCCAGCAATCAACTTGCTTTTATTGTGAGGAGAAAGATTTAGTGTGCTACTTGATTATTAGATCACTTAGTATTTACACAAGTTCCAAGTAAATTGCTAGTTAAACATATGAAAGTACTGGAAATGATATAAGTGATTGTGACAATATTAGATTACTAGTTATGACCAGATCACAAATGATAAATCCAACATGTATCCCATCCAAGAATGCTTGAATCCAAACTGAATTTAAGAGGTTACAACATCCACCAAGTTATGCCCATTTTTGTAATTTAGATATCAGATTTGAAATCCATATTTAAACTCACAATGATTAAGTGCAAGAGTACTTAAACTTGAGAAATCTCATCCATCAAATTGCATGTACAATCATAATATCATCATTTCAAATCAGATATGTAACAAGTGTAATCACTTCACTCATATCTATACTATAATAGACTGGCATCTAGTTTATAAATCTGAAACATACCTCCTTGAAAACACATAAACCAGATTTCAAACTAGACTTGATTTAGGTCCTTGAACATTACACTTCACACCTTACACTTTGAACTTAGACTTACCTTAGGGAAGCCCCCCTTGTGCTAGAGAAGAGCTAGCCTAAAGTGAGAGGAAGAGCTGCTGTGGTGACAGTGAGTAGCTTCCTAAGTTCAAATTGGGCTTGCACCTTGGTGGTTGGGACTTTTCCACCTTGGGTGCTAGTTTTTGTTGTAAGTTTGTAACAAAGTCAAAATGTAAAATTGCAGCTTAGTGAAGAGAATTGGACTCATCTAGATTGCTATTATCTTATTAGATAATTTACCGCTGTAAACTTATCCAACCCCTGTTTAAGGATGTCATCAAGGGAGTTGTCTACATTTTTCCTTTTCTTTTTTGTGTTATTTATGGCAGGGAGAGACTGACTGATGAACCAAGTGATCAAAAGGTACCTAATATGCATTTGAATAGTATATGAATTGGCAATGCATTCCCAACAAATTACGAGGAGTATAAGGCCTAAAGAATGACATTGTCCTCCATGATTACCATGCACCTGTGGCATTCCTATGTGACAAAGGTAGATAGGAACACTAACAGCTACCCCAATACATGGTAGAAAATAAATTACAATACATATAGACAAATTCTCACACGAAGGACACTTAGACAACAATTCTAAGGAGCAACAACCGGAAGGATCCTCTGTGTAAATAAGAACACTATTTACTATTTGTCTCTACAGCTAAAATGAATTTTAATAAACATCATTGACAATAAAAATTACTATCATGAAATAAAATAATTCTATATACCTGTTCCAATGATGCCCTTTCCACTCGCATTGACATTCCCAATGCCCTTTGATCTATTTAAAATATAAAAATAAATCATGAGAATCATGAGTTGTTCTAAGATGGTAAAGTCAGGACCATGCTAGAGTTCCTACAAAGGTCACTATAATAATAACATTATGTTTTCAGGGATAGAAATTGTACGTTTTTTGCCATTGATATGGTCCAGATAATTTGCTGAATCCTTCACTACACACTCACAAACACTGCAATAATATCCTGCCTGCAAAGCAATTAAGTGTGAAGTTGGAAAATATTAAATATTGAAAAAGCTGGGCTATCAAAGTCAAAAGCAGTAGACAAATGAACTGGCCAAGCAACATCTGTTTTCATTAAGATCCAAAACATCTAAATTGCCAACTCAACGCTTGGATGGAACCCCAAATCTTGACATCTAATCCTCATTAATGTTTCAGAAAACACTCATGAACAATGCATATGGTCATGAACTGGGGGCTTCAAGGAAGAAAAAGGAATTATCACAGCTTCAAGATGGTCCCAATAGGACATTTACAGGTCATGCTGTTCTTTAAATCAGTTATAAATTATGTTCTCTTTCTTCAACTTAATGATTTATGACATCACAAAAAGAGCATATGTCAAAAGCTCAATAATAAAACAGAAATAATACAATAAAATAACTGGAGCTTTAAAATCACAGATTAAAAATATTGGCACTTTCCAAACATCGTCTCTTCCCATTTAAATGTTGATGAAATAAACTGCATACCTGCTGGCTCAAAGGGGCAACCGGAGTAACAACCTGTGGAGAAAGGGGGAAAACATCGTCAATTACTTTGGTCCAAGGAACCGATTTTAAATTACGATTCAAATTTTGTTTTGAGGTTTTCATAATCAGCATTGAGCTTGAGTCCTTAGTGCACATGGAGATTAACTAATTAAAGCATTATGAGTTTGAAGCAAAAGAAATTTCAAAAACAGAATGTTGAAACTTAGAATCAAGACTCCATCATGGTTGAACCTAATAATCATATGGCAAAAGTTTTAAGTGAAAAAAATATAATCATGATAAGTGCTAGTTGGAACAGGGAAGAACATGCACGGTCAAAAAAGCACCAGAAGAGTTCCTACACATATTTAGCCTAGATCTAGATCTAATAGCATTATTAAGATCTGTGAAAATAATCCTGTCAAAAAGTTCAAAGTACATGAAACAGTGAGGAGCAAATTTGCAAACAACAACGGAAAAACATGAGCCTATAAAGAAAATGCAATTAAAAACTTACTTGTGTCTTCCCCAAGCGAGATTCCAGATCGACTTCATAGTCACGATGTTTCAAGGGTTTTCTCTGAACGGGAGGAACTTTGGCTGCACATTACAATATTTATATGGGTTTATATGTTGAAATATGACTACATTGCTTATAGAAATACGAGACACGATTATTAAAGTAGCATAGACAATGATGAAAGTCCTAAAAAAATAAATTTTCTAAAAATAGAGATATGCATGAAATTGAAGTGCTTTTACATGGTAATTTAACAGAAATGAAATGTAACAATCATGTAATAGCCTGTAGTTTCAGACCTTTGGGTTTCAACCTTCCATCTTCTTCGTCCTGCACACCAACATGTCAATGATAAACAAATCATAAGTTTGCAAACGTCTCAAATAAAAAGCAAAAGCATCTCTAGACTATAACAATATTTAAAAAGCACGATAACTGATGCACACATACAGCTCGCTCGCGTGCACGCTCAAGGTACTCTTCTCGATCCCATTTCCTTCGGTATGTATTATCAACACTATTGACCTGTGCACATGTACATTAGCATTTAAAAGAAACTATTAGAGCTACATTGTCTACAACATGTACTCTCTATCAAACAGAAAGATGTCACTAGTTGAATAAGAAGAGATTGAAGAAGGATATCCTTCACTGTTAAATAAGGACTTTGCTAGTAATTTTTGCACCACCAGTCATACTTACATGACTGCCAGGTTGAGCCATCATACCAAAGCTAGTTGTCTGCCAATTTTAACTTCGCCAAAATGTTGAGTGTTTCAGAGCTTTACATCATAAAAGAAAACTGTAATACAGAAAACATGATAGATTTTAGAACTGCAATCCTGCATATATTGTTCAATTTAAAGTAGTTGTGTATTTCTTCTAGATGAAACTGCCAAAAAAAAGCTTACTGTGACTAAAATAACAAATCACGTTGCAAGACACACTCAATCATTGAAAAGATTCAATTTGTCATGGAAAATCTGTAAACAAATGTCCATGAAACATAAAGAAATGCACACTATTAATAAGGTATATGTTTCAACAAGGATTTCCAGCTTGAGGAAAATGTCAGTTGTATTAGATTTGAAGTTATGAAAATTAATTTACTTATCATAAGGTCTGTATATGATAAATCAGTGTGGATAAGGAAAACGACAGTGCAAAAATTAATGTTTTAGCAAAGATCACTTGTAGAATCAGAAGATAATTAAAATTCCTAATTACTTCAATGGTTTCGGCATTCCTTGTTATCTTTGATCTTAAATTTTTACAAGGTTTGCTTGCATAGGCAATATTACTCAGACGCTTGTGAGATTACAAGGCTGAATTCACCACAACTGATCACTACACTCAACATTCATAAAGGGGGTGTGCCCAAAAGGTCTGGTTTCAGAAAGTGTTTAACAGTGGCAATCATAGTAGAAGGACTTGCCATGCATGACTCAGACTCATGTATCATACCTGGCTCAGTGCCAAAACAAGGCTGAGTAAACTTGACTCGGCACAGACGTGCTGATGGAAAAAACTCGGGAAACCCTAGCTCAGACTTGATACTAACTCGTGAGTATTTCAGACCCAGAGTGCTTGACTCGGCAAATTTTTTCGGGTGAAACTGAGAACTTTTTGCCAAGAACTTTTCACGAATCCAAATCATACTATTTTTCTCCTGCCTCACCGATTCTCACTGGGGTGAAAAAGTTGTTTTTATTTGCCAAGCTTTTGAGGAGCCCAACTCATACCATTTTCTCCTGCTTTGCTGATTCTCACTATTTTGGTCGCAACAATTTTGCAAGAGATGTTTGGTAGCTACAGTGTTTCTGCAGTTGCTTCTCCAAAAAACAATATCACTAGTGCAATACAATGGGGTCTTAACAGTGTTCACAGTTCATGGTGCTTAGTATTGCTGTCAATAGGGTTAGGTTGTTTCCGAAAACTGAACCCTACAAACAGTTACAAATGGGGAAATTTTGAAGAGAATGCTTTCCAGACGATGTTTCATAAATGCAGATGCCATACAAGAATTTATATAGATTGAATTTATTTTACATGGGGGGAGGCATTTTCCTTGAGTGTTTCTCAGGCTGACTAGTAAATGTTCTTCCAATCCAAATATATTCAATTTTCTGAAGGGTTTGATTTTTAAAAATTAAATATTTTAGTTTGGGTGTTCTCCTCAAATGATTCAGCCATACACGGTTTTAACTTTTATTCCCAGATAACTACTTTCAGTTAGGATCTGTTTTGACGAATTCATTTCAATTAGGGTTTGTTATTACACGGCTGTGCTCCCGATTAGGCCACTTTGGAGGATTTTGCTTTCGTTGAATATTTTTAAAATGCTGGAAAAATTTTACTCGCAGATTTCAGAGTTTGATGGAGGCCTCTGTAGAAACTCCTCATGCCGTATATACAATGAAGAGATCACATTAATTAGAAATTAAATTCTATTATGAAAATCAATGTAACACCGAAGAGACATCGGGCGTAGGAAGCTGTTTCGCGACATGAGCATTAATGAACCAGATACTCACCGTTGGGAATTGGTCTCAGAATCGGAATCGCTAAATGCTCTCCTCCCTCCGACTCGAGGATTTCTCTATGTAGAAGCTCATGCATAACAAATCCAAAATGGACATGAGCATCACAGCCGACGAGACTTTTCGAATAAATGGCCGTCTACGCTAAGCAACCCATACATTGAAATCCTATGGGACTTGTGAAGGGTAAGCACAATTTATAGGAAAATTTATGTTGCCTTCATCCAGGGTGTTGGTTGTTTTGCGTAAATGAAATATGATTATATAAATCGAACTTGAACTTCGAAAGATGTCAAAAATCATCCATGTTGCGCTTGTGAGGATTTGGGTGATGCCAATGCACTGGCATTGAAGGAAAAGTGATGTCGAAAGGAGTAAAGATTGTATTTTTATTGGTTATAGTGAAGTTGGGAAAGGATATTGGTGGTGGGTTTTGAGGATTTGGGTGATGATAAAGTATTAACACATTATGTTTTCAATTTTATGTTAAATTCAAGAGTGAATCGTTATTTGTGAGATTTATATTAAAATTATGGTTTTAAATTATTGAGAAGTTAAGAAGGTTTTTTTTGTCATGTTTTTATTTTATTTTGGGTGGTATGTTTTTTCGGTAGTGGTTTCAATATTTAGGTGTACCTCAATTTAAGTGTTCCCTATGTTGTGAGGATGAGATTGCTAAACATGTGTTTTGGTTTTGTAAATTTGTCAAGCTAACATGGGAATGTGTTTTGGTTTTGTAAGTTTGTCAAGCTAACATGGGATTGGGTTTATAGTCTTTGTTGCCAACTACTTTATCACTATTCGTTGGAAACCTTCCTTGTTACGTGATAGAGTCCCTTGGCCTGTTGAATTTCACAGAGCATGACATAGTTAGATTGAGATTTTATAGCTTATATGGAAAATAATGAACAAATGTTTATTTCGAAATGCTTAGCATAGAAACAAATTACTTGGCATGATGGCATTCTAATATGTTCCAACCTTCATTTTCAAATTTAGGTACATGTTTGCAAAGTGGTGCTAGAGTTGGCACACCTATGTTGTTTGCTTGAGTTTTGGGGTGGTGCTCCTTGCACCATGAACTAAGAGTCCTCATGTGTCTAGTCTCCTCCTTACTTGACCTAGTCATGTAGGTTTGAAGGTTGCCCTCGACACAGAGCTAGTTTTATTATGCATAAATGTCGAGAATACCACAATTGGCCTCCTCTTCCTCCTCAACCAAACAATGATAAATTTCATCACTTAGAACTTGCCATTTTAGAAGTGGAAATGTCACCTAACCCTGAGGTTAATGATGGATGGGAACCTAGTCCCCTGATTAGGAGCCAACAACTTAAAGTTGGGGTCTAAACCCTAATGAAAAAGATAATTTGTCCCTTAACATGAGAATGATACTTCTATGTTTCTTTATGATGGCTAAGTAATCTTGGGATTTTAGACTTTGTCCTTATCTTTTGATATTTATGACCTTTAAATATGGATTATATTGTTTTTTATATTCCTTGTGATGGTTAAATGATTTTTCTCACTATTTTTTTTTCATAATATATTTGATTATGGTAGTGAATTTTAATGTCTCAATTTTGTTGGAGTAGGACAATGGGCCAACAAATTGTCCATTTTCCAATTTGTCACCACTTAAATTTGGGGAAGCAATTTTTACTGAAATTCACCATGAAATAGATTGAAATTGTAGATTTTGATTTTACAAATAGATTCAATGCCCTCAAAAACCCCTATTACACTAGGATTGTGCAATCTATTCATCTAATAAATGCAATGTCATTAAACAATATTATTTTTTGTCAAATTGTTGACATTTTACTTAGATTTGAGCTATTGTTATTTTTGGTAGATGACAAAATGTCAATTCATTAACATGTTATCCTACTCCATTACACACACACACACACTTGAGATAAAAAGCCATGTTTATTGAAGGGGCTCTAAATGAATGTTGTTTTTGGAAATCATTGTGGAAGCTCAAAGTGCTACTTCAAGATTTTTATGTGGTTAGCTATGAATAACAAAGTTCTAACTTGGGACAATTTCCAAAAAAGAACTTGGCAAGAACTAGAAATATGTTACTATGTAGAATGAATCGGGGTACCACTTAACATTCTATTAGACTATCGTTTACAAAAGAGGTTTGAAAAGAGGTTTACAATTTATTTGGAGGCACTAGGACATGGAATGGATCTTCTTTGGATGAAAGTTTAAAAAATCGGTTAAGTGATTGTGCCTTGGCACATCACAAAGCACTCCCATTCTTGTTGCTTGGGAAAATATGGATCACTCAAAATGTGATCTTATCTTTAGGGAAATCTTTCTCCCCACTGAAATTTTTTCAGAGCATTAGATATATTTATTAGGATTTGACACAACCTTATGTTCAAAGGATACCCAAAATTACAAATCCTTCAGAGGTAGACAAGTCTTTTCCGTGGGTTTATTTTGATGGAGCCATCCAAGTGTGTTGTACCCAACTCCCTTGATGGGCCACACACTACTAAAATTGACTATCATATTGATTCAAATGCAGAAATATACATAACATGACATACAAACTCATGCAACTACCATGAATCATTTAAAAATGTGAATGCAAACGATTACAAATGCACAACAAAATTCATATGTATAAAATACAGAGTACTTGCAACATTTATCCACAACATTAGACAATAAATAACATAGAGATCAAAACATTTATCTTTTAAAAACATTTTACACAACCGACTGTAGACAAAGGACATTCCTCCCAATCGTAGGCTCTGTTGCATCAACTCTCTCTACAACAAGCCACCCCTGAGCTAGGGCTATGAGCCCATAAGGACAAACATGCTCCTATGGGTGTCTACAGTCTACCATAACAACTCAATTATCCACTAAAACATAGTGACGAGACTCCTACAACAATTTCAACAGCCCATATCTCTTCTTTATTAGTCTACACAACCCTTAAGGGATGAGATTTCCTTCTCTGCACCACAATCCCTCGGACAATCTCCACCCCTTCCAGGACTCCAACACAGACCAACCATGAATCTCTCTACTGTGGACTCTAGGAAATCCAACTAAAACAAGAGTGATCACACAACATTCATTAATTCTCTTGGAAATTTTCCTCAACATGAATCACTCACAGGAATAACAACCTCATTCTCAACACAATTTCCAGCTTCAGCAAGCTATTTCCAATTCCCACCATGGCTGACCACTCTTTCACAACACTCAACTTTGTTTTTCCTCCCCTCTTGCTAATTGTAAAAATTGCTCTTTTTGCTACTAAAAAATCATCTTTTCCCATGCTTGTTTGATTCTTACTCTTCCCCCAAGGATGATTACACTCATCCCATGTTGTCATAACTGAGTGGGTTTACTTCCTCACCCGACCTCTTACATGAATTCAATGATTGAGTGTTTAATAAGTCAAAGGGATAAATGGATAAATGAAAAACTGATTAGTGAAGATGGCTTAAGACTCGGGCATAAGGAAACCCTCAAAATCCCCATTAAGTCGCCTCTCTTGTCGAATCATAGCCCCCCATTACTCTGGTCCTTACCCATCTACAGTTGGCAGTGAGTTACATTTTATTATTTTCAATGCACAATGTTTACATATTACAATGCTTGGTCTACAACCATTCATAATACTTACAAATATACAATGTTGCATTGGGGATCAAAATTGGGTTGTTACAATCCCCTCCTCTACAATTTGCATTATCCTCAGTGCACATCACCATACATGTGTACATGTATACATACAAAATTATTACATCACAATACTTGATACTTGCACAATTTAATGACATCTATAGCAATTCCAGCCAACAATCTTCCCCTCAACCTATACAATCCAAGGAAGTGTATCCCCTTCACTGCATCGCAGTCCCTTAGGCTATCCCACTTCCCTTATAGGGCTCTAGCATAGACAAAACATGAATTCTTAGAGTTGTGGCTCCATGAACTCCAGTTGCACCAAATTGGAGTCTTTATACACATATGTACAAATGTACATTCATATTCCCTCAGAATCTTCAAAACGTTGTGGGTACTCTTCCCACATGGCCTCTTCATGTTCCCACATGTTGTCTTCAGGACCATAGTAGGTCCATTGGACCTTTACTAGGTTGATGGCTCAGTTCCTGAGCACTTTAACTTTCTAGTTCATGATGCACACCATCTCCACTCGAAATTCCCCTTCGTGCTCCACCTGGATCACAGTCCAATCAATCACATGGTTAGGATTAGACACACACTTCTTTAATAAGGACACATTATGAACTCTCATGGATGTAGGCAATGCAATAATGTATGCAATTGGGCCTATCCTCTCTAAGATTTCAAACGACCCACAATATATCGCTGCAAATTTTGGACAACTTCCCAATTTCAACAAGCTCATTTTTTCCTTTACTTTAAAAAACACATGCTCTCCCACTCTAAATTCCCTATGTGTTATGCCTTTGTCGGCATAACTATTTTGTATATCATGTGCAGTCTTTAAATCCAGTTTTATTTTAACCATCTGCTCTTCCATTTCTCTTCGCAATTTCAACCCAATAATTGCTTTGTCTGTTGGGTTATCCCAGCTCACGGGTGTGTTGCATTTTCTGCCATCCAAGGCTTTAAACAAGCTCATCTTCAATGATGTTTGATACCCATTATTGTAAGAAAACTCAACCAAATCAAGATAATCTTCCCACTTGGAAGGATGGTCCATTACATACATTCTTAGCATATCTTCAATTATCTGATTGACCCTCTTTGTTTGCCCATCCGATTCTAGATGATATGTTGTACTGAAATTCAAATTTGTCCCAAATCCCTTGAACAACCCTTTCTGAAAATTGGAAGTAAACTTGGTATCTATGTCAGACACAATTGCCTTAGACACACCATGTAGCCTAGCAATTTCCTTCATATAAATTTATGCAATGTTGGTTGTCTTATGCATCAACTTGACTGGAATAAAATGTGCAACCTTCATAAGCTTGTCCACCACTGCCATGATGGAATCATGTTGCCTTGGTTGTTTTAGGAAACTTGGTAATGAAATCTATGGTAACAATATCCCATTTCCACTAAGGAATGGGAAATGGTTGTATCAGTCTCACTGGATGTTTGTGTTCATCCTTTACCTTTTGACATTCCATGCATCTAGCAATAAAATCAACCACATCTGTCTTCATTCTAGGCCAATAATATTGGCCTCTTACAAGTGCAATGGTTTTCTGGTACCTTGGATGTTCAACGCAATACACATTGTGCATCTCTTTCAAAACTAAATTTCTCAACTCCTGAGAATTAGGAACATAAACTTTGTTCCTGTACAAGAGGATTCCATCCTTTTCCAATGTGTAATCTTTAAATTTATGTTGTATATTGTTATGTTGTAAGCTTTCTTTAACTTGTACATAATGTTGGTCTGCTATCACAACTTCTTGTTGATGTCTTTTCACCTATCAAATAGAGACCAATTTTTTTTCTTCGAAATTGGAAAGTTCCAAATAATCTTCAATTGTTAATCATGAAGTCCGAACAAGTTTCCAATCAACTTCAATTTTACAATTCTTCATCATGAAAGTCTAACAGGGACAATTTCTCTTTGGAACAAAAGATATTAAAAGAAGGAAATTGTTTATTTCTATCTTCTAACTAAATATCCCTATGTCTCAGTTACGTTCAACACTTCACAGAACCTAAAACAGAGCTCATATACCCAAGAGATGCCATTTTTCTCCCACATTCTGCTTCTCCATACTTAGTCATTTTTCCTCATTTGCCTTCCTCTCTACTCTCTACATTTCCATACTTAGTCATTTCACTATTACCCATACTACTCTTTACTACTCCCCACACTCCATACTTAAACATTTTTCCAATATTTCACACCATTTCCACATTTAACCATTTTTATACTTAACCATTTCCATTTTCATATTCATATTCATATTTCAATATTCATTTTCCATTTTCCATTTTCTATTTTACTTTTCCTATTTCCTTTTTCCATTTTACTTTTCCATATTTCCATTCTCTATTTACTATATTTCATATTTCATTTCCGTTTCCATTTCCTTACTTTCACATAACTCTACTACTTACCTCCCTAACACTTAGTCATTTTTCATGACTTACCACATTTTACTCTTTTTACACTTAGTTGTTTTTATGCCTTGCGAGAGTCTTGTTGCGGGAGACCAACCCATTCCCACAAATCCTCATGTCTTGTGTCCCCCAATCGTGCAACCCTCAATTTGCACCTCTATCTTCTACGTACCCTCAACAAATTCCTCATGTCCTATGTCCTACAACATGTGTCCCTTCCTTATACTTATTCATTTCTCACCTACCTCCTTTGTTGCAGGAGACAAACTTACTCTTATTCCTCAAAGTCCTCATGTCTTATGTCCCACATCCTTTCCTCATACTTAGTCTTTTTAACCAAGTTTTATCTCCTCACCTACCTCCTTTACCTCCACATTCTCGTAACTCCGCAAACACTTCATTTAATTTTTTAATATTATTTCTTATCATAAGTTTCTTCCCCTTTTTTGTGGATCTACCATATTGGGACATGTGGTAGTGATGTGGACCTATCATTGGGTGACATGTGGAAATGAGGTGGAACTACCTTTGGGTGAAACATGGATGGATAAAGATGACTGGATAGTGACATGGTATGTGATTGGGTGATGATTGGGTGACCAAAATATTACCAAGGCATGAATTTTTCTGAGGCATGAGAGCTAACACTAAGGCTTCCATAAGTTCCTCTATTTCACACATAAATGGTAAGGGATGTGTATGCATTACAAACGTCAAGTTTTTCCCCTTCCCAATTGAATGTGGATTAAGAGAGGTAGAATCATATCAAGGGACAATATTTACCCACGAACCAGATCAATGATTCCTGAGTAACGAACTTCCTGAGCTCATATCTTGAGTTCCTGATGTCCATTTTGGGTAAACAAGAACTCATTGGAAAGGTAATTTGAAAAGGAAGACAATGGGACATGTTTAAATGGATGAATTTGGCCACGATCTTTCCAGGAATTAAAATAACATTTAGCTTTCTTTTCATGGCTTCCTGGGAAATCTATTTGGAACCTTGATTTCTCGAGGCTATAAGTTAAGATCCAGACCTCCAAGATTCGCTCAAGATGGCTCGTTGGAAAGAAACAATAATGAATATTATTTCTAGAATGGTTTCCATGGCTGAGAAGTCTCTTATCATGCTCATAAAATTAAAATACAATCATTTTTTTTCAATTAGTTAGCTACAAATTTTGGAAATAAAAGTTTATTAAATAACTTTTATAAAAGGGTGAAGTGGGTCTGATCCAGGAATTCTCACCAAGGTCTAGGAGGATATAGAACTCTCACAGAGGTCCAAAAGGATTAAAAAAATGCTCAAAATTAAATCGTCCCAAATTCTCTATAAAATTCCATCAATGCGTAGGGCTCAACGATAGCTTTCGACACAAAAATCGCCTCAAATAGAGTTCATATGCAAAAGTTATGGATGGTCAAAATTCGGATCAAACCAGGGAAAAAGGAAAAAGTCAACAGGGTCAAGGTGACACATGTCACCACTACAAGGGTGACACGCAACACGATCGTACAGTTCGTACAATGCTGACACGGTGACCTCACATGGTGATACGTGGTAGGCAAGTGAGGTGACATGTCAAGTTGGCAGGTGACTAGGCAATCCGTACATACAATTGGCACCAACTATATGTTGACATGTGGCAAGGATAGACCAATGAGAGGCCAGAACGTGGTAGCCTCCCATTGGCCATTAATGGTTAATGTTTTTCAAAGGTATAGGAGTCGACGGGGGTCGAACCCGTGACCTCCTATAACCTTATACAAACCTCCATTGCCAATATGCCACACCAATGTTACTTAATCGTATATGGTGGTGATTGTTTTTAAGTTTGGTAAAGGATTTAGTTGGCGGAAAAAAGGGTCGAGGGCAGCCCTCGACCCATGGTTCATTTGAAGTTCCATGTAACCATACCCATATTCCATGGGGCATTTAAACTATATGCCAACCACATGATATATTCACGGGGGCGTATTTATATGCCCAACCACCATATGACCAAAATGATATATATATATATATATATATATATATATATATATATATTGTTCAATATATTATCTATTATGCTCACGTGCACAAGTTGAGGGTGTTTTGGTTGCAACAAATGCCTACTCCGAGCCTGTATGTGCCAAATGCAATTCTCCTGCTTCTGCATCTGCATTCATAAATGATGGCACAATTGATTGTCTACGATGCGGTACAAAATTCCCTTACATATATAGGCATTGCCTCAATGTTGTTATCCAAACCCTCGGCAACACAATTGTACATTGTACAGTTAGACAACCTGTATTACAAGATGTGCTTCCTGGGTTGACAGAATTTCCATATGAAATATACCTATAGAAAAAGGCAAACACTGTCTACATGCTACGTGACTTCCACGTCCATAGAAAATTTACCTTAAATGAGGACAATGTCATGCTGCATATCGACTGAACCAAAAAAAAGATTCATATCATGCGTTGACAAGAAATGAAACAATCTGATTTGTCTCTATCCATGTTACCCAATCAAGATATGAATAAAGTTTTGCTGCACCATGACAAAGTGAAATGGAAGCGCATAAGATTGTTGAGTCTAGGAATGCGAAGCATGATGAAAGACCTCATACAAAGTACCCAATTGTGAATAAATCATGTCCATCCTTTGAGGCGTCAAAATTGCTTGCTCCTCTGAACATAACCATCAGGCATTTTCAATAATATTGCAAATTTGACATTGTTCAAACTCCATTAAGTTAAACGCTGACAGTCTTTTCCAGAACTAGTAATGTTAGAACATTGTCAGGTCAACATGATCTTGGTTCATAGTAATATTAGAAGCAAATGTTCATAGTGATCTTGGTTCATAGTAATATAGTAATCGACGAATTTCTTGGTGCCCATTTGGGAATTTGGTTATAGATGGGATACAGTGCCCAATCTTTGCTGATTTTTTCCTTTGTTGTGTTTGCCAGACTTTTGATCATGCGCTTTGGTATTGTAGTTCAAGGTTCTCATGGGCCTGGTTTTTGGTGTTGGTTGTGGAGCCTGATTATCTTCCTGATTTAGAGGTCTTTTACTTTCAGCCATGTTTATACCCCATGAAGTATTTACACCCCAGAAGTATGTACACTCTTCCACACGGGGGAGTGCAGAGGGGGGGTACCCCCTCTGCGGGGTTCGGGGAGGCTATCCCCCCAGCTGGGGGGTTTGGGGGAAAGCGGGCCCCCAAAGCAAAAATTGCCTTGTAAAAGTATATTGTAATTTCATTGTAAATCTGGACCGTTCATTATAAGGTCACAGATCTAATGATAGAGATTATGTTAGGGTTTTTTGCCCTAGAAGGCGACCCTCTTTTATGAGGGAAATGTATTGCGGCTATGTATGTTGGCGAGTATTGTATTCTAAGAGAGGAGACTGTGAGAGAAAGAAGAGGAAGTTACATCGGGTTTTGTTGTAGGTTGTATCCCTTCATTTTGCTGGATAATAATAAAGAAAGGACCTGGCAATTTCTCTGG